>JAKOGI010000396.1:0-370000 GCA_029747015.1 Carnegiea gigantea | reverse complement strand
CACTGCTGGGAATGAGGAAGAATAATTTTTATGAATAATCCCAACAATTATGATAACAAAAGGATTAAATAAAATTAGCATTTTTATGTAATAAATGACATCCATATTGAGATCCATATCACTTGTAGTTTATCAAATAATGTTTTCCTTAAAGGAGATAACACAACGTACAATATCCAATGTAGTCCTAAGTGCCTTGAATTTAATGTCAAATCAATGACATTGTAAGAATAAATGTTCTGAGCATTATATGGTACCTCTTTTTTGATGAGATAGACATGAACTATTCATTCTGAAGATTTTGACATGGGATTGCATATGATTGATTCTGTTGAATACATAGCTCTGTCTATTTGATTACTCTCTTGATTTTGCATTTGCATGGGATCACTCTAGCTGGACTCTGACATTTAATCTCTTGTCTTTCATTAAAACTCTTATGCAGCATTATTTCATTGTAAGGTTCCCTCCATAGAGTAGACTCTTATTTGTTAGTCCTAAGGGAATCGAACAATCTCTCCTTTTTTATGAAAGGTAAGCAATCACATTGTAACATGGATAAGAGATAACATAGTAAGTAGAATAGACATGGTAAGAGAACCTATAGTCTCAATGCCCTCGACACCTACACTGAGTGGACTAATGCTCCCCGTAAGTCACTTCAATGGTTTTCCCTAGCTTTCTTGGGTATTGGTTTTGATAAACACATTCTTCTTCTCTTACCTTTCACTTTAAACAAATTTAGAAGATAAAATATATGGGTAATCGAGAAGAAAGGAAATACTTATTTAAACCACATGAAAGCTAATTTTGATTTATAAAAAAGAATTGCTTATGTATGTGGTGATTCTAGAGGCAAAGGCCTCTGACCATTTACTCAAAGGACTAGTCAAGGGCACGTATGCTCAATTATAGGTAAAGGACCAAAAACCATATTCAGTAATGTGCACATTATCCCAGCTAAGATTAGTTGAGGTACTTATAAGGGAAAATATGCCTTGATTCATTTTCAATTAAAAAAAAGATAAACAGTTGAGAAGGGCATTGTATGATGTAAATGGTGCTCTAAATGGAAGGATTTTATATAATGGACAAGAGAATTTTGAAGATACAGACTAGACTATACGATCACTTCTTGAAGGCTAAAGATGCAAGAGTAGAAGCCGACTTTATAGGGCTTAGAGCATCAATGATAGCAGGGATGTCATGAGCCTCAGGTACTTCTAATGACTTCTCAGCGGGCATGAGCAGAATCCTTGCCAAAACATGTCAGGCACTTGGTTCCTGGTCCTTTATCTCCTTGCTTTCCTTTCTACAAATGATTATATTGTCATTTGTCCCAACCATAGACACCTCTTTATAGGCGATATTTAGGGTGTTCACGTTTTCTTCCAAGTCAATAGTTTCTGTATGAAGGCCTACACTAATGCCATTAAGCCTGGTCATCTATGACTACATTCTATTAATCATTGTAGTGAGTCTTGAGATTTCACTCTGAAGGATAGCAATCAAGGTGTCTGATATTCCATTGCCAGTGTAGAGGCCCAACTCGAAAGTCTTGCCTATATATCTAGTATTCTTAGCCTTGTCTAAGAAGTTACTAGGGTGCATCCACTTGTCCTCGATCTTATTATATTTTAGGTTTATCAGACAGGTCTCATCAATGATATTGATGGACTCCTTAACACATTCTTCTTTAGTAAGAGGAATAGTAAACCATCTGAAGATGAGCATGAGAAGATTAAAGTAGGGCAGATGAGAATCTTTTTTAAAGTGATATGTGCATATGTTCTCCATGTAAGACATCCCATGCAAGTTAACTTCATAGGGCTCTACAATTTGATTCCAAAGGGTCAAAAAACCTAATCACTTGAGTTTTTTAATAGAATTTGTGAGGAAGTAAGGTGCATAAAATACTCAAGAATCCTGGCCACATATTAAAGTTTGTATAGGACAGGCCACATTCCTTCCATTTAATTATGCTATACATCTCAAGAAATTTCATTGAGGCTTAGGACTTGGAGAGCACACAAAGACTTGACATTCACTCCCCTTGAAGATTAGATGGCGACATTCTCACAAGATACTATGTTTGATGTTCAACATCTACCTATCCCAAATTTGGCAAACCAAGTGGGTAGGTATTTCATATGGATGCAAGAAAAGTTCTCTTTACCTTTGTCTTCTTCATCGTCGGTTCAAGATATGGACAAAGTAGAGGACTTCCATTTATTCAAATCTTCATATCTTTACAATGAATTTTAGTGAGCTTTAGCCACCGTGTTCTTTTTGAAACTAGATTTGAGGCTTCTCCTAGAGCTACTCTCTTAGAGGCACTTGGCTTTCCACCTATACTGTTTAAGAGTGGTTTTCTCATAGTGAAGAAGAAAGACCTTTAGTAATGAAGGAGGAAGGTGATGTGGTGAAGATTTAAAGAGAGGTGGTTGTGACAGTTACAAGAACGGACAAATGAATGTACATGCAATAATTACCCAACCGTTACAAGTGGTAAATGCCTTATCATTTCAAAAACCACTTTAATTCAATTTTGGTTTTAAAAATTTAGAATCCACAGTATCTAAAATTCAATAGGAAAGTAATCCGAAATGCTCAGCCACAACTTCTAGTGGTTAATTGACTAAAGTCATGAATTGTAGAACCTAAATTTATATAGTGAACCAGAACTTTATATATCAGCAAAATGATTTGTGCCTTTGACAATGGTCAACAAGAAGTGCCCTCTGAATGTCTCCTTAATTGTGATGTTGTACCTATATTTACTTCAACAAACTTGTTAGTAACTAAGAGAGTTTAACAAACTTGTTAGTAATTAAGAGAGAGAGACAGAGACAAAGACAGAGACAGAGGAAGGGACAGAGAAAACCTTCTCCCCCTCAATTTATGCATCTAATTCAAGCATTCGAAGCTCTGTTCTAATGAATTTGAATTGTTTTTCATTCAATGGTTTAGCAAATATACCAGCTAGTTGTTTTTTAGTGGGCATAAATTCAAAAGACATATCACCTTTCTTAACATTTTCTCTGATGAAGTGATCCCTTACCTCAACGTGCTTTATTCTTGAGTGGTTAACTAGATTCTTGGTTGCATTGATAGCACTCATCTTGCCACATCTATGTGACACTACTTTAAAGTTAATTCCAAGATCTTTGAGTTGCTATGATGCCCAAAACACTTGACTAGAATAGGCTGTAGTGGCTATATACTCTGTTTCTACTATAGATAGAGCCCCTTAGTTCTGTTTCTTAGAGTACTATGAGATAAGTGATTGACCAAGAAATTTACGTGATCCTGAGATATTCTTTCAATATATCCACTTTATATCCAGCATAATTAGCATTGTAGTATCTTGCAAGCTCAAACTTATGCCCTTTTGGATAACTGAGACCAAGACTTAGAGTCCATGATCGTCCTCCAGGTGCCCTGTTCACAACATTAATCCTTGGAGTTGATTGAAATCTAGCATAGTGACACATACTAATCATTATATCTACTTGCCATCAGGTATAGTAGGCATCTAGTCATGCCTTTATACATCTTTTCAAGGACTGCTTTCCACTTCGATATTTGTCAAGTTTACATTTGGTTAACATAGGAGTTTTGCCAAACTTGAGGTTTGATAAATTAAACTTCTTACACAGTTCTGTGGTGTATATTAACTGATGGATGGAAATGCCTCTTCACATTGTTTGATTTGTAATGCAAGGAAAAAGTTCAATTCTTCCATATGGCTCATTTAAACTCTTTACTCATAAGATTAGAAAACTCCTTACCTAAATTATAGTTAGTAGGTCCAAACATAATATCATCAATATTAATCTAGAGAAGTAAGAAGTCTTCATCGTTCGCTTTTATAAACAACTTGTCATCTATGTTACCTCTTTGAACCCATGATCAAACAGCTATTTACTAAGTTATACTAGGCTTAGGAGCTTGCTTGAGACTATAGAGAGCTTTATGTACTTTGTATTCATGATTAGGCATTTTTGGGTCCTCAAAACCAGGAGGTTGCTCAGCATATATCTTCTTATGTAAGCAACTAATGAAAAAACTACATTTTACATCCATTTGCTACACTTTAATACTAATGCACAATACAAATGCAAGTAGAGATCTAATGGCTTCAAGTCTTGCTATAGGGGAAAATGTCTCGTTATAATCTATCCCTTATTTTGGTCATATCCCTTTGATGTAATCTAGTTTTATTTCTAACAAGCATCCCATCCTGATCTAATTTATTTCTAAACTCTCATTTGGTTCGTATGATAAAATAGTTCTTAGGTCTACTGCTAAGGATCCATACTTTGTTTCTTTCAAACTACTTCAGCTCTTCTTATATAGCTATGTTCTAGTTAAGGTCTTCAAGAACCTTTGATGAATTCTTTAGCTCAATAAGAAATACAAATGAATGAAAAGCACATAAGTTTTTAAGAGATAAGCGAGTTCTAACACCGCTATGGATGTTTGATATTACACTTTCAATTGGTTAAGCTGACTGACAGTTGAAGCCTCTTTTTAGCTCTTATAATTCTTTTCTTAGAGTAACTAGAGAATTATAGTCTTTAATGTTCTCACTTTTTTCATGTTGTCAACTCTTATTGAGATCTTTGTGAATCATAGGTTGACCTACTTCTTCTTCTTCTTTATCTCACATGATCATGTTTAGCTGAAATTCTTTAAAAGAAGACGAATTAATACATCCATCTTTATTCTCATCAAATATGACATAAGTACTATCTCAATGATTTTTGTGCTCTTATTATAAACTCCATAAGTGGACTTATGGATTACACATCCTACAAAAATACCTTCCTTACTCCTAGCATCGAATTTACCAAAGATTCTTATCATTATTGTGAGTGTGACACCTGCTTCCAAAAGGCTTGAAGTCAGATACAATTGGCCATGGGGAGTTACCTTTACAATTAGTCTAACCGAGCATTTGTTGAGAGTATAATTAGCAGTGCCTACAGCTTCTGCCCAGAAGATTTTGAAAGATCATTGTCATCATTAATGGTTTGTAATGGCCCCAGTTCTAAATGTCTGATTATTCTAACTTATTCAATTCATAATACACTTGGTAACTTAGCGTATAACTATCAAACACTAACGAACACAACATCCAAAAGAATATACAACTAGCAAGTCTCTAAGGGTCCTAGTCTATAAAGCACTGCGAGTACTTGGCTAGTTAACATCTAGCAATAGGTGCAAAATCTCACTTATTTCTTATTTCCTTCTAGCTTGCCAAGAGAAGGTATGTTCACTAATCCATTACCTAAAACAGAAAACATAAAAATGTTTGAATAATGAGCCTAAGCTAATCACATACATCCCCATGTAGTAAAATAAGTTTCGTATTTAACTAGTTAGGTGCTCACATTCCAAAACATTTTGTCTCCAAACAAGAGAGAAAGAATGTGTAAGTAAAGTTGATATGCTGGTTATTATCTGAAAGTAGACCCCACTTAATGTCTGAAGCGACCTTGAGATATGTGCACACTTCCCGGGCCAATCGGAAAGCCTGAGTTGCAATCGCGTGGGTAAACTGAATAAGTCCTAATGATTGATAATTGATAGGGCCACTTGCTTAGGTGACAAAACAATGCGTTAAATGGTTCATTTTATGAACATTATATTAATTTTGCACAGTTGAGAAATCTGTGAGTTTTTCAAGAGCACAGGCAATGTACGTACCGGATCTTTGAAACTCTCTTGCCTTTTTAGTGAATATTATTTGTTGGTAGCTTGAAGTGATAGAGTTGGTCTTGCTTCCATTCAAATATGTAATTTTTACGATTAGTGTATGTTTGTGCTAAAAATGTGTTATTTTTACGGTACTTTTACACCTATTTTATGCTCGTAATAATTGTTATTTTTAGGTATTTATTTGATTTTATTTTGATTTCTAGGCTTTGAATAAAATGGGAATAATTATGAAAAAATGTGAAAAATGATGGAAAAATGCTGGAAATGAAAGTTCGAGCCATGAAAGATTGAAGAATCATCCCCAGAATCAGCCCAACCCTTCTTTTTTATCCATCATTCAAAAAAGAAAAAAAAGAGAGAAAAAAAAGAAAATAAAACCTAAAATACTCAGCCCTCACGTGCCGTGCACATGACCCATTACCCCCCTCTCTTTTCACTCTCACTTTCTCTCTCCTCTTTCTCGACATTTAGCCACGAAACCCAAACTCCCGAAACCAGTGTCCTGCACCTCTATCTCCATATCTATCTTCCTCATCTCCCTCTCTCTCTCTCCCCTCGACAGCGCCAGTGCATCATCATCCACACTCCACACAACGCTAGCACACCTACATCATCATTCTATCTTGACCATCCATGATACTCCATGAATCAAGGGCAGAGATGAAGAAGGGCTCGGGTATATAATCAAGCTAGCGGCGATTGAAGCAACAGGAAAAAGGTCGAACTAGTTAACAGCTTTGGTTAGGTTTTCGTTTTTAGGTTTAATTTTAGGATTTTGTTAGTTTAATTCAAATATTAGGAATTTGGGGTTTGTTTTCGGTTTGGATTTCAGTTTTAGACACATTCTCAAATTTCAAATTCCTGTAATACGCTTAATTTCGTTAATTTGGAGTTGAAATTCATGTTCTTCTACTTGCAATCGCAACATTTCGGGTTGGAGTTGATTAATCTCAGTTTCCTCCTCCTATAGTTCGCTTCTTCAGTTGATCTGTTTTCGATTCTCATCAATTTTGCTGGTTCAATTATGGTTTTTGTGTTGTGGTAGTGGTTGTTTGGATGTTAATTTTGTTGGTGCGCGCTGGTATAGCTACTCTCCCTTCCCTTGTTTAGGCCCTCTGTTTCTGCTCGACAAGTAGTGGTTTTATGGTCTTGGAGATGAGTGCTTGAGTTGGATACTGTATCTCCATAAATGGAGATGGGCATTTTGAGCTAGTATCATAGGCAGTAAGCCCCTAATTCTTCCCCTCCCCTGTTGCTCAGTTTTCAGTTCTGCTATTAGTTTGGTTGATTTTGATAATATTCTGCTTTTAGTGATTGAGTTGGATTAGTTGATTTCAGTAGTTTAGTTGATTTAGTCGATTTTAGTAGCTTGGATGATTTAGTTGATTTTTGTTGGTTATGCTCTGAGATTGTATTTGGTTTTCTAGTGCTTATTGTTCATGTATTTAGTTGAATTGCTGCCCTGTTTTTTGGAGTTAGGTTTTTTTATGCTTGTAATGCCTGAAATCTAAGATCCCCTCACCCTCTTCTCATCTCGTTCATGTTTCTAGTAGCTGCTCTGTTTTCTGTTCTTCATTATTTGTTCAATCATGGTTACTCATTCGCTCACATTTGGATACTAGATGTCCAGATGTTTGCTGGTTTGCTTTGAGTTGTTGATTGTAATGTTCCTAGTTTACTCTTCTGCTCTTTCCCCCTTCTCTGTTTGGTTTAGTTGTTTAGCCTACTTGTTGCTCAAATCTAGGTTGTTCTTGACTCTAGGTTTCGATTTAAGTTAGGATTGTCTAAACAGTAGTATGTTGAGTTTAGGGCTTGATATGAACAATTAGTGATCATCCATACTTAGATTCATCCATAATCTATAAGTTTTTTTAGTTGTTTTATTTAGCTTAGAATAACGCTAGATTAGCTATTTCATGCTTAGTGACCTTAATCTCTTCCAGCGGCCCTAAGGATACGACCCTCAAGTACTACAGCGAAAGCTGTACACTTGCGGCTTTTAGTTTACACTCAAAATATCCCAACAAGTTTTCCGCGCCGTTACCGGGGACGACGACATGAGATTCGGTCGCATTTTCTTTTTCTTACCTACTTTCTTGTTAGTAGCACAGATCTTGATTTACTTCCTTTATTTCGTTATTAATTATGACTTCGTTTAGTTCGTTTCTAAAAAATTCCCAAAATTCAAAAAAAATAAGAAAAGTTTAAATTTAAAAAAATTTGGAAAACATCAAAATCACTAAAAATGACAAAACCACTTAAATTAAAAAAAATCAAAAAACCTTGAAAACCACAAAAAAAAAAAATTGAAAGATTTAAAAACCTCAAAAACAAAGTGGTAAGTTCATGTTTCCTTAGTTTGAGCATTTTTTTTTTCTTAGTTTTGTTCTTATTAGTTGCTTATGCTTTGATTTACTTTATCCGTCATTAGTTGTGATATATTTAGTTCATTTCTTAAAAATCCAAAAATCCAAAAAAATTTAGAAAAAATTAAAAATCCCTATAAATTGAAAACTTTAAAAACCGAATGCCAGTTTTTCATTTCCCATAATATGAGCATGAACTTTTTTGGAGTTATCGTTCAAGGCTTAATGAATATCGCACTCAACTGAATCACAATTTTAAAAAATAGAAAATTTGTGATGTCATTGCAGTGGGTCTAAATGCTGAATGTTGGAGTCATATTGAGTCTATTTATTCTGGCAGTGTCCCAGAATTATTATCTAAAACTGAAAATGAGGTTTGGGATTTCTTTGAAAAACTAGCTTGGGAAACCTATGTGTTTGAATAATCTAATGACACTTTTCGATACCCAACTCATGGCGAGTCAGTTGTTCCTGCTAATCCTTCCCATCAAGACTACTTTATAGGTTCATATGGCCCATCTTATTATTTTACGCCTCCTATTTTGTGCGATTATTGTGAATCTTCTGATCATGTTGCTCATACTTGTCATTTTCGAACTTATGTTGATACTACATGTGCAAGCTTTGAAAAGAAGATTAATGAAATGACTGATCAAATGATAGAGACAATAAAAGCAAGAATTGCTGCATATTCGTAATATTTTAACCAAAATAAGGAGACTTATAGTGAGATTAATTCTAGTTTAGGATCTCCTAAACCTGACATTAATCTCTATGATGATTTTGAACCACTTATTCTGCTAGGCCTAATTTGAATAAAGACATGTATTTGCCTAGTCTAGATCAAGAGAGTCCTCCTTATGTCTCTATCACCTGACCTTGCAACTCAGACTAGCTCACCTAAGGGCATCACTGATGATGTCCTAATTTCTGTCGACCCACCCACCACTTTGAACAACTTTTGTAAATTTGATGGCGGTGAACAATCTGATACTGTTAGTGAGTTAGATATAAGTTTCGCACCTGAAGTTGAGCCTTATGATTTAGATGATTTGAAAGACATTTCACAGAAGGTGTGTGATGAGGTAACTGACCTCACTATTTTAGACTTTGATTATGATATTCTTTATGCAGAATATGAATCTTTTTCATATGGGCTTGATGCTATTGAAGGTCTTGATGTGGGTTTTCATGTAGAATATGAATCATTCTCTTTTGATCCCATCATTCCTCACCTTCTATTTAAATTCGATGATGATCTTCTGTGTGTGGAATATGAATTTTTTTCTTACGAGTTCGAGACCCATGGAAATTCTGATGATGGTTTTTGTACTGATTATGTGATCCCCTCCAAACTGACTTCCTTTTTGAATATTGCAAGCATGAGTTTGTTGGATCTGAGATCATTGCCACTAAGAATTTTGCTTTAGACCAAACTCATACGCATATTGGACTTAACAGACTTGTAAAATGTACACCCCCTATTTTGCTTAGACTGTTCATTCATGCTGATATAGTTTCTAGGCCAATGACCTCAATACTGGCTTGTTCTGAGTATGTTCATTTCCTTTCTAATTAGGCCCAACTGTTTGATAAATTGAAGCGAGCCCTCACTTATGCTTTGTTGGCTAGGTGGATGTACTCTTTCTGGCTCCAACTCACTGCTTTTTACTGTTTCTATGTAATTGAGAGTTGGGCTTCTTTATTTGATAAGTTGTTACGTGTTTTAACGAGTTTTGATTTGAGTAGCAGTTTTCAGCTTAATATGGAGTGCCTGATGCTTCATAAGCCTCATGTTGCATCATTTTCATGAGGCATAGTTTGGGTACAACCGGTATCCAACTTGGTATAATCGTTCCACCCTTCCTTCTTCTCTTTTTCATTTCTTTTCTTTCTTTTTGTACTTAGTATTGGATAATTAGGACTGTGAATTGTGGAGGGAGATCAATTTTGAGGAGCAATTTATGATTTGTTGAGCCATGTAGGCTATGATCACCCTTGATTATTTTGTGCATACTTGATAGTTGTGAATATCTAGGATTGTCCTTGTGTATATTCTAGTTTCACTATTTGGTTTCCTTGAATTTGTGTTTTGTTCCCTTGGTTTGGTGTCATGTTTCTTTAGTTTAGTAAGTTTTGGTTTCCCTTTGGTCTTATTTTTGTAGTTCTTTTTTGTTTCCTTGTTGGTGTTTTAGTGCTTTTGTTTTTTGTGTTGTATTTAGCTTTTCTTTCTTTTATATTTTGATTTGTGATAGGCTTCTGCTAATTTAGGTTGGGGTTTAGTAAGACCTTGGTTTAGTTTTGTTTTTATTTTGGGTAATTAGGTTTGTTTTGGCCTTGATCAGTTTTGTTTTAGGTTTTGGTTTTTATTTTTTCTTTATTTAGTTATTTTGCTTCTTGGTTTTTGTGTTTGGGTTTTATTTTATTTTGGTTTGGTTTTGATTTTGGTCATTTAGTGGTTTTGGTTTGGTTTTAACCTTGGCGATTTTATGTTTGTTTTTAGTTTATTTTCGATTTTTCTTGGTGCCCTAGTTTGTATATATTTGTGGTTTTCTGTTGGTTTTGCGGTTGTATAGCTTATATGCTTACTTTTTAGCGCCTTAGTTTCCACAATGAGGACATTGTGAAGTTTTGGTATGGGGGTGAGGTACCCATTTTTAAAAAATTTTGAAAAATACAAAAAGATGCTGGGTTTGGTTTTTTGGGACATTTGCACTATGTCTGATTAGCTTGAATCCTCTGTGCCTTGATTATTAACTTGTATATAAATAGGATGTGCATGAAAGGTTTCCAGCCTCAGTGTATCATTCAAGCCCTAGTTCTAACCCCAATGTTCATTATAAATTGTGTAATCTAGTCCTCGTTTATTTCTTCATCATTATTCTTAGGTCTTAGCCTTCTATGAATGATTCTACTACTAGCTTGTGGCACGACTGCTTTGAAAAAAATTGAAAAAAAATATATTATGAATAAGCAAAAAGAAAAGAAAAAGAAATGAAATAGAATTTGGAATGACAAGTATTCCTTTGAGGTATGTCCTACTAGGTGTTACCCTTTGAGGCAATATTGCTACTGGAAAAGCTTGCTTCCAATGTTAGTGTGATAGTAATATAGTTGTATCAATCAAGTGGGGTTGAGTCTAATTCTGGTAAAACTAAGCCTTGAGATGATGATACACTTGCACACGAGCACCGGGATGGATTCAAAATCTTGATGTTTGAATAGGTTGAAAAATTAGTGCTTTGATGTCATTTATTAGGTAGAGGGCTTTGAAGTGCATTCTGTATATATGTAGGTTAATAACTCGGTTACATGGGTGATTTAGTTGATTAGAACGTGTGCATATCTTTCTTAAATTTTGTACATATTAGTTTTGAGAAAAAACCAAAAAGATTTTCTTTTATTTTTGAAATAATTTTTGTGGGTAGTTCACTTGAAAACCCTCATGAGATCTCACTCGTCCACTTGGGAGACCAAGGGGTTTAAAGGGCTTATTGCATATACTAAATGTAACCGTAATTCCTACGACAGTGAGTTAGGATTTTCTTTTCTTATTTTTCATTTTCTTTTAGTTAGTTTAGTTTGTTTTACTAAAGGATGAGCAAAATCTTGGTGTGGGGGTATTTGTTCGTGCCAAAAATGTGTTATTTTTACGGTACTTTTACACCTTTTTTATGCTCGTAATAATTGCTATTTTTAGGTTTTTATTTGATTTCATTTTGTCTTGTAGTTTTTGAATAAAATGGGAATAATTATGGAAAAATGCAAAAAATGATGGAAAAATGCTGGAAATGAAAATTCGGACCATGAAAGGTTGAAGAAGCAGCCCAAGAATAAGCCCAACCTTTTTTTTTATCCATCATTCAAAAAAAGAAAAAAAAGAAAAAAAAAACCTAAAATACCTAGCCCTCACGTGCCGTGCACATGACCCATTACCCCCCTCTCTTTTAACTCTCACTTTCGCTCTCCTCTCTCGGCACTTAGCTATGAAACCCAAACTCTTGAAACCAGTCCCTTGCACCTCCATCTCCATCTCCATATCTATCTTCCTCATCTCCCTCTCTCTCTCTCTCTCTTCGACAGTGCTAGCACATCATCATCCACCCTCCACACAATGCCAGCCCACCCACATCATCATTCTATCTCGACCATCCACGATACTCCATGAATCAAGGGCAGAGATGAAGAAGGGCTCGGGTATATAATCAAGCTAGCAGCGATTGAAGCAAAAGAAAAAAGGTCGAATTAGGTAACAATCTAGGTTAGGTTTTCCTTTTTAGGTTTAATTTTAGGATTTTGTTAGTTTAATTCAAATATTAGGAATTTAGGGTTTGTTTTCGATTTGAATTTCAGTTTTAGACACATTCTCAACTCTCAAATTCCTGTAATACCCTTGATTTTGTTAATTTGGAGTTGAAATTCATGTTCTTCTGCTTGCAATCGCAACATTATGGGTTTGAGTTGATTAATCTCAGTTTCCTCCTCCTCTGGTTCGCTTCTTCGGTTAATCTGTTTTTTTATTCTTGTCAATTTTGTTAGTTCAATTATGGTTTCTGGGTTGTGGTAGTGGTTGATGTGGATGTTAATTTTGTTGGTGCGGATTGGTATGGCTACTCCCCCTTCCCTTGTTCAGCCCCTCTATTTATGCTAGACAAGTAGTGGTTTTATGGTCTTGGAGATGAGTGATCGAGTTGGGTATTGAATCTCCATAAATGGAGATGGGTATTTTAAGCTGGTATTAAGGTAGTAAGCCCCTAATTCTTCCCCTCCCCTGTTGCTCAGTTTTCAGTTCTGCTATTAGTTTGTTTGATTTTGATAATATTCTACTTTTAGTGATTGAGTTGGATTAGTTGATTTCAGTAGTTTAGTTGATTTAGTCGATTTTAGTAGCTTGGATGATTTAGTTGATTTTTGTTGGTTATGCTTTGGGATTGTATTTGGTTTTCTGGTGCTTACCGTTTATGTATTTAGTTGAATTGCTGCTCTGTTTTCTGGAGCTAGGCTTTCTGATGCCTGTAATGTCTAAAATCTGAGATCCCCTCACCCTCTTCCTCTCTGGTTCTTGTTTCGAGTAGCTGCTCTATTTTCTATTCTTACTATTTATTCAATCATGGTTACTCATTCGCTCACATTTGGATACTAGATGTCTGAATGTTTGCTGGTTTGCTTTGAGTTGTTGATTGTAATGTTCTTGGTTTACTCTTCTACTCTTTCCCCCTTCTCTGTTTGGTTTAGTTGTTTAGCCTAATTGTTCCTCAAATCTAGGTTGTTCTTGACTCTGGGTTTCGGTTTAAGTTAGGATTGCTTAAACAGTAGTATGTTGAGTTTAGGGATTGATATGAACAATTAGTGATCATCCATACTTAGATTCATTCATAATCTATAAGTTTTTTAATTTGTTCTATTTAGCTTAGAATAACGCTAGATTAGTTCAATTTTATGCTTAGTGACCTTAATCTCTTCCGTTGTCCCCGAGGACACGACCCTCAAGTAATACAGCGAAAGTTGTACGCTTTCAGTTTTTAGTTTACACTCGAAATATCCCAACAGTGTAAGATTAAGAATTTTTATTAATTTTTTTGACTAAATGAATAATTCAATTTCCCATGACCTCTCTTTTAATTATAAGCATACCAATTGTTGTTAACTTAATTAGGTTTTATTTTACTTTTGTTTTTGTTCCTCTCCTTCATACTGCTGACACTCGTTTAATGAATGTTATAATAGCATAATCGTGTGCCTCAT
Organism: Carnegiea gigantea; assembly: GCA_029747015.1. Lineage (NCBI taxonomy): Eukaryota > Viridiplantae > Streptophyta > Magnoliopsida > Caryophyllales > Cactaceae > Carnegiea > Carnegiea gigantea. The sequence goes on along the minus strand of JAKOGI010000396.1, from coordinate 356,162 downwards.
CTCGTTTTTATTAATAAGGATGTTATCCCTACCACCACTCAAATTATTATTATAAGCTTGTTTATTGTTATTTCGCCACACTTGTTAGTCTTAACGTCATTATTAATCATTGTTGTTGTTATTATTATTATTACTACTATTATTATTATTAGAATTGTGGTTATTTTTATCATGACGATTATTATTATTATTATCATCATCATCATCATCATCATCATCATTATTATTATTAGTATTGCTTTTCTCTTTAACTAGCCACATCACTACGAACCGCCATTACGCTTTAAAGTTTTGATTCCAGTACGATTTAGGGTGATGTCATGAACTTGCTTTCGAGTTTAAGTCGAGTCCCAAATCATATAAATATTCATTAGTGAATTAAAACCACACAGGCATATTAGGTTAATAAACTTCAACTTGCAAAACCACTTATTCTTTCCTCCTCTCCTTCTCATTCCTAATCCCACTCAGCTATAATATTGGTTAGAACAATATCCCTTTAAGATCTTAGTCTTGTAATCTAACTAGATCCCTTGCTTAGCTCAAGATTTTCAAACATTCAAGGCTTTCATATTTCCTTCCATTCATCTCCCCACCTTCCTCACTTTGTAGTTAGCTCCTCAATAATAGTATATACATAAGTGTCTCACCACTTTCATTCAATACTCATTAAAATTTACTTAAAACCATTAATTCAACACACAACCCAAGTTTATATTTTTATTGTAACCACAAACCCTAAATCCCCCATGTTCATTAAATCCCCCATATTCATGATAATATCATACATATACATACTCCTCTAAATTTCCATTCAAGTACCATTAAAATTCACCTAATTTCATCCAAGCATCTAACCTTAAGCCATCAAGCTCACAACAATAACATCCACATTCAACACATATATCCCATTGATTTTGTTCAGATATCCATTATAGTTAATTTAAACACCATCACAATAACACAATCAAGCTAAATCTTCATACTCAAACATCACGCCCTCAATACTATATTCATCTCCAACCTCACTTCACCCATTTGATTTCACAACTAAAATTCAAGAAAAACTACAAATTAATAGTAATTCAAACTAGATATATCATCTAATACAAAAACTCACTCATCAAACAATGAAACTCAAATTCATGGAGAAATAGGGCTTCACCTTCTCACACACAAACCGAGCAAAACAAAGGGAAGAAATTGGTGGTGCCAGTGGGTGGAAGTCGGCAGAGATCATGAGTGTCGACGGCGACGGTGATCAACTTCTGGTGGCACGGCTGGCGGGCACCAGCAAAGGGCAAAGTGGGTGGCATCTGGGCAGAGGAAGAAAAGCAGGCGAGGGGTTTCAAGTCTGGGGGAGATTAGTGGGGTTTTGGTTTCTTTTTTTTTTAAATTAGTTTTAAGTTTTAATTTCTTGTTTTTTTTCCCCTCTCTTTCTACCCGTTTTATTTGTGGACATCTAGTTTATCAAGATTTTTCCTCATATTAATCCTAATCATCTTCTTTCATTTTCTTCTTTCTTCTTTTTTTTTTCATTCATTACATATACATATATAAATAATTGGGTTAATATTCTTGGCTAAAATTAATTAATTAAATTGTACACCATTTCTGTGTAAAATTTGGAAGAGGACATTTTCATTTTAAATTATTACCCCTTGCGCTCTTATATATATATATATATATATATATATATATATATATATATATATATATATATATATATATATATATATATATATATATATTATTTACCTTATTATGGTTGTTACATTGCTGCTATGGTTATATATCATCATCATCATCATCATCATCATCATCATCATCATTGTTCAAAATTAGCGCTTTACTAATTAGGCTAATTTTTTTTAGCAGTCGTTCAAATATTTATTAGCAGTTGAATGAATTATTTAGGAGTGTAACAAAATTAATTTCGAGGCCACTCTACTGATTTAACCTATAATTACGTAAATAAACATACATATATAGAATACTAAATTGAAATACAGTGCCCAACTTGATTAATTTGTGATTAATATAATTCGAGGTAATTAACATGATTTTAGATTCAGACCATTATAGCCTTTCCCCTTAAAATAAGCTTCGTCCTCGAAAGTTGTATATTTAAAAGAAACCTCGACTGTTCCTCAAATAAGTATAGGTATTTGCTTCTCATGTACTCCTAGGTCTCCCATGTAGCCCCAGATGAACTGTGGTTGGCCCACAGAACCTTCCCCAAGGAATGCCACAGGGTTTAACTTCTCGATAATTTTATAAGGCCTATATGTATAGGGCTCAGTTTGCCATTGATATTGAATCGTCTTACGCCCTTAACTGGGGATACCTTTCAAAAAACTTTGTCTCCTACTTGAAAATCTAATGGTCTTCTCCTTTTATTTGAATAGATTTTCTGTCGGCTCTGGGCCGCTTCGATATGTTTCTGAGTCTTCCTAATGATTTTAGCTGTACCTTGAATCTACTCAGGCCGTATGGTTAATACTTCATCGAGTTCACTCCAACAGAGTGGTGTTCTGCACTTCCTACTAGCCATATGATGCTTAAAAAGGGGCCACCTTAATGGTGGATTGATGGTTGTTATTATAGGAGAATTCCACCATTGGTAAATAATTTTCCCACTTTCCCTGGAAGTCAAGCACACAAGCTATCAACATATCCTTTAGAATTTGGTTCACTCTCTCACTTTGCGCATCAATCTCAAGGTGATATGAACTGCTAAAATTTAACTTGGTTCCAAAAGCTATTTGCAGAGCTTGCCAAAATGAAGCTTAAGACCTGTGATCTCTACCAGACACTATGTCCTTTGGTATGCCGCGTGGTTGAACTATTTCTTTGACATACAACTGTGCTACTCTCTCCACACCCTAATTGTCATGAATTGGTATAAAATGGGTAGATTTGGTGAGTCTGTCCATAATAACCCAAATGATATTCTTATTTGAAGCAGAAAGGGAAAATCCCATAATAAAATCCATTGAAATTGGATCCTATTTCCATATAGGAATCTCTAAAGGCCTCAATTCGCCCACTGGACGATGATGTTCAGCTTTCACCTTTTGCACATCAGACATTTATCTACATACTCTGCAATCTCTCTCTTTATGTTATCCCACTAGAATAATTGCCTCAAATCTGTATACATTTTTGCTCTTACTGGGTGCATTGAGTAGCAGGGATGGATCTCTTTGTATAAGAGGAGTGCCCATGGAAAACCCTCTCCCAAAAAAATTCTAACAAGTATTTATAATGGGATCAAATCAGTATATACGAACACCCCTAAATTAGATTCAAAAAATTACAGGCACTTTTTCAATATATTCAACCAACATATTGATATTTTTAATTTATTTAAATATTAAAAGTACAGTTATAAAGTTAAAACTTGATAGAAAAGTGAAATAAAATTAAATATACCCAAACCCAAATTTTGCTCTCTCCCACCAATCTTATCTAGAGTTTAGACTTTTAATTTAATCTAATTCTAATTTCTTTAATTTTTTTATTTTTTTATTTATGTTTTCTATGATTTAGTTGCAATATGTTCTTGGGGCAGACCTTAACTTGGCACAAATGATTGATTTGAACTTGATGCTATTTTTTTTCCCCTTTTGGTGTGATTAATGGGTACAGATTACTTTTTGTAGTTGTATTTTGTGTTTGACATGTTCACTTCATGTCTCTTTTTTTTTTTTTTTTGATTTTATTGCTTTGTGCTGATGATTTGTTTTCTGTATCAAATGGTTTTAGTAAACGGTAGGTAATCGTAACATTCTGCGATTTTAGTACAATCTATGTGTCAAATTCAAAACATGAAGAACCGCAAAAAACAAGCGTAGTGGTAGAGGTATCATAGTTTTTGTTCTTTGAAATAAAAAAGTGGGGTACATTATTATTACTTATCAACTTCTGCTAGTGTAGAAATACGAGACGGAATGTTTGTTTTAAAAGAAGAGATAGAATATTTGTATAAAATAGACTGCCATAGTATATATCACGTAATGTCTTTTTTTTTTAATTAATATTGTATACTAGTGATGACGTTAATAGATGGACACCTTTGTTCTAAACGTCTAGATCTGCCACTGCTGAGTAGCGAGTATTATGGGCTTCCTCCAAGATCTTTCTCTTCAACTCCTCCTTGTCGGGTACACATAGTCTGTTTTAAAACCTTAAGGTTCCATCTTCATGTATTATGAAGCCAAGTGACTTCCCTTGGGTGACATTTTGTCTAAGTCCCTCCAACGTAGCAACATCTTTTTGACTCGCCCAAATTTCTTCCACTGTAGAAGGTTGCACCTCTAATGCTGATAACAACCCATTTATGTACCCTCGTAACACAAGTTTGATACCCATGTTTCAAGGTCTCTTAGAATGTAAGGTTAGGTACTTATCATTATGTTTAAACCATGTTGGGTCTTCCTACGTAGTGCATCTGCTGCCATATTTACCTTCCTAGGATGGTATTAGATTTGCAAATCATAATCCTTAAGCAATGCCAGCCAACATCATTGCCTTAAGTTGATTTCTTTCTGAGTAAAGATGTACTCAGGCTCTGGTGGTTGGCCTAAATCTTACATAGAACCCCATATAGGTAGTGTGGCTAGATTTTCAAGATAAAAACCACTGCAGCTAACTCCAGATCATGAGTTGGGTAGTTCTTTTCATAAAGCTTGAGTTGCCTAGAGGCATAGGCTATTATCTTGTCGTATTAACCTGTTCTTAGAAGAATCACTATAAATAGTGTACTCTCTTCCTTCTATGGACAAGGGAAGGAAAGACACTATTGTTAAGCGTCTCTTTAGTTCTTGAAATGCCTCTTCGCCTTTATCTGACCACTCAAACTTAGTCATTTTCTTCAGTAAGTTGGTCAGTGAAGATGTTATTTTTGAAAAGTCATTCATGAATCTCCTGTAGTATCCTACTAGGCCCAACAAACTCCTTACCTTTGTCACATTGGTGGGACTGGGCCATTTAGTGACAACCTTTATCTTTAGAGATTCAACTTGGATTCCTTCCTTGGAAAATACATGTCCCAAAAATTTGACTTTAGTTAACCAAAGCTCGCACTTTTTCAACTCAGCATATAACTGGTGTTCCCTCAAGGTTTACAATACAGTCCTTAAATGATTAGCATGCTCCCCCTTGTCCTTGGAGTATATTAGGATGCCATCTATGAAAACCACTACAAATTTGTTCAAATAAGGTCTGAAAACTATATTCATAAGATCTATAAATACAACAGGGGCATTGGTAAGCCAAAAGCCATCACGGTAAACTCATAATGACCATATCTAGTCTAGAAGGCTGTTTTAGGATTGTCTTCTGGCTTAATCCTAAGCTGGAGATAACCAGACTTTAGAGCGATCTTCGAAAACACCTCAGCTCCTTATAATTGATCAAACGGATCATCTATTGGAGGTAAAGGGTACTTGTTCTTAATAGTTACTTTGTTTAGCTCCTTATAATCTATACACAATCTTAAGGTTCCATCCTTTTTCTTCACAAACAAAACAGGGGCTCCCCAGGGTGAAGCACTTGGCCTAGTAATCCCTTTTTGCAGTAACTTATCCAACTGAGTTTTCAATTCTTTAAGCTCTTTAGGGGTCATCCTGTGTGGAGCTTTTGAAATAGATTGTGCACTAGGAATTAGCTCAATCACCAAATCAACCTCTCTTTAAGGAGGTAACCCAGGCAACTCCTCAAGAAAGACATCAGGAAATTTGCAAACCATAGAGATATCTTCTATTTTTATTTCCTCCTTCTTAACTTCATTAGCATAATATAAATATCCCATGCACGCTTGGCTTAACAACTTACTTACCTTTATAATTGAAATTATGGAATACTCTTTCTAAAGTCTTTCCTCATAAAAACATACTTCTCGACTGTCTTAATCCTTTAGAGTGACCTTAGGATCTCTACAATCTATGTTTACCCCATGTGGAGTCAACCAGTCCATCCCCAAGATTATGTTGAAGTCCGACATATCAAACTAGATCAAATTTCCAGGGAACCCATGCTCATCAATCACAATAGTTACTTGTTTATAAATAACAGGACTCTATCACTTGCCCATTTGGCAAACTAATTCTACAGTTCACCCACTTATCTTTTTTCAAATTTAGTTGCAATGCAGCTCGGGTGGATATAAATGAATGAGTAGCACCTAAATTAAACAAAATACGGAATGATTTTGAATTTAAAAAGAAGGTTGCAGTGACAACTGTACCAAAAACTGTAGTTTCCTTCTTATTCATCACATAAGCTCGTCCTACTGTTGCAGGTTTAGCAAGCATAGTCCCCTGATTTAGTAGCAGCACGGGTCTTGCAACTACCTTTTCTATGGCCTACTTTCTTCGAGTGCCAGTGGGAATCGAATGATTGGGATGCATTTGTTAGTACCTACACGGCACTCGACTGTAGTATAGTTCATTCTGCCACACTTGGCACAAGGTTCTATTGACAAGGCAAGCAGCAGGTTTCTTCTGAACTACACTCTCGCTTGATGTGCCATGATAGTTTCACTTTCTCTTCTGATTTCCTGGGTTCAAAGCCCTTAATTCACCTTTCACTCGTTCTACCTCAGTAGTTCTTTCATATAACTCCTGATAAGTTATAACTGGTTGACCCGCTAATTGGTTTCGAATAAAAAAAGCTAAACCTTCCTCTCATTTTCAGCCTTTCAGATGCTGCAAAGTCTGGGGCGAATCTTACTACCTCAGTGAACTTACTAGCATATTACATCATCGGTATATTACCACTCATCTTTAACTCTAGGAATTTCTTTCTCCTTCTGTCGTTAAACTGTGAGTGGATAAAACTTAGCCCTGACCTCCTTTAGAAACTTAGCACAAGTAAGTTCAGGGTTTTGAAATTTATCCTTTACAGTGCTCTACCAGGTGTCTGCTTCATCAGGTTGGTAAAAAGTCCCTATACTCACGTTTTCCTCTCCAGGCACCTCAACTGCTATAAATATTTTCTCCATTCCCCTAATCCTGTACTCTAATTCTACAGGATCAAGCTTCCCATCATAAATCTTAGGGTTGTGTCCAGCTATCCTATTAGCTAGCTTATTAGATTTTGGGGGGTTTTCTGTAGGTACAAGGGGAATCTTCTTCATCAACTTAGCTACCAAAGTTTTCCAATAATCCGAACCTACCACATTAGTAGTCACCTCCAAAGTTACTATTGGACCTCCACTATGGTTTTGCTAGAAGTTCTCGCTCACTTGATTACATAAACCTTGAGTCCCACCTTCATTGCTATTTAAATTTTTATCTACCAACTCTGATATACTGAGTCATATAAACAGTTTATTATCTAAATTTGCATGATATTGTAATAAAGTAGTAATCATTCAAAATCAAAGCACAATTTAACTTGAACATTGCTTCTATTGCATATGAATTTATACATACAAATCATCAAAAGAATGTCACAATATGTCATGTTAGCATCTCCCGTATTTTAGCTGGGATTTAAGACCTAGTCCCTATCACACCGACTAACTTGAGTCATCTGTCTAGTTAAATCCACCCCAAACCTAAAAAGAAAAGGTGAATTACATTATCACCACTAGTTAGGTTAGCCTACTTATATACATCATATATAGACATAATGTGCACAAAGAATACCACCCTTCACCAGCTGTACGACATGTACAAGCAAAAATCACATCCAAAATTAATAAAAATGAGTAGGGTCAAACCTGACCATCCTGAGATAGATTGTAATCAAGGTTGGATGAATCATCATCCTCCTTGCTCGAGTCACTACTAACATCTGTCATCTCTATGTCTAAATCCTTATTGCCAAAATCACCCTTCTTATCCTCTGGTTCCTCCTTTAATGGCTCTTACGGCACTTGCTCCTCCTCCTCTTTCTCTGGCTCCATCTCGTCCTTGTCCAGCCCAACCTCCCCCTCATCTAAAATCAACTCTATTAACTTAGGTGAAGTCGGGACATCCACCACCACCTAAACCTCGCCGGAGGAACCCAAACCCTCCGTCGAATGAGCGACATCCTCCGACCCACCCTGAGGTCGGAAAGCAGGTGGCTACTAAGCGGGAGGCTGTGGGGGTGGTAGTCCCTGGGCAGGAGGAGCCGGGGGTAAAATGATTGGGAGATGCATGTCGAGAGTAGGAAAAATACATGGGAGTAACTTGTAGGAAATACCCCTCAACTCTAACTCTTCTCTCAGCAACAACTCCCTGGTGACCACGGTCCATACCCCTAAGATATGAAACTACTCCCCATAAACCCCTAGGTCTCCTATCACTATGAAGGCATGATATTATAGTCCAATTCGTACCATGGGGCGGCGAGGGGTAGGCTCTATCGAAGTCTAGATGTGCAAGTAGTACATTATGGAACTCTAAGAAAGGATCCTGTATGTGGGTCACCATGGCCGCATGCAGCGTGGATATGTGGGCTACTATGGAAGTTTCCAGTGCCATGTAAATAGAGTGTGGGTCTGTGGGTGCTCCGCATGATCCATCTAAACATAAAAGAAGAAGAAAAGAAGAATAAGCCACATTCATGCATATATTTCCTAGAAAACACGATTTACCTATATCATTCCCCTAAAACTTCACATCCTAACCCTCGAGCGTCTTACTGCTCATAGTGATTCGCTAACCTAGCTCTGATACCACAAGTATAACACCCCCAATCCCTAATACCTGACTATTCTAAATTAATCACTTATTTACTTTTGATTGTAGTGGAAGTTTTTCGATTGGGGCACTATTGTCATTCCATAACGAAATAACGCTACCTAAAACTATCTATAACACTATGTTATCCACATAATCATTTGATTCACTAATCATTAGAAATAAACAAATGTTCGATAACTTGTTTAATTCAAAATACACTTGGTAACTTAGCGTATAACTATCAAACACTAGTGAACACACCGTCTTGAAGAATATACAACCAGCAAGTCTCTAAGGGTGCTAGTCTATAAAACAATGTGAGCAGTTACCTAGCTAACATCTAGCAAAAGCTACAAAGCTCACTTATTTCTTGCTTCCTTCTGGGTTACTAAGAGGAGGCTTATCCACCGATACCTTACCTAAAATAGAAAACATAAAAATGTTCAAATAATGAGCCTAAGCTCAGCACGTACATCCCCATGCAGTAAAATAAGTTTTGTATTCAGTTAGTTGGACACCCACAATCCCAAACATTTTCTTTACAAGCAGGGGAGAGAGAGAGAATATGTAAGTAAAGTTGATTTGCTGATTATTATCTGAAAGTGAATCCCGATTAACATATGAAGCGATCTTAAGATGGGTGCATACCTCCTAGGCCGATCCGCAAGCCAGAGTTGCAGCCACGTGAGTGAATGTTAGACCTATATTTGACCTCATTTTAGCCCCCACTTGATCCATTTTTCTCATGATTTTCATGCCGAATTTAGGTGAGGAAGGGTCAAATTCATTTCCTCTGATATGATTATGGTTATAAGTGATTTATCTTGCTTTTAGGAGACATCTTCAGGTTTTGATAGAAAGGAGAACTTTAAAGGTAGATTACAAGGAGAATAGAGGTCGAATGAAGCCCTGGGAACCAAGACGAGCTAGGAAGAAGAGGGCACGGTCGTGCAACAGGGTAGGCACGACCGTGCAATGAAGGCCAAAGCAATGCACAGGTGGCACGACCACATGCACGACAGTGCGTGGTGGCTGTGCATGGCACACAGTCGGCCAAGCGTCAAGGCACAGTCATGCACCCCCCACAAACACGCAATTTAAGTGACTTTTCGGCCAGTTTTCCGCGGGCTCTTCTCTGGATTCTTGCGGGTGATTTAGGGTTCCTCTTCACACTCTCAAACCCCATCAGGCGATGAATAAAGTAGTGTAATTAGGTTAGATTAGATGATTAATTTCATGTCAAGCTTGCAGATTCGTTCTTCTATTCAATCAAGCAGAAGTTCTCTCTCCTCTTTCTCTCTTATTTTGTGTATTTAAGTTCATGTTTTGTTTATATGCTTTTGTGATGTTTAGTGGTTAGATTATGTTGCTTTGATTATAATTAGCCTCTTGATGGCGAATTGATCTTGTTATAGGCCTTCACCCATCTTGTTTATGCTAGAGTTTAGGATTTTCTCTCAAATCCACCATAAGTTTGATGAAATGCTTGAAAGAGCTTTCAGCTGTATTTTGGGGCAATTTACTTATGATGAAAGGTGAGGTTGATTATCTAGTGTGTGTAGAGTGAATAGTCGGGATTGGGACACGAAAATAGTCTCGATCACTAGCTATGTCAAGGGTTGTCAATCTTGTAATTTAATTGAGCTATCCCATGAAAATAGGTGGTTAGAACAATCAGACTATCCTAAGACCCTTGAGAGAGGGATTAGGTGGTCTTTAATGATGCAACCAATCATCCTTGGATGACAGCATAACTTGGGAAGGTGAGGGATTGAATTGATTATTTGGTTTATCTCGGGTTTAATCATAATCAAAGTCTTTTGTTTATTTTAGTATTTTAGTTCTATTTTCTATCCCGCTTTTTGTTTTGCCTAGCTTAAGACGCTTTAGTCAGTTTTGGTACTTGGAAACAAACTCCTTGCGGACGACACTCCGGGTACTTAATGATGCACCTTACACTTGGGATCTATAAATATTAAAACTTCCCTAACAATGAACTGAAGGACGTAAGCCCTGATGATTGACAATTGATGGGGCCACTTGCATAAATGACAAAACAATGCGTTAAATGATTTATCATATGAACATTAGATGAATTTTTTCTGGTTGAGAAACATGTGAGTTTTCAAAGAGCACAGGCAATGTACGTTCTTAATCTTTGAAAGTCTCCCTCCTTTTTAATAAAAATTGTTTATTGACAGCTTGAAGCGGCAGAGGTGGTCTTGCCTCTACTGAAGTATGTAATTTTTACGACTAGTGCAAGATTAAAAAGTTTTATTAATTTTCCTGATTTAATGAACAATTTAATTTCCCTCAACCTCTCTTTCAATTATTAGCATAACAATTGTTGTTAACTTAATTTGGTTTCATTTTGTTTTTGTTTTCGCTCCTCTCCTTGATACTGCTAACACTTATATAATGAATGTTATAATGGCATAATGGTGTGACTTGTCTGCTTCTTATTAATAACGATGCTATCCTCACTGCCATTCGAATTATTATTAAAAGCTCGGTAATATCGTTATTTCATCACACTTATTAGTATTAAAGTCGTTATTAATCATTGTTGTTGTTGTTGTTGTTGTTGTTGTTATCATTATTGTTGTTGTTGTTGTTGTTAGACTTGTGGTTATTTTTATCTTGATTATTTTATTATTGTTGTTGTTATTGCTTTTCTCTTTAACTAGCCACATCTTTGTGAACCGTTGCTACACTTTTAAACTTTTGATTAAGATATGGTTTAGGGTAATGTCATGAACTTGGTTTCAGGTCTAAGTCGAGTCCCAAATTATACAAATATTCATTAGTGAATTAAAATCACATAGGCATATTAGGTTAATAAACTTCAACCCACAAAACTATGTATTCTTTCCTCCATTCCTTCTCGCCTATAATATTGATTAGAACAACACCCCTTTAGTATTTTAGTCTTGTAATCTAACTAGTCCCCTTACATAGATCAAGATTTTCAAACATTCAAGGCTTTTATATTTCCTTCCGTTCATCTCGCACATTCCTCACTTTGTAGTTTGCTCCTCACTAATAGTATATACATAAGTGTCTCATCACTTTCATTCAATACTCATTGAAATTCACCTAAAACCATTAATTCAACAATAGCCCAAGTTTATATTTTTATTCACAAACCCTAAATCCCCCAAATTCATTAAATCCCCCATATTCAGGGTAGTATCATACACATACATACTCCTTTAAATTTCCATCCAAGTACCCTTAAAATTCACCTAATTTCACCAAAACAACATAATTAGGCTTGAGTTTCATCCAAGCATCTAACTTTAAGCCATAAACTTATGACAATAACACCCACATTCAACACCTGTATTGCATTGATGTTCTTCAAATATCCATTAAAATTAATTTAAACACCATCAAAATAGCATAATCAAGCTAAATCTTTACACTGAAACATCACAACCTCAATACCATGTCCATCTCCAACCACACCCCACCAATTTGATTTCACAAACAAAAATTCAAGAAAAACTACAAATTAATAGTCATTCAAGCTAAATATATCATCAATATAAAAATTCACTTATCAAGCAATGAAACTCAAATTCATGGAAAAGTAGGGTTTCACCTTCTCACATCTAAATAGAGCAAAACAAGGAAAAGAAATTGGTGGTTCCGGTGGGTGATGGTCGGCGAAGATCAGAAGAGTCGACGGCAACAGTGGCCGGCTTCCGATGGCGCGGCTAGCGGGCGTCAGTATAGGGTAGAGCATGGGGTATGGCAGTGGAAAAAAAACAGGAGAGGGGAGATTAGTGGGGTTTTGGTTTCTTTTTTGGGTTTTATTAATTTTAAGTTTTAATTTCTTTTAATTTCTTGTTTTTTTCCTTGTCTTTCTACCCCTTTATTTTTGGACATCTAGTTTATTTGGATTTTTTTTCATATTAATCCTAATCATCTTCTTTCATTTTCTTCTTTCTTCTTTTTGTTTTTCATTCATTACATATACATATATGGATAATTGGGTTAATATTCTTGGTAAAAATTAATGAATTAAATTGTACACCATTTTGGTGCAAAATTTGGAAGAAGTCATTTCCATTTTAAACTGTTACTGCTTGCATACATACATACATACACACGCACACACACACAAACATATATATATATATATATATATATATATATATATATATATATATATATATATATATATATATATATATATATAAAATTTGCCTTATTATAGTTGTTGCATTGTCACTATGTTTAAATATTATTATCATCATGATCATCATCATCATCATCATCATCATCATTGTCATCATTGTTCAAAATTAGCACTTTACTAGTCAGGCTAATTTTTATTTAGTGTCATTCAAATATTTATTAGCAGTTGAATGAATTGTTTAGGAGTATAACAAAGTACATTTTGAGGTCACTCTGTCAATTTAACCTGCAATTACATAAATAAATATACATATATAGAATACTAAATTGAAATACAGCCCCCAACTTGGTTAATTTGTGATTAATATAATTCAAGATAATTAACATGATTTTTGGCCTGGGCCATTACATGGTCTTTTCCATATCTTCAACAGTTATATTTTTCCTATCAACCACTCCATTTTGTTGTGGAGTTCTTACAGCTAAAATGTTGTGTGGCATGCTTTTCATAATATTCCATGAAGCCTTCTTGATCAAATTCACTTCGATGATGACTTCTAATAGCTATCACTGTCAGACCCTTTAATACTTGCACTTGCTTCGTTAGTCTAATGAACTTTGTGAAGGTCTTAATTTTTTGTCCCTCAGGAGCATAATTCATGTGTACCTCAAGTAATTATAAAAAATAACAGAGATATACTTGCTTCCATCAAGACTCGAAATTGTAATGTGTTTACATAGATCCACCTGCAATAGTTCGAGAGGTCTAATGGTTGATACACATTTAGGTAATTAAAAAAGATGTCCTAACGTGTTTACCTCTAACATGTGCATTATAGGCTCTGGCCTTGGCGAACTTATGCTAAGGTAGTCTTTTGGCTAGTTAATGTTCAGCAACTTTATTAATGGTAGGCATGTTTGCATGACCAAGATGGCTGTGAGAAAGACAACATTCATTATCGTGTACCTAAACACATGCAAGATTCTTCGCTTCGATTTCATCTAGAATACAACATAAGCATCATTTATTTTAGGTCCAAAGATCGTGACATTTCTAGTGTCAGAGTTGATAACATCATATTTTGATGAAGTAAACAATACTCTATTCCCTTTGTCACACATTTAGGATACACTCAACATATTAAACTTCAATCCTTTAGCCAACAACACAATATCAAGTCAGGTAGAGGGATTTTTACCCACTTTATCATGTCTGGTTTTCCCCTAATGTTTTGTCCAAAATAAAACTTTTCCTTCATATTTCATTTAGATTTTAGTTGGGAGTGATGCTCAGACGCCTGGAGCATCCATAGTCCATATACTAGATGGCTTCTTCTGTCTTCAAGCATATCTACAAAGTAGAAAATGAATATTTTCACATCCTGTAACTCAATATTGGGTCTTCAATCAGAGGACACATCATATTGTCTGCCTTCCTTAGGTGCTGAAGTTTGTTTCTCTTCTTTTCTTTCCAATGGAGTATTCAGATTGCTCTATCTCCTAGAGGCAAAGTGACCATGAAAACTTCTAGGATGCCGAAGGTATTAGGATACGTCATTAAGGTTAGAGCATCTGCATCTAGAGTTCTAATCTTTTCGGTATCCTATCCCTTACCCCCACATCTAATGGAACTCCAACTTGGATCATCAAATAAAATATTTTCTATGAAGCCCACCAGTAGGTGTCTTTAATTAGTTTTACTTCTTTTATAAAGTATTATTTATGTTCATTAGTAGTACAAACAAATTCTAGATTTTAAAAAATAAAGAATATAATTCTTGTAATTAATTTGTGAAATGTTAAACCTATATTTTCAAGATGTTTTCTTACCTAAATTCCCCTTTATTTCTTTACTTTTCACTCAAAATTTAGGAAATCTAGCTGTTCTCCCTTAAAATCACTTAACTTGGCTTAGCTTCTTATTTTGCAAATGTTTTGACTTTGGATTATAGATTTGAGGGTCATTCTAGGTAAAAAGAGCTAAGAAGAGCAGAGGATAAATAAATCAAATGGCAAGCCTAGAAGAAAGACACAAAATGGCCTACCTTATAGAACTGCATTGTCGAGCATGATCACTACAGGACTTCAAGCCAAATTCTAGGCATTAGCACGGGATATTGTGGAGTTCTGCATGCCCATGTAGCGCTAGTCAAATCAACTCCCTCTATCTTTAAAGGACGGTTTTAGGTTCTCAAATATGATCTCTTTCATTACTTTCAAAAACAATAGTTTAGAGGATTAATCTAGTAGTTTTAGCTTAAAGATCATTATTGTATATTACTCTTCTACCTTGAAAATTTTAGTTCTTCAATCAAACAATTGTCAAGTTTATTCTTGAACCCCTTTTTTATTATTTCTTATTTGTTCTAATTGTTTAGTATCGTGCTATGGATTTGAAAATTAAAGTTTCAAATCAATATCATGTTTAGAGGCTAAATCTTCTTCTCAGGTTAGGTATAGCCCCTATTATAATTTGTTGGCCATGAATTAATCCCACTAGACTTGTTATGTGCTTGCAATTTGATTTCTTGCTAATTAATCAATACATGCTTGATGAAAGGCTTGAAGGAGCTCTCATCTATGGTTTAGTCAAGTTTGAGGTGATCATTGAAAAATAAACCCTAAATATTATGGCTTAATGAACAACTGAGATGCTAATGTGAAAATAATTAGGGTTTTAATTGGGAGGATTCATTATTCGATCTTGTAGTCTTAAATTCCTGATTTCATGAAAATAGATCATTAAGGCTTTTGGACTAGTCTATTGACCTTTGAAAGAAGGCATTGACGAGCGTTACTTTGTAATCACTCTACTCAATTATATAAATGAAAAGTTTGAAGTGATTGATAATTGACCTCAAATCATGATAATATGGTAGATCCAAACCTAAGGTTTCTAAATCTGTTGAGAATTCTTTGTTTTATTAAGGTAACTTGGCCAATCATAAATCTTAAAGATAGTCATAACACATGGATTGAGTACTTTGGTTGGTTTCGCCGGAGTGAGTTCCCTAAAGTTTTTGACCCATATATGTTGGTTGCTAGTTACAATAACATCATACACTACATTTTTATTTGAACAATTTTTTGGCACTATTGCCAATGAGTTGTTGCTTTCAATATCGGAGCTTATTTGGCCATTTGAGACTAGGCTTTCAGTTTGAAAATTACAAAACAAAATTTAAAAATTTGAAAATTTGAAGAAAAAAAGGAGACAATCCATAATTTTTATTTTTCCCAATTTGAATATGAGCCTTTTGGCAATACTTGTCTAGATTGAATGATTATCATGCTCAATATCTACATTTCATGTATAAAAATAGGAAATAGATGAAATTGTGCTTAGGGCATAACCCATTAGACCCCAGTTGTCTTAAAGTCCATGAGAGGCAGTCTTTGTGCATTATAGTATTGATGAGATGCGGGTTTTCTTTTAGTATTTGGCATATGTTAGCGAGTCTTTTGTGTGCATTTTCCTCAATCTTTATGATTTGCACACTCAATCACCATGTGTTGATCAATTTAGGAATTATTATCATCATCATCCTTACTATGCTCATAATGTACGCTCTACTTGCTAATCTTCTAATCATGATGTGAACTCTTGTCCTTGTTATGTGATTTTTAATGAAGGTTTTGTTAGATTAAATAACTAATAGAGACAATGAAGGAGCAAAATTCTAACTTTGAAGATTATTTACGGGGAGTATCATGTATCACATGACACTGACCTTTGCCTATCTTCTTCCAGACCTAATGTTAATTTTTGTAATGACGATGAGTCTTCTATTCCTCTAGAGTCTAACTGGGTTTTATATACACCCTTGATTGACCTAGAGGACAATACTGACACACTGTTGACTCTATTGCCGCTTGTTACACCAACCTCACTTGGAACACATATAGACAACACTAAAGGTGTCCTGAACTTACCTACTTCTCCCTTCTGTTTAGCTTAATACATGGGGTCAACGTAGGTAAGCCTTTTAGGGTTGATGCTGGTTCTTGTAAAGATTCACTTACTAGGCCAGAAGTGCTTTCCTCAGTTAAGCAATATTTAAAGAAGACCACTTTATAGGAGTTGTGTTGTATGTTCTTCCTACCCGTGAGTCCATAGATGGCATTCTTGTTAAGGCCTCTGACTTTATCTACACCACATCTTCCTTACTCCCTAATATCTCCTCTCTTGTTCATGTATTGGACATATCCCTAGGTGATTTTCGGGGTTACGATCACTTCGTTGACCTTTATTGTGCATATCTAGAGGACATACCTTGGGAATCATCTGCTTAAATTTGTTCCATCATTTTATTGATTTTAATGAGTTTATTTTCTAATTTAAGAGGGCACTACTTTTATTTGCTGTATTTTTATTAGTGTTCTCTTATTACAGTATTATTAGATGTAGGCACCGACACATGATAAGCTTTGTCGGCATATGAGAAGGCAACGAGTTTTGAGTGACATGGAGGAGTGGTTGATGCTCCTCTAACTACCTGCTGCACCATCTTAAGGAGGTGATAGTTTATGTGAACATGGCACCTAAATTGGTTAATTCATTTCCTCTTTACTCCTCTTTATTTGCTTTCATATCTTCCTCTTTTTCCTATTTATCTCTTATTTTTGCATATTTACTATTGTGGGTTTGTTTTATGTATCTATGTGTCATATTGATGTAGGATATCCTTGGCTCCTAATGAGGACATTTTAAGGTGTAGTGGTGGGTGAGGAGAAAACATGCTTCAAACTTTTGAAAAAGAAAAAAAATTAGAAAAAAAATAAAAGAACATTTTCTAATTTGGTATAGTTTAGGGAGTTTTGTATTATTGTGATTGACCTTGACTCCTTGTACCTTGGCTATCATTTTATATACAAGTGAATGCGCTTGATAGATCTTTGTCCTAAGTGTCTCCTTCGGCACCTCAATTCTTACTCCGACTGTCCATCATAACTGCACAGTCTAGTCTTCAATTATGTATCACCTTTGTCTTAAGGTCTTAGTATTCTATGATTGACTCTCCCACTTGTCTGTAGGTATAATCACTTTTTTTTCTTTCATTTCTTATTCAAAACAAAGACAAAAAAAATTGAGAAATAAAAAAAAAGATAAAAAGTTAGAAAAAGTCTCAGAGCCAGAAGTGACAAGTATTCCTTTGAGGCATGCATTATTGGATGTACCTTTCAAGCCAATATCGCTACTAAAAAAGCTTGCTTCTAAAGTTAAAAGTCAATAAAGTAGTCTGTGCAGTCAAGTGGGATTAAGTCAGACCTTAGTAAGTGTATTTCCTAGGATAATAGGGCACTTCCACACTAGGCACTGGGATGGCTTTGTAATTTTGATATATTGTGTGGTGAAAGCTGATGTTTGGATGCCACTAGTGGAGACCTAGAGTCTTGATATGTATATTATGTCTATGTATAGATAGATAATTGGGTGAAAATGTTGACATGCTTGATTTGATTAGGAACAATTTTCCTCAGTTTGTATACATTTGTATTTTGTTTGTAAACCCAAAAAGATTATTTTATTTTCCTTCCTCTTTCCACTTTCATTTCATTTCAAAAACTTTGTGGGTATATCTTCTAAAAGTCTTCATAAAACCTCACTTATCCATTTAAGAACCAAGGGCTTTAGAGGATTTGTTGCATACAATAAATGCAATCACAATTCTTGGAAAATAAGTCATTAGGTTAATTTTTCTTTGTTTTCCTCGAGAATGAGAAAAAGATAGGTATGGGGGTATTTGTTCTGTCTTAAAATGTCGTAATTTTGACAATTATTTATCTCGCTTTTGCCTATAAAAATTCTATTTTCTAGAATTTTTATTTTGTTTTTGTTTATTCTGTAAGATACATATTGATTTCGTAGTTGTGAGAATTGGGTTTAAAACAGTAAAAATTAAATTGCGATCTCAGGAAAAAAGGACCAACACGGCCAACCGTGCAGATTTGCATGGTTATGCTCTTAGTTCAAGTTGAAAAGAACAAAATGGGGTTAAGATATGCGTGGATCTGTACAGTTGGCAGTGTGGTCCTTTTTTCCTTAAATCTCCATTTGCTGTTCACTATTTTGTACCCAATTTCCACTAACAATGGGGCCAATATTATATCCTACAAAATAAACAAAAAACCAAATAAAAATTCTAGAAATTAGAATTTATTATGGCAAAAAATCGAATAAATGAGCGCATAAATTACGATATTTCGAGACCGAAAATGAAACATATCATTATCTAGTTAATTTTTTATTTTATCATTTATGGGTATTAGCTAGAAAACTGCCCCCACTCTCTCTATCTCTCATCTTCCTCTTCACAAAATTTCAACACCAGAAGAAAAGTCAAATGAACCCAAATCACGCTTTCTTTCCCTCTCGCTCTCTTTATCTCTCTCTCATCTCCCTTATTCCAAATTACAACCTTAGAAAATACAAATCCAATAAACGCAAATTCCTTCTGCCTCCCCTCGTTCTTCTCTCTCTCTCTCTCTCTCTCTCTCTCTCTCTCTCTCTCTCGCGCGCTCTCTCTTGTCTCCCTCATCCTAAATTCTAACTCTAGAAATAAACCCAATACACCAAAATTCCACACTTTTTCTATCTCAACTTCCTCATCCCAAAATCTAACCCCATAAAATGCATACCTATTTAACCCCCTCTGTATGTGTGTGTTTCTCTCTCTCATCTTTCTTATCCCAAAATCTAGGCGTAAAAAACATAATAAACTCAAATTTCACTTACTCTCTATTGTTCTACTCAAAATTTTCACAATGATTACAAAGCCTAGCTCAAAATATGCCCAAATGGTCAAATACTTAGGCAAATCAATTGACTTTTTCTTAACAATGGATCAAAACAACTTGTTGGATTAAAGGACTCTATGCTAAATGTTGCGTTCTATACGTGGATAAGCCAAAAAACAAGACCATATGTTTGATCATGCAAACGGTCTAATACATGTTTTGAGCTCATTGGAATGTTAGCTGTGGAGAAGCACACAGATGTTGGGCCCATTCATGAAACGCGCACCAAGGGTTGGAGATGCTTTTTGATTGACCGTGATATCTCTTTTGATAGTCAAAGTTGTGGTGACTTCCTTTGAAGTTTGATCCTTTGTTATAGTTCCTGGGGTACCTGGGGTTTTAGTTACTTCTTTTAAAGTTATGTTTCTTATTTTATCTCATGTGATGTTCAGGGGAAACCTAACTTCATCTGAGGCTACCTCTCTAATATTCACTGGGATAGTCTGGGTTTCTCTATTCTTTTCTTGCAGGATCCAGTTGATTTTTCTATGAGTTATTGAGCCCATCAGTTTTGAAAGTCTGCGATTTATGTTGACCATCCACACATACACTTTGATTCATAAAGAAAATTTTGTAAATTTTTTTTCCCATTTAAGGGGTCAAAGCCTAAACCTTCTTTGTTGAAGAATATATTTTATGAACCCAGAATCCTTTCCATGTCTTATTGTCCCATAATGATTTCTGAAAAGGCTTTTGAAAACATTCATTTTCTTTCTTTAATTGTTTTGCTTTATTTTTAACAACATAGACCTCATTAATATAATCCTCATGAAGATTACGTAGAGATAGTCGTCAATTTGTGGAGCATTTAATATCTTTTTAAATCAGCAATCTCTTTTTAGAGTCCTTGTGTTGTGTTGGAAGTTTTTTTTTTTTTTATAGAATTCTAGTCAATGGGGTTTTTGAATTTCAAAAACTACTTTTTCTTTCTCTGGGACTCAATTTTTTGACAAAGGGACTTGATTGCAAATTAGTGAGAATCTAACAATTCACCCTATTAATTATGAGTTCAACAAGATCTTCTTAGCAGGAGATTAAAGTTGAAGTTGTACCTATTTACAGGATGATGGTTTAAATTCGTATCTTAGCAGTTCCATCTCAACTTCATTAGTTCTTTTTGCTCCTTCTCTTTCATTAGAACTTGTGTTAGAGGGTTGACTCAACATTAGGTAATAATTTACAATCCC
This sequence comes from Carnegiea gigantea, assembly GCA_029747015.1. Classification (NCBI taxonomy): domain Eukaryota; kingdom Viridiplantae; phylum Streptophyta; class Magnoliopsida; order Caryophyllales; family Cactaceae; genus Carnegiea; species Carnegiea gigantea. The sequence goes on along the minus strand of JAKOGI010000396.1, from coordinate 335,356 downwards.
GTAATTCTCATTCTTTTAATTGCTAGAGCCATTATCACTCCATGCAGTTACCATCACCTTCTTCGTTTTTAATTTCTTTATCTCCACTGACTTCTTAAGTTCTAGACAACCTTTCTTTATGTGCTATGACTAAGCACAGCCAAAAACAGTAATGTTAGTGTTAGATCTATACAGATGAGATATGCTACCTTTATATTTAATACCTTCCTCTAGAGAAAATTTTTTGTTGTCAAAATTTTGTTTCCTTTGGGATGTTTAGAATTTCCTAGCAATCCGTATGATTGTTTCATATTGTTCCTCTAAATTCTAATTTGATTATTAGAGTCTTTCTTAGTGACAGTTAGAGCAACTACTCTCTTGGGCAGATCATCTGATTCTTCTTCAAGGTAAATCTCATAACTAAGTAACTTTCCTAGCAAATCATTAAGCTACAATGTCTTGATATTTTGGGCTTCTTCAACGGTTGTCACTTTTCATTCCCATTTGAATCTAGGGAGACATTTAAGTTTTTTTTCTAATCATCTCTTCATTTCAATAGGTTCTTCCCAAACAATTGAGATTTTTAACAATCTCTGTGAACCTTGCACACATTTCCTTGGCAGATTTATTTGACAACATTCTAAAGTGTTTATACTGGTGAGCACAAAATCTTAACTTTGCCGGCTGGTTCCTTCATATATGCTAACCAATGTGCCCCACATTTCCTCGGTAATCTCACATGCAAAGTCACTAATGCAAAGTTAGAGACTAGATTTAAAGGAGGATAAGAAGGAGGTCTTTAAGCTTACAAGGCCTAAACAAGAACAAGAGATCTAGGTAGTGTGAGGTGTATTAAAGATGAAGAAGGTAAGGTCTTAATTGAGAACACCAAGGTTCAGGAAAGATGGCAATGTTATTTCTATAAGCTCTTGAATGGGGTGAAGTTTGATAGCTCCCAACACAGAGAGCGAAAGGGTTGGGAGGAGCAACAAAACTCTATCCCCTATCATTTTATCTCCAAAGAAGATGTTAGAGAGGCATTAAGGAAGATGAAGGCTGGAAAGGTAATCGACCTAAATGGTGTTCATGCGAAAATTTGGAATTGTTTGGGTGAAGAGGGACTTGAGTGGCTAACGAACCTTTTTAACATTATATTTAACACAGCAAAGGTGCCTAGTGAATGGAAATTTAGAACTATTATCCCACTTGACAAGAACAAGGACGATATTCAAGAATGCAATAACTATAGAGGCATAAAATGGTTTAGCTATACAATGAAGTTGTGGGAAAGGGTGAATAAAAAAAGGCTGACAGAGGATATAAGGATTACAGATCGAACCAATTTAGTTTTATGCCATGTAGGTCGACTATGAAAGCTATCCGTCCCACACAAAGGCTCTCAGAGTTTAACAAGGATAGGAAAAAGGACCTCCACAGGGTCTTCATTGACTTAGAAAAAGCCTATGACAGAGTACCTAGGGAGGTATTATGAAGGTGCTTGAAGAAGATAGGCGTGCTGGTTTCTTATATTCGAGTTATTAAAGATATGTATGAGGGAGTAAGGATAAAAGTTAGGACCTCTGGAGGGGTATAGATGACACCCCTATAGACATTGGTCTTCATCAAGGGTCGTCACTAAGTCGTTTCTTTTTGATATGGTTATGGCTGAACTCACTAGCTAGATTCAAGATGGGGTACCGTGATGCATGCTATTTGCTGATGGCATAGTTCTGATCAATGATACTATGGAGGGGGTTAATAACAAGTTAGAGCGGTGGAGAGATACCATAGAGGCTACAGATTTTAGATTGAGTAGGTGAAAGACTGAGCACCTAAAATGCAGATTTAGTAAAGGGAAAGATGATACTAATGACGAAGTGACCATCATAAATATGGCTACACCTAGGGTTAAAAAGTTTCAATATCTAGATTCAATCATTCAAGAAGGTGGGGACATTGATTAAGACATTAAACATCGAATAAAGATAGGATGGTAAAAATGAAAGCTTTAAGGTTGTTATATGATAAGAGAATCCCACTAAATTGGATGGGAGCATTTATCATGTGGTTGTTAGACCAACATTATTGTATGGTGCAGATGTTAGCCTATCAAGAAGTTTCAGGTTCAAATGATGAGGGTAGCAAAGACGTGGATGATTCGTTAGATTTGTAGTCACACGGGATTGGATGGGAGTAGAAATGTAATTATTAGAGATAAAGTAGGAGTAGCACCCATGGAGGATATGATGAGAGAGGCCACATTTAGATGGTTGGGTCATATAAGGAGGAGGAGCATGGATACACACATGAGCAGATGTGAGAATATTAATCTTCTAGGGTGTGGAAGGGGTTGATCTCGACCAAGGAACAGCTAGAGCAAGCTGATAGAAATGATTTGAAGAATTTCAGATTAATAGAAGATCTGACCCAGGACAAGAAGCTATGGAAGTATAGGATTAAGGTTGGACCTTAGGTAACTTGTTACTTGCCCTTTCTATAGTTCCCGTAGGCACTTAAATTGTTGGTGCTTAGATTTGGCTGTCACTTATAATTCGCTTCCAGTACTTATATATGCTTGTTTTGACTATTATGTGATTTAATGTTATTCTGTCTTTTATTGTCTTTCTATTTATGTATTTATTTTATTGTATCAAAGGATTTTTAACTTTTAAATGTTTTCTTAAACCTTTTTTCTGGGTGTATCAGAATCGATCTCTCTATGGGAGATGATACTTACACTAGTAAGGTCGCTTACATTCGAATCTCCGCATACCTCGTGCAAGCGGGATCAACACTAGGAGTTTGTTGTCGTTGTTGCCTCTTTCTACATAAGTGAATTCTTCTTTAGTTTTTGGAATCCTCTAAACTTTAAGGCACTTGATGTCTAATTGAGATTTATGCCATATTTTCGACCAACTCTAAGGTGTCTAAAATTATTAAGTTTAAATATTAATATTGTTCATTGAATAATAATTTCAGTGACATATTCTGCTTTAAAATACGATAAGCGCAATGGAAAAGATATAAGTCAATTACTAAGAAGTATGCTGAAAATAACATTTGTTCACTATTTTTCATATATATTATGTCACACTTATGCAAAAACTATGGAATTAATGTTATTATAGAATACACTCAATAAGCTTTCAAGTAAAAAAATAATCACTCAAAACGGAGGTTGGATGAGAAAGGTATGACTAAAACAAGTTACACTATCTGCGGCCCAACCTAAGAATGCGACCGAGTTGCTGCCTAACAGAACCTGATTTGTGCCCCTTATTTCCAGCCCATCCGTCGAAAACTCTAGCGACTAACTCAAATAGAGAAAAAAACTCTAGATCACGTGCGACAACTCCTGAGAGATCCTAGGAAATCCTCGATTCACATAGGCATAAATTCAGCCCCTCACCTATCATTCAAAACCACAGCTAGAATCCCCAAAAAAATTGAGAGAATGCTTAGAGCTTCAGAAAACCTGACCAAATCCTTCTTCAATCCATCATCAAAACCTTTGAAGGATTAATGCTCAATATTCTCAATCCCAGGGTTCCTAAGTCATACAGGCATGTAACCTGAAGGTGCTAATCTTTCAAGCCTACTTTCCTCTTGAGGTTGGACACGATGCAACTCTCACACTCTTCAAACTTACAAGGATTAGGGTTGTGAAATGTCATTACATTTTTCATTTATTATAAAATAATGATGAGATAACACAAAATTTTTTAGGCATTCAACGACATGAATTTTGAGTGTAATAGATTGGTCAATTAGGAAGTTAGAGGGTGTCTTGCTCATGAGTGGAATTAGCGGATATCAGTTATGAGTAATTTGGATACCTAGTATACCCAAGGGCTAGAGGTCTCGTGATTGCTTGTTCTTTCACTCTAAGAAACCTAGATGAATTAAGATATAAGCTAGCAAATAATTAACTAAAATGAAAACAAATAGAAGAATTAACAATTATACATAACAATATGGCAAGCAGTCCCATAATATATGGTGAAAACTCATATAGTTTATATTGACGATATCATAACTAAGGATGATATAACTAAATAAATAAAAGTTGTGAATTATGCCAACTGGAGGAGTTAATTTAGAAACAAATAAAGGGTCGTTAGAAAATGGTCTCGAATCGAGATATATATGTACATTACGTGTGTAATCATTTCCATAAATGAAATCATGAAACTCATAATCACAAAATATTATTAACAATAAAAGGCTTCATTTGGATCGGAAGAAGAGGACAATATTGTTTGCCCTCCATGCCATTGGCTAGTTGCTATGTAAATGGGAGAAGAGACTCCAAGTTAAGGTATTAAAAATTCGCATATCTTTTTATGAACATCAAAATCTCACAACATGTAAGTATTTAATTAATCATTTTCAAGTATTATTTTGCCACATAATAAGTGGACCCACAATTATCAATTGTCAGATTGTGGGCCCATCAATACCCCCAGCACAGTTTTAGTTCCAGCTTCTTAATCAGCCTGGGAGGTGTACACTTTACCCAATGATTGCACTGTTCAAATTAGAGCTCATCAATTTGGGCTCCACTTTTAGATAATAACTAGTAATAGTTTTAAATATAATTCTCTCTCCCCCTCTTTTCGAACTAAAATGAATTGAAATGCGACCGCTCACTAAGAACTGTTTTGAATTTTACTATATAGGGGTAAAAATATTGAGTTTCAGCTTACTTTTCTAAGTTTTTTGTTTTTTCCTATTTTAAGTAAATTTTTCGAAGGCTACCCTCCTCCAGCTTACAATTACACTATAAGACCCTCGCTAAGACGTTTAGGAAGAACATAATGATCAGGAAAGGCTTGTAAACATTTCGTTCCGAACTCTAAGTTAGTGTATTCATCTTAAAAATAATGAGGAAGTTAGCCCTTAAGGGTTGAGTATGAACTTTTGAGTAGCATTATTATCCATTAGTCTCTACCACCTAGCCTTGTCTATTTTTAGAACAGTAGTAACACTTTGACCTAAGTATTTTGCTGCACTAATCACAAACGGTTAGTTAATTTACGTTAAGGAGGTGATTAAAAGTTGAGGCGTCACATAGGCTCCTTCCTCAAAGAGGGATGTACACAAGAATCATCGGCCTTACATTAAATGCGCAACTCACCCACATCCTTATAAAAAGGACATTAACCTAATTTTAGGCTCTTATGCCACCGAGTTAGCGGGATCTAACCACCAGTTCAGGCTCTTATGCCATCGGGTTCACAGGGATCTAGTCCACAGGTATTCAGGCTCTTACGCCACCAAGTTCACAAGGATTTGGCAATAAATTTTCAGGCTCTTTTGGCACTAAGTTAACATAAATATGGATCCAAATCTTCAAACTTTCATGCCACCAAGTTCATAAGTATCTGATTATTTGTCTTTAGGCTCTTATGCCACCAAGTTCAGAGGGATCTGACGGCTAGTCTTGAAGCTCACATGTCATTAAGTTGTTAGGGATCTGGTCACATATCTTCAGAAACAGACCATCACTAAGTTTTTGTCACTGAACCTCGACACAATGGACATCATTACCTCCTGGCACAATGGGCCATTTCAAAAATATGCTAGCTTGGCTCCTGGTAGAATAGCATATTTCGACATTGATGGCTCCTGGCACAATAAGACATTTCGACATTATTGGCTTCCTACATAATGGGACATCGTCGACTCTCAAAACAATGGGACATCGCTGGCTTCCTGTACAAAGGGACATTTCAACAAAATGCTGGCTCCCAGCACAATAGGACTTACTAGCTTCTGGCAAAATGAAGCATTTCAACATTGCTGGCTCCCGGTATAATAAGATATTTTAACAATACGCTGGCTCCTGGTGCAATTGGACATTGCTTGCTGCTGGCACAATGGTGCCTTTCGACATTGCTGGCATCCAGCACAATAGGACATCGCTGACTCCTGGAATAACAGGGCATCACTAGCTCTCAGTACAATGGGAGATTTCAACAATATGTTAGTTCCCAACGCAATGGGACATCATTGGCTCTGAGCAAAATGGGACATATCAACATCACTAGCTCCTGGTGCAATAAGGCATTTTAACAATACATTAGCTGGCTTCTAGCAGAATAGGACATCGCTGACTCCCAGCAAAATGGGATGTTTTGACATCACTAACTACAGCCATAATGGGACATCACTGACTCCCAGCACGATGGGACATTTCGAGAATAGGCTGGCTCCGGGCAATATGGGACACCGCTAGCTTTGACACAATGGGACATTTCACCATCTTCCTTCATCATGGCAAAAGTAGGCAGGCGCCGAGTTCCAGCACTCTCCCTAGCTAATTTCAGACATCATGTCATAAATGTTTGTCACAACGAAAGTACATAAGCATCATGCTTCCAATCCTCCAGCGACCAAGTTTAGGCATCATCACTTTCAAATAGGTAAGCACAAATAAAGTTCTTTACTTTGACATTCGCCTTACTTAGGATCAGTCAAAGTGGGGGACTAACTGTAGGCACCTCAAAATGTCTCATATTTGCAAAATGTCCGATAACGGTAAACCAATCGAGTAACACTTAAGAACCCCTCAGATATTGAAATAGGGAGTCTTAAAATGTGTCAACATCCCTTAACTCATACATTCAAGCCTAAATATGCCTAGAAAAGGCTAAAAGAACCTAAATGCCAGAATCGACCCCAAATAGGAGGTGTTTGACATCTAGCTGAGATTCATTCCATATTTTCACCCTACTCTACGGTGTGTAAATTTATTAAGCTTAAATATTAATATTTTCATTGAATAATATTTCTACTGACATATTATGCATCAACGTTCGATAAACAACGGAAATTGTATAAGTTGATTACTAAGACACTTTCTAAAACTTACATACATTCACTATTTTGCTTATATCTTAAGCTACACTTGTCCAAAAATTATGAAATTAATGTTATTAGAAAAAAGACTCAATAAGCTTTCAAGAAAAAAAAAGAATCACTCAAGACAGAGTTAGATGAGAAAGTTGTGACCGAAATAAGTTACACTTTCTATAGCCGAACACACAAATCCAACCGGGTTGCTACCATTAGAATCTGGTATGACTCTTTTCTTTCTTACCATATCTTCCAAAACCCTAGCTGCTGACGCAAATAGAGAAAAAATCCCAAACCATACGGCATCAACTCCCAAGAAACCCTAGGAAATCCTTGTTTCCTACAAATATAAATCCAGGCCCTTATCTAGCCTTGAAACACACAACCTGAATCCTAGAAAACTTTAAGAGAATATAAAGAGGTTCAGAGAACCTGACCAAACCCTTTTTAAGCACATAAGTCAAGGTTCGAAATTCTCCATCCCAAGAGTCCCCAAGTCACTGAGGCAGGTGCTATGAGGGGACCAATCTCTCAAACCCACCTTGGTCATTTTGCCTTTTTACTTTCTTTTGTTTAGCTTTACATAAGTTCAAAGATGTAACCTTTGGTAATTTAATCCCTACATACTATAATTATTTGGATTGCTTTTTCATGTTCCTTTGGGCTAACATTTTTTTGTTTAACTTTTATTATTCAATTTGCTAGATTCTAATATGTTGCTCGCTTGATATTTAAAGTGTAAGTTAATGTTAATTTCTTGTTTTGATTAGTAGAGATTATCAGTTATGAAAGGTGATATCGGGATGTATTCCACCCCAATATCATACATTTACCCCTGAATCTAAATCCTTGGTTTAAGCCTATAAAGTTAGATGATCCCCACTTCAAGGATTATTCAGGGGTCTTTGGAAAACTTTTTCAGACGAGCATATTCTCACATTCAGTGTCTTTTTTGGTTTATGGTTCATGTTAGAAAGTATGCTTAGTTTATAAATTTTCCTAAAACTTAGTGGCATCCCTATTGAATACTTTTTCTATATTCCATTAAATATTTTTTGGAATTGGATAGGACTGACTAGGAAAGCGATTTTGCCTTGGGATCCAGATAGTAATGCAGGTTGGACTAGAAAGGAGGACATCGTCCTGGCCCAAGAACTCGGCGGAGTGCCTGGATCGGCATGGTTGTCTAACATCTTGGGCCAGTCTGCCTAGAATCTGACCAGAAAACTAGACTCAATTGTGCATCATAAACCTAACCGAGTTCCTAGGTCATAGCTATTGTCCAACCCTCAGGGCTCGACAGTCACTATAGGAAATGTTATGTGCCTCCACGCTTAAAATTGCATTTGCCCATGGATATATGGGCAACAGTGAGTGGTCGCCACTTTTAAGCTTAGCTTACCAATTAAAAGACTAGGGAAATATTCCTTGTACTTGATATCCGTGGCAACAGCTAAAGCTCCCACCCTTATAAGCGTGGGGAATGATGTCTTTCCCCAAGGATTATACGATGGTACTGGGTTGCACATGCAAGAGTGGGAAAACTTATCAATTTGGGAACGTTGGAGTTCGATATCTTTGCACTTGCAAGTGTGGCAACTGGCACATAATTAACTAACTTTTGAACAACTAACTTTTGAACAACTATTTTAATAATTTTGGTGCACATTTTTATGGGCACTTTTTATGCCTTTTTTTTTTCAATTTTTAGTATTATTGAAAACTTTTATAAATTATACACAATTTAATTTGGACAATGCCTAAAATTCTTATACCATTTGCGTATGCATTCGCACATTTGAGCATATATATATATATATATAAGTATATAAACTCTCACACACACGCGCGCACATACACAAAAAAAATTAAAAAAAGTTCAATAACATCATAATCATTATTGAACCAATTGTCGTTATATTGTCAAGTGTTCACAAGTACTGTACAAGGACAACGGAAATGAATTGTAGCATTCCAAATGCATCCTAAGAGTGAAAATATGATATGAAAATATGATGTCAATACACATCCAACAAGCTAGGGTTTGCCAACTAATATGCACATGTAACATCTGAAACAAGGGAGAAAAGTCACTTTGGATGTGTGGAATTTCAAAGTGGGATCCATACAATTCAAAAGCCTCCATTTCCTCCATTTCTTATCCCTTCTTGTTGCACAGCACCCTTGGTTACAACCTAAAAATACCAAATCAATCCATTAGAAAAAAATATTATTCCATGTTATAAAAATTAAATTAAACATCAATCATCTTGAAAATAAAACCACTCCTTAACCTAATAAAAAAAGAATAGAGGAAAAAAATTGTGAAACTTAACTGAAATAACAATAACTTGCATTCAGAAACTACAAACTTGATCCCATACCCTAACTTTTCAAAGTTAATTTGAGCTAGGGAAGAGACAATAAACTTACGAGTGCAATTTTGTCCAATGTCTCACAAAGCATAGAATCTAACATATTTGGTTCAGCCCTACATTTGCAAATTCCCATAGCCTACAAGCAAATGTTTGCATTTTAAAAGATTATAACAAATATTTAAAATATGAAAAAAAATAAATGCAATTTATACCACTCCCGCTAGGTAGAAAATAATAAGTTCCTTCTTCTCTAAAGAACGGTATTGGCGCACCTCCTTAGGATGATTTTTTAGGACTGTATTAACCAATATATTTACCTGAGCACGAGTCAATTGGAATTAAAAAAGGAAACTATCTATGAGAAATCATGGCATTAGTGCACAAATATGAATGTTACATGATTCGTAATCCAATATGCTTCACTAAGCATATTTACATAATTTACTACAATCTTCTTATTGGAGTTAAAACATTTTGTTCCTGTTGTTTTGCAGTTCCATGCTCATTGGATGCCTTCTAAAGCATATGAGAAGATATCATGGGAGTGTTTTTTACCGGCTTGTTCATTCCTATAAAATTTCTGTAATAACAAACATAAAATAAATAGCTGCATAATCAACTCAACATATAATTTAGGAAAAAGAAAACATAATGTTCAATTGGTATATATACCTTCGGATTTTCATTTTGACTTTCTACTTGACTATGCCTTGATGGTGTGCTACCCTCTATCGAATTGCCTCTTGGGGTAGGACCCTCTTTTCTTGTAAGTTCCACATGAGATTGACCGCCATCATGGTTACAGGCAGTATGTTTTGATGGTTGAGCACTTGGTCTGACAGCACCACCATCAAGAAGCATGGACCTAGGTTGTGAAGGATTATGACTCTCGCAACCATGAGTAAGAGATCTAAATATGTTGTTAACATTCGATGGCTTGGACAATGACTAAGAATTTGTAAAAAATGATAGAAAATATCCAAATTGACCAACAGATTTGATTTTTACTTCAACAAATAGAAATTTAATGATATATCATCTTTACTTACCATTGTCTTTCCCGATTGTTTTTGCTGACCAACGTGCATGGAGACGATTTGCTTTGATGACCTTGCACCTCTTTGTGGTTGATTCTCTAAAAGCACATAGATAGAAATTTAATCAAGTATTGAAATGAACTACAACTTACAAACATCTAATCTTTCACTACCTAGCACATTAGAGATCGAGCGGGCATCCTCAGATTTTGGTGAATCACTGCTTCTATACTGATCATGGGGTGTGTCGTACCTTGAACCTTTATGAGATCCATTGCCCACAGGTGAATCCTTGTTGCTGTAATGATCACAAGGTGTGTCATGCCTTGAAACTTTTTGCGAGCCTATACTCTATATAAATATCCACGGTTAAAGTTCAAGAAATTTACATCTCAGCTTTAGAAATTTCTAAAAAAGGTAGCTAGCACGTATCAGGAACTCAACTCAGCCTTTTAGGTTAGGAACTAGAACAAGGTTGTGTAGCTGATTTTCCTAGGAAAGTTAGGATGTATGTAGTATGCTAGCTACCTTATATCAATATGCAAAAATCCTTTACTAGGATTGAGTTGAAAACCAAACCAAACCAATGTGCAAGAATCCTATGTTTTCCCCTCTTTTTTTAGGGGGGGTTGTATACAGCATGCTAGCTACCTTATATCAATGTGCATAACCACTCACACAACCAAGTAGATGCAGCTAACCTAAAATTATATAATTAAACTAGATGGCATTCATTACATAAATGCAGCAGATCAGTATGTTTCTTCACAAATTACTAGACATATAGTCATATTGAGCTCAACGCTAATGGATGCAATGATAACACAGAATATATAAGCTCGATCATCAACACTGAGGCCATACGTCAAAGGTCCTCCACACTTTCAGAATGAAGAACACATTCATGGAGAACTTGAAAACCCAACTAGAAGAAACTATGATTCCAAAAATTCTAGGATAAAGGCAAATGTAATAAGGCATAAACGCATAGTATATGTCAACCGCAGAAAATTTATATATTTACTTACTAAACCATGCGGAGTGACTGAAGCCTGTGTACCGACTTTAGCATTCAGAACATCTAGTTGGTTCTCCAGGGTGAGCACTTTTTTTAGAAGTTTCAACATAATAGGTGATTCAACCTAGTAACGTAGATTACGTATATCTCTTACAGATACTCCATGACCTAATCCCCTAACTTTTCCATTACATTTATCACCCATTAGTTTTCGATAGGTAATGTTCTCTGCATGCATGGTTGACTCTGAGAAGACAACTTTAGCAGAACCTGTGTTTTCCTTAATAATACTCTTTGCTGAATTCTAGGTCATAATAAAAATGTAACTTTATAGATCCCTCAAACCTTCAATGTATATAAATGATAATATAAATTTAAATATATCCAATTGCCACAAATTGTTAGCTAAGGGGATCATGAAAGGTCTTATCTTTCTTATTCTGACGAGTCTCTATGAACCACTCAATTGGACCAAGCTCTCGATTATGCTTCCTCTCCCAAAACTAGAGCATAAATATATGAATTTAAATGATAGTAAACAATGTTTATAGCATTCCTATTAATAATGGCAGCGTAAGCATAAAGCACTCAACCAACTTATAAACTTATCACACAAAATTACAAAACTCTGTGAGCCATTGGTGTGAGGATGCAACTACTTTCCCCTCGCTTTCTTCTCAATCTCAGACTATTTCTAAATATCAAAACCCAAAATGTTGTCATTTATGTTCCAAACTGAAGTTATTAACATGTACATAGAATATTAGCGACTGATAGCTAACGTGAGACTTCTCTGAAAAGCATAAGTCTATAAACCCGAACCACATAGTATCACCTACTCCATAAGGACGCTTCAGACCTTCACTATTTCCTAAGTCAGTTGCTGGTAAAGCATATAACTCCTCCTTAGCTATACCTTTTTTAATGTATTTTATTCTTGGAGGACGTTTGTAACCTCTTAACCTCTCCCTTACAAAGTTCAGAACTTTTTCATCAACCGGCTGAATGGATGGTATCACAAACTTCTTCTACAAGTAATCAATGTGACAAACCAATTAAGGCTATATGTTAAGTTTGACATGGCACTTATACCAAACATGAATTAATTAGAAGGAAAAACAAAGGAAAGTCGCCCTAATATAATTTAAAATTCGATCCTTGAAGAGTGAAGGCACTAAACGCCACTCCTTATAGTTTAAAGGACAGAAACGAGGGTGTTTTGCTGCGTCAGCAAGGAATCAGTTGAACACGCTTCTTGCCTTTTTTACCAGCCATAAAACTTGTTCAAAGGCACTAGAACTCTACTTGAAACATCCATGCCAAGCACAACTTTTACAGTGATTCACCCTCTGAGTTTGCTTACATTTCCTTGTCCATCTGCCAAACATAATCAAGTGGAGTCAAAGAGGTAGCATATGAATTAAGCACTAAAAAAAAGTTACTTTTACTCAGAACTTTTATGATCTCTAAATTTTGTTGCATCTCTCTCTAAATCATCAAGTAGCCAAGTCAATTCTGTGGTTTCTCTCTGCCTATATAGCATACTAACTTGCAAGCATATGCCGTATATAGCATATTTTTCTAAACTCTAGTCCACTTACTATTAAGTCCTTGATCATTGATGAACATAGACAAATCATCAAGATCATCTCAAAGGTTTCAGAGGTCATCATTTTACAATTACTGCACCAAAATGAAATGCCAACAGCTAAACCAATTCTGGTTGCAGCCGTAACCTAACATACCAAAAACTTCCATGTAGTTTCCTTTCTGTACTTTTGCCATTTCTATCACCAGCTTAATATTTAAAAACCCAACTAAGCAACATCGAAATATATCAAAATACTATATAAAGCTAGCTTTTTCACCATTTTAAATGCAATTCTTTATTACTTACCTATGACAAGCTCTTTATCATCATCATTAAATCCTTCTAGGACATGCACAAGGGAGGGATCAAACTCCATCATAAGTTCATTATCTTCATCATTTTCATTGAGAACTTCATTGGCACTATCTTCGTCAACATCAATGTCATCTGAAAGTGGATTATCAGGTGTCGCAGTTTCATTTTGGAGGGAATTTTGATACTCCTCAAATGTACGCCTTGAATGAAACATGACTCACTAGAATTAACCCTGTATTTCAAACACACATTAGTTTTAAACATTAAATAACAAGTTTTAAAACATATAACTATAAGCAGTAGCAACGCTTTATACAATTTTGTATAATCATAAGCATAATTTCAAAACTTGAAGAGCACAATTCATAGTAGGGACAAAACCATTATAATAAAGCAAAAATGTCTGCAATGAAACAAATAACAAGAGGTTCGACAACCATGAAACTCACACAAAAACTAACAATTACACATTTCATGACTCTCCATCAACATTGGCCCAAAACATAGGATCTCCAAATTCATCCTCATTTCTAATGTCAGAAGGCATGCATTTAGGGTAGAGCTCATCATCAACTTACAATGATCCTAGACAAGGGACATGCTCCCACCCCTTGTCTTTCTCATCTTTAACGTAAAAGACTTATTGTGCTTAAGATGAAAAGGCATATGGGTCATCTTTGAAAGCGCCTCCTTCATGTATCTTATGTGAGAAATTTAAGAGAGTGAATCCTCTTTTGTCTTTCCTTACACCTTTTGAGTTCATGTTCACCCAATCACAACAAAATAGTATTACCTTACACTCTGAATAATAATCTAACTCAATGACATCATTGATTTTTCCAAAGTATGTTTTGCCTTCGGCTTCCACCATGACCCCAAAATTTTGAGTTTTCTTTGACTTATCTCTCTTCTGAGTGTGGAATCAATATCCATTGATAACTAAGGCATTCATTCTCTTTATAATTGGACTAAGGCCAGCAGCAACAGCCCTAAACAATCTTGATTCTCGATCATCAATTTCTTTATTAAATACCTAATGTATAAATGGTAAACATAATTAGGACAAATGGATAAAGCACAATGCTAATGAATCCACATTATTTATCAAGCTAAAATTACCCTTTCTTGGATCCACCTCGAAAATTCCTCAAGAAACCATTTTTGCTTAGGTCTATCACTTGCTATGTGAGGATAAGATGCCATACGCTCTTTCAAAAATACCCTATAATTGATCACGTTAGTTAACTATTCTAAGTTATCAAATAATATCTTTATGAGTAATTAGCGACTTCTACTAACCTATGGTATTCATCAATATTATCAAGGTGTAGAAGTGCATATCTTTGAGCTTGCAAAAGGCTTAATTGAGAAATTTCAACCATTTACACCATTCCTTTGGGTTGACCCGCAATACCAAATAGATAGACATCCTCATTAGGGTTACTACCATCATTTCGTTGTGGTCGACTAAAAACTGTTTCCACCCCATTAAAGTGCCCTGAATAGAAGGTTACACATCCATGTCTAATGTATCGTTCTGCCATTGAACTTTCAGGTTGCACCTTATTATGTACAAGGCCTTTCTGGAATGCGAGAAACCTACATAGGTCATATAAGAACTATTATAGTACAACCATTATTACACGAATACTTAATAAAAAAAGAATAGAAAAATATATGCTCTAACCTTTCTATGGGGTATATCCATCTATAAAAGATAGGCCTTCCGAGCTTTGCGTCTTTATTTAAGTGCACAATTAGGTGCACCATGTTTGTAAAAAAGCTAGGAGGGAACATTTTCTCCATTTTACACAATGTTATAACCACATTAGCTCCAATTTCATCTAGTTTCTCAACTAACAACTCCTTTGCACATAATTCTTTGAAAAATGCCAATAATGCACATATAAGATCTACAACAGCAGAATCTTTTGCTGCTCTTAGGGAAATGGAGAGCAAATCTTGCATCAATATATGGCAATCATGGCTTTTCAGATTGAATGACTTACACTTCTTCATATTAACACATCGAGATATGTTACTTACATGTCCGTCTGGGACTCTTATATGTTTCAAGACAGTTAGTAAATGTGTCTTTTCATCAAATGACAAAGTCTAAGGAGCATTAGGGATTTCATATGTCCCATTTGGTAATTGAATAGGATGAAGTTCTGGCTGTATTTTCATCAGTTGTAGGTCTTAATGCGCTTTCAAGGTATCTTTAGATTTACCCTCAAGATTCAACAAGGTACCTAACAAGTTATCACATATATTCTTCTCAATATGAATTACATCCAAGTTATGGTGAAGAGGATTATGCTCCTAGTATGGCAAATCAAAGAAAATACTCCTCTTCTTTCATATTTGTTCCTCATCCCTTTCATCGATCCCTACATTTTGTGTTTCACCTTTACCATAGGTAAATCTTAACCCCTGTAACTGCATCAGAACATCGTTACCACTACAAGGTTTAGGAGCATGACCAAGCTTGACATTTCCATCAAATTCGGCATCGTCAAAATAAAACGGATGATTTTCAGGAAGGCATCTCCTATGCCCCATGTACCAAAATTTACATCCATTTTCCAACCACATCGAATGTGTACCTCTAGCATAAGATGGACAAGCAAAATGACCCTTCGTACTTCATCTAGATAAGTTTGCATATGCAGGAAAGTCACTAGTACTAGAATGAAGGACCCCATGCAGTTTAAAATTGGTCTTTGAGTATGCATCAAATACATCCACCGCATCTCACAACTATAACAATTCTTTGACTCGAGGTTGAAGATAGACATCAATATCCATAATGGGAGCCTTTTCCCTAGGTATGATCATAGACAGAATGATCGAAGATTGTTTCATACAAAGCCATGGGGGTAAATTATGAGGAACTAACAACACAGCCCAAGTACTATGTGTGGTGCTCATTATACAAAAAGGGTTAAATCCATCACCAGTAAGTCCTAACCTAACATTGCGAGGATTAGAAGCAAAATGTGAAGTCCATTCATCAAAGTCTTTCTATGCTTTTGCGTCAGCTAAATGTTCCATCTTTAACCCTTTCTTCATAGTGCCAAAGCATATCCTCAGCTATTCTAGAGGATTTATACATCCTGAGTAACCTTGGTATAAGAAGGAAGTAACACAAAACCTCATTTAGCACCTTCTTATCCTTATCCTTCCATCGAGAAACATGGCACTTGTCACACTCACCTTGGTTTTCCCTCCCATCGCAATACAAGATATAATCATTAGGACAAGCATGGATCTTTCACAGCTAAGACCTAAATCCTTCTTTAGTGCATCCATTTACTCCATGATGATGGAAAGGAATTAATTTGGGGGAAAATAGTTACTAACAGCTGGAGCAACATATCAAATGACTTAATAGACCAACCATGCATGGATTTCAAATGGAATAAGTGCAAAATAAAAGATAATTTTAAAAAACTCAATCTTGGATATAGTTCTTGCTCAGCTTGCTCCACTAACCTTCTATATCCAGCATCTTCATTGTTTTCTCCCTCATTCATTGCATCATTACAGATAAGTTCATCAACAAACTCGTCATCTACACCAAACATAGGATCCCCAACATCCCATATGTTGTTAGCATCATTATTTTCAACATTTCCTTGATTATAGATCCCAATGATATCATTCAACAACCCAGTAGTATCGGCATTACCCATAAAGCAAGCATCAACATTAGTGCCACTCTGGCTTGCGATATGGGGTATTGAAGTAGACTGCATAGAAAGTAGTTCCCCATGATGCACCCATTCCATGTAACTAGTCCAAAATCTATAAAACATGAGATGGTATGCCACTTCATCTCTATTAAACCAACGATTGTGTCAAATTTTACAACGATTACAATGGCAAACTATCACCTTACTATCCCTAGTGTAGGCGAAAGCAAAATCTAAGAATGATTCAACTCCTTTAATATATTTAGCAGATATCCTATTCATATTAATCTAACTTTTATCCATTTAAATAAGGGGTAGAACCTGAAAAAGGAAGCATTGTTAATTAGTAATAAACAAATGTTACTTGGAACACCCTCTCCATTAACATAAACCTAAAAAAATAAAAAGAGTTCTGTAAGAAAGATCTTAAACATAACTAGACTATGCAAAACTACACTAAACCAATCATGATAATTGAATAATCTAAAAATTAAAAAATAAAATCTGTATTGATATTTAGCAATTATATGGAAGTATTTTATCTCATGAGGAAGAAAAAGAACAGATATCATAAAAACACCTCACGAATGCATGTTGTAATGACCAAAGAACATTTTGTAAAAGGCGGATCAGTTTCCTAATATGGATAAGTGAGCATAAAGCCAAACTAAATGAACATGTCCCTGATGCAAGTTAGTATTGAAGGAAAAATGAGGACGAAACAAACTCCTACCATGACCTTTAGTTTGGCTTGGATTGAAGAGGGGAAGGTGAGAGAAAGAGAGAAAAATACCTTCAAGCAATAAAAGGAGTAGACTGTCGTGAAAGTCTCACTGAACACTATCCTAAAACTACCAACAGTTCACCTTACCGATGCTACCACCTTAGCACCTGAGCCGAAGGTACAATAAAGCTTAGCAATTTGTTGAAAAAATGGTCTTTGACCCTCTGACCCTTCAGTATTGTTTTTCATTTGATGCATACCATGAAAGAGGCTAAAAGGAGATTGTTTAGGCGGTATGTGTGTGCAGTTAGCAACCAGAAACCTCTAATTCCATCTAGCACAACGAGGTCCCCTCACTCCTGTTCTCCAGTAGACCAAAACCCCATTCCATTTAGGCGGTAAGTGTCTTACCAAAACCTAATTCACTTTTCTTTGATCTCTGGAATTTTTTTTATTTCTTTATCATTTTTTGCTTTCTCTAACTGAATCTCGGTTTGTGGTTCAGACTGGGCTTATGTGGGATTCTGTCAAATTTGATTTCGTTTCTTGTTAAATAGATGTAAATGATCAAGCTAACCTGACTTTATCAGTTTATGATTTTGATCATCTAGGAATGCAGCTAACCAGCAGAAAAGCACATACCATCTAGTAAGCTTGCAATCAAACACATACCCTGCTCTATTTTGGAATCAAACCCATACCACTAGCACCCAATTGATCACTCCAGTTTCCAATTCATACACTTTTTTCAAACAAAGAAATGAAACATCTTAATTCAATTGCATCATACACATTGCATCCAAAAATTCGATTATTTCAGCAATTACACATAACAAATTAGACAATTCCCCTTCCTAAATTTCAAAGTTAAAACCCTAAATTTAGAGAGTGAGTTAGAGGAAGAAGATAATTACCTCAATGAACAAGCCAAACTAGCGAATTTGATTTCCCTTGGATCAATTGCAGCAGCCAAGGCAAACCCTGGCTACTCGAGCAGCACAGAAGCAGAGAGATGAGAGATAGGCAGATGAAACAGATAGGCCAAGTGAAGGGGAACGACCACACTGTGCCATCGACTTCAGCCGTTACTCTCAATGCCACGCCGCTAACTGCAGCCCTAATCGCCTTACAGCACTGGGGTGTTGATGAGTTTTGTGGGTACTGCGTCGTGGATAGCATAGCGGGTGTGTGAAGATAAAAGACCAGCAGCAGCCTGAATAGCAAAGCCTTGCAATCCATTTTTTTAATTCAATTAATGGTCGCACTAGCTAATTGGCGGTGAAGGTAGAATAAAAATGAAAAATTGGCGCTTCTAAAAAAAAATGCCTACCACACTTAATAACAGTGCCAGATGAGCCCTATTCATGAGATATAAGCCCCCACGCTTAATATGATAGAATAATATTGTAAATATTTTATTTTTGGCAAATATTTTGCTAAATATTTTGTTGCTATTTTGTTGCTTGATCCAGAAGAGAGGGCTGAATATTTTCCCTTTTCTTTGGTGCCTCTTAATTTCTTGTAATATATACCATGGTGTAACTCTCTTTGATCATGAATAAAGGAAAACAACTGTGTGCTTAAGCTCTCCTTTAACGTGGTATCAGAGCCCTGATCCATAGACACAAAGAAAGACCTAAACACTTTAAGGCCTAAGCAACAATGGAAGATAAGAAACTCTAGACTTTGTGATTGATAATCAATCACCCTATTACCTTCATCCCTCTGATGCGCTAGGTGCAATAATCACTGCGATGAGATTCGATGGCAAAAACTATAAGCTATGGGAGAAGGCTATGACCACGGCATTGACGGCAAAAAATAAGATAGCTTTCATTAATGGAACTATCACTAAACCGGACATGAACAAGGGAGCATCCCCAGTCGAGATGAATGCTTCAGTGATTGTAAACTCCATGATCACTTCATGGATATTGAATGTCATTAACCCAAAGCTTCATGCTAGTATCGCTTATACCAACTCAACCTAAACAATTTGGGAGAACATTCAAAAGAGATTTTCTATTCCGAACGTACCTAAGATTCATCAGTTAAAAGCTAGGATCGCATCATGTAAGCAAGGCAATCTCGAGGTGGTTGAATTTTTCACAAAACTAATGGGGCTTTGGAATGAGCTTGGAAATTATGTGAAGTATCCGAAATGTACATGTGATGTAGTTGAAAAATATGCAAAAATGGCCGAGGAGGAAAGGTCCACCAATTCTTGATAGGCTTGGACGATGATGCATACTCCAATGTTCGATCACAGATTCTAGCCTTAGATCCTCCTGCACCACTTGACAAAATCTATAGCATGGTTCAGTAAGAAGAGAACCATAAGAAGGTTATGCAAGGGAGAGAGTACGGGTACGAGAACGCATCCGCCTTTGCTGTATCGCATCCCACAAAGGGAGCCCAGTACAGTGGAGAGACAATGAGTTGCAAGCACTATGGGAAGCTAGGCCACGAGGAAGCGAACTATTTTGAGTTGATTGGTTATCTAGCCAGCTGGAGTACTAGAGAGAGCCATAGTAGCAGGGGTAGAGGACGAAAATGTCGAGGAGGTGGAAAAACTAACTTAGGCAGAGGGCAACGGGGTTATCCCGGGAAGGAACAAGCCAGTGCAGCCCATGTTCAAGACAGCAGCAACGTTGCTGGTAAGGCAGAAGATCACCAATTAGCTTTGTCCAGAATCACAGAAGACCAAGTATAGAAATTGCTTAGTTTAATCGAGGTAGCAAAAGATGCTCAAGAACGACTATCGGGTAAGCATAACTGACTTTTAGGTAGCGGCACCTCGTATCACATGACTGGAAACTCGAAACTATTATCAAATTTGTGTGATATAACACCAGTTCCTATTGGTATGCCTAATGGAACTATAGCTCTCCATAACAAACGTGGGTCGGTGAGACTTAATGACAATTTGATGCTAAGTGATGTACGTTATGTACCTGGCCTAAATTGCAACTTAAGATCTGTTGTGTAGTTAATTGACGATCTTTGTTGCATTGTAACATTTACTCGTAAGTTATATGTGATACAGGACCCCACCACAAAGGTGCTAGTTGGATCGGGTGAGCCTAAAAGAGGGGTGTATTTCTACAAGGAGAGCCCAGTGGCAGAAATTCAAGCCAATAAAGTCGTCTCCCATTATCTTTGGCACCGAAGAATGGGGCACCCATCAAACTAGGCATTATCAAAACTATCTAGTACTATTTCAGAAATTGTTCGTAATATTAGGCATAAGGATTTATGTGATGTATGCTTGCGAGCCAAACAAACTCGATTACCTTTTGGTGTTAGTGACAATAAAGCATCGATGCATTTTGAGCGCATTCATTGTGATATATGGGGTGCTTACTATGTTAAATCCTTTTGTAGTGCTAGTTATTTTTTGACCATCTTGGATGATGCTAGCTGTTGCGTTTGGGTGTACCTTATGAGAGATAAAAGTGAGGCTTCTAAAATCGTCAAAGATTTTTGTGCCATGGTTCAAACACAGTTTAAGACAAGAGTGAGGACCATTAGAAGTGACAATGGTAGTGAATTTGTTTGGGGGCCAATGAAGAAGTTTAATGGAGAACAAGGAGTAATTCTTCAAACTAGTTACGTTGATAGCCCATAACAAAATGGAAGGGTAGAAAGAAAACCCCGCCATGTATTAAACGTAGCTAGAGCTCTTCGCTTTGAAGCACACCTTCCAATTGAATTTTGGGGAGAATTTGTATTAACTGCGGCCCATTTGATCAATAGGACTCCCACTCAAGTTCTTGATGGCAAAACTCCTTATGAAGCCTTGTTTGGAATGAAACCTTCCTATGAGCATATTAAAGTCTTCGGATGTTTGTGTTATGCATACAATTTTCAAAGAAAAAAGGACAAATTTGGGGCAATAAGTAGAAGGTGCATTTTTGTTGGTTATCCACATGGGAAAAAGGGTTGGAAGGTCTATGATATGGAAACTGGAGAAATATTCGTTAGTAGGGATGTAGTATTTCATGACGAAACGTATCCCTATGCACATATTGAACACAAGCAGATGACAGAAGGAGAAAATGTGCAGCAAATTTGTGGTTGGAATCAGAATGGGTACTCTGATGTACTTGATGAATCAAGCTGCCCACACGCAACGCATACATGGTCTGCTAATGAAGCCCAAAGAGAGACGCTTAGGTCGGCCCAAAGGAGCAATGAAATGTAGCCTATCCCTGACGGTGGATCTGCTACAGCAAAGCCTATAGAAGATGAGGGCGTGAGAATAAATGGGCCCGATGAGAGATAATGCGGACCAATTGGTGAAGGACATGGGAAAATAATTTCAGGTAGGCCAATAGGCATAGGAAGCGGCCTAATTGATATCACAGGTCCACAGGAAATTGAGAAGCGGGCCCATTAGGCTCCAAAACATCTGCAAGACTATATCTGCTATACAGCTCGTCCACATAACCCTCTTTAAGTGCAACCCCAATCCAAAAGGCATCATCAGGTAAACCATATCCTATAGCTAACTATGTTACATATAATAATTTTTTTGATGCGCATAGATATTATTTAGCTGCTATCACCAAAATTGTGGAACCCAGGTTCTTTCATGAGGTAGTTAAAGACCCTAAATGGAGGGAAGCTATAGCAAAAGAGATAGAGGCTTTGGAATTGAATCACACATCGACTGTTGTTGATTTGCCCCCGGGACGAAAGCTCATTAATTACGAGTGGGTTTATATAGTGAAGTATCATTCTGATGGAAGCATTGAGAGGTATAAAGCTCGCCTAGTGATACGAGGAGACAAACAGGTAGAAGGGTTTGACTACATCGAGACCTTTGCCCCAGTTGCGAAAACGACTAGTGTGAGATGTTTTTTCTCAGTTACAGCTGCAAAAGGATGGGAACTGCACCCAATAGACGTGCATAATGCCTTTTTACATGGGGATCTAGAAGAAGAGGTCTATATGACTTTGCCTCTGGCTTTCAAAACTACAAATCCTAATAAGGTGTGTCGACTTCAAAAGTCTTTATATGGCTTGAAGTAGGCTCCTCGGCAATGGTCTGCCAAATTATCCTCTAAGCTCCTCGAATATGGGTTTGTGCGGTCTTATGTAGACTATTCTTTGTTCACTTACCAAAAGCATGAAAAATTCATGGCTTTGCTTGTTTATGTTGATGATCTAGTCCTAACAAGCAATCATAGAGAACTCTACACTCAGTTTAAGCTTTATCTTAACAACTGTTTTCGTATTAAGGACTTGGGACCCTCAAAGTATTTTTTAGGCATTGAAGTTGCTAGAAATGAAAAGGGCTTGTTTTTATGTCAGACGAAGCATGCACTTGAGATCGTTGACGAATGTGGTCTACTTGGGGCAAAACCTATTGAGTTTCTTATGGAAACTAATCACAAATTGGGATTGGCAACCGGAGAGCTTCTAGTGATCCTACACAGTATCGTCGTCTTGTGGGAAGACTTATTTATTTGACTCTTACTCGACCTGAGTTGAGTTATTCAGTTTACATCTTATCTCAGTTCATGCAAGCACCTAGAGAAGTTCATATGGAGGCAGCAAAACGTGTGTTGCGCTACCTTGAGGGTAACCCTGGCCATAGGATCCTTTTGTGTAGTGACTATGATTTTAAAATTATTACCTTCTGTGATTCAGATTGGGGGGCATGTCCTATTACCAGAAGGTCTCTTACTGGTTATTTTGTGACATTGGGGGGATCTCCAATATCCTAAAAAACTAAGAAGCAAACCATAGTGTCTCATTCGTCAGCAGAAGTAGAATACAGGGCCATGGCTACTGTCACTAGGGATCTGATTTGGATCAAGTCCTTTCTAGCTTCTATGAGAGTGTTTATGAAACATCCTATACAATTGTTCTGTGATAATCAAGCAATGTTGCGCATTGCTAAGAATCCAGTGTTTCATGAGAGGACCAAGCATATAGAGATTGACTGTCACTTTGTTCGTGAACGACTTTTATCTAGAGAGCTGGTCACGTGATATGTTCCTTCCCAACGACAAATGGCAGATATTTTCACTAAGGCTCTTGACAAACAATAATTTCTTTTTCTCATGTCCAAGTTGAGCATGGTCAATCCCCATGCTTCAACTTGAGGGGGAGTGATAGAATAATATTGCAAATATTTTATATTTGGCAAATATTGTGCTAAATATTTTGTTGCTATTTTGTTGCTTGATCCAGAAGAGAGGGCTGAATAATTTCCCTTTCCTTTGGTGCCTCTTGATCTCTTGTAATATATACCATGGTGTAACTCTCTTTCATCATGAATAAAGGAAAACCACAGCTGCTTATTGTGTGCTTAAGCTCTCCTTAAACATAATATGTGTGGACATACCTTAATTAGTTACTACAACTCTTATAAGAGTTGTTGTATTTTTCTTCACTTATTGTGTGTTACGATAATTCTGGATGCTCATTTTCGCTTATTTTTTTGCTACACTTAACCAAGTGTGGTTAAATAAGATTGGTAACATGAACGTTTTTTTTTTGGGTAGTAAGTGAAGCTTCTTGCAATCTGAATTGTTTAAAAATTAAAAAAAAATGACATTCAAAACCTAACAAATGGATTCGATCATTCGTGAAAAGTCGCGCTTAGATTTCCGGTAGTGGCTCTTACATTAAGCTGATTTAATTTTTTTTTTTTTAGAGGGTAGAGAAGGCAACATCATAATTTAGTTCCGATAAGAACAGAGATTCGGTCTTAATTATTGGCTTAACGTTTTTGTTAGTTAAGGGCCTGTTCTTTTCGTAGGTAAATAGGGTGGGTAAAAGGGTGAAGTAGGTTGAAGTAGGTTGAGGTGGGTTGAGGTAGGTTGAAGTTGGTATTTTTTTTTTTTTTTTGAGATGGGTTGAAATAGGTAGAAGTAGGTTGAAGTGGGTTGATGTTGGTTGAAGTGGGTTGAGGTTGGTATATTTTTTATGTGGTGGGTTGAAGTGGGTTAAAATAATGAGAATGTAAGTAATGTGTGATAATTTATGAAATTATCGAAATTTCGTGAAATTTTTGTTTAGTCTTTTTTTTAATTTTTTATTCTTTGTTTTTAATTTTTAATTTTTCATTTTTCATTTTTCATTTTTTAATTTTTATTGTTTATGTTATTAATTTTTTATTTTTAATTTTTAATTTTTTGATTTTAAATTTTAAATTTTTTATTTGTTTATTTTTTATTTGTTTATTTATTATTTTTTATTGTGGTAATTAATGTTTGGCACGTTTTTGTAATGGTATTAATATTTTTTATTTGTAAATTTGTGAAATTGTTAATTTCGTAATTTTGTAAATTTTAAATTTTTAAATTTTTAAAATTTTTAATTCTTTGATTGTATAATTTTTTAAATTTTAAATGTTTAAGTTTTTAAAGTTTGAAATTGTTTTTTAAATTTTGTAATATTTTAGTTGTCTATGTTTAATTTGATTAATTTTGAATTATATATGTTATTTTTGTCTAAGTTAATTATTGAATTTGAAGTGGGGAAGAAATGTTCAAATGTTCTGCAGGTGATAGAAGAAGTTCGACTTCGAGCCTCTGCCTTGCCCAGCTACCCACGACGGTCTGCCATTGCTGCTTCCAGATATGACCGGCCGACACAGGACACGCTCTCTTCACCGACAGAGAACCCTCCGCCGACATCGCCGGCCGGCACCTGCGCCACAAACAGCCACGGTGTCGCGGCCAGTAGATCGGTTAAGGAACAGGTCGGGAACGGTTTCCACCGCGGCTGCCATTGCTCGTTTGTTGCGTCCGGAGCTAACCCGCCGGCCGCTCCCCCTCGACGCTCCGACAGAGGACCAGCCGCCGACATCTCCGGCCGGTACCGGCGCCATAGGCCACCACACTGTCACCACCAGCAAACGCGTGAACTGTAAGTGGATTTTCAGTTTTTGAGTTCGAATTTCGATTTGGTTCATTTGGTAGTGTAATCAGTTGTAATTGTAGTGGTTTATTCTGAAATGATGCTTGCTAGTTGATTCCCAGTTATGGTAGTTCGAACTCCAGGGTTCATTCACAGGGGCTCAAATTTTGTGGTTTCAGTTATGTGGTGGATTTGTCATGCTTGCAAGTGGACAGTTGACAAACATGGCCTCCAATTTTGTGGTTTATGTAGTGCATTTGTCATGGTTGCTAGTTGATTCCCAGCAGTACTATGTTGTGTTGCACTGGTTTGGTGTGTTGCCTGTTCAAGTTGCTGTTTTGTGGACTGAAGGGTTGGGTACACCTTGGAATTTCTACTATGTTCTTGTGTGGTGATGGAAATGTGGATTACAAAATTGATAGTGATGATCCATTACCGTTGTGTATGTGTTGTGTGGGCTGACCATGGAATGTTCATTGCTATAGAAAATTGAATGTGATGGCTACTTCTGGGTAAAAATCTGCTAATTGGACAAACAGGGATGATGAGAAGTTGTTGGATGTTCTGATTGAGCAAAGAGCACAAGGAGCAGTTAAGTTTGAGTGGAGTTTAGTGAGGGTGATGTTGAAAAATGAAGGGATTCATAAGGAGAGCGCCCAAATCAAAAACCGTTGTAATGATTTACGAAAGAAGTTGGGAGCTTGGGAATATCTTATAGGCAGAACAGGGATGGGTGTTGATTACACGACTGGGGCTGTGGTTGTGCCCATCTCAGCGTGGTAAGAATTCCTTGAGGTAAATGATGCACACTTGTTGAAGTTTTTGATATTATATAACATCGTTGTTCGAAATTGTAATATGAAACGTTGATTTATGTTATGCTGTGCAGAGATATGGTGCAAGTACAAATCGTTCCGGAAGAAGATGCCTGTGAACTTGGACAAGATGAAATCTGCATTCCACGAGAAGCAGGCGACAGGGGAAATGAGCTTTGCTCCTGGGATGGTTGGTTCCCCTAGCAATCAAACCCAACGGTCGAAGGGAAAGGCGATTGATGTCGTGGAACATGTGGGTGACAATGACGAGATGAATGAGGGTGGATCGGATGATGATATCGAATGCCTTTGTGCGGAGGAAAGTCGATCTCCACCAAAGACTGTTCGCAGCTCTCGCAAGCAAAAAAGTGAAGGCGGGACTTCCCGCGATGGAAAACGGCAAGCGCTTCTGAGATGGTCATCGAGAGAAGAGGAGGTCAACCAAGCCCTTGCTTTTCTTCGCATGAGAGAGAAGGGAAAGCAACAACCATCTCTTACAAAGCAGGTCCAGGCACGGCTGAAGCAAGATCCCGAAGTTTCAGCCATAGGAACGGATTTCATATGGAGTGTGATGGACTACATCCATCAAAACAAGGAGGAAAATCTTTTCTTGAATTTGGATGATGATTTTGTGGTTAGATACATCAAATCAAGCGGGTTTTCCATGCGACTGTGTAAGCGGATTGGAGTATGTATGCCTTTAATTTGTTGTGCATTGTTATGTTTGTAGTTTGTCTGCGTGAGCAGTAGGTACTGATAGACATGTTCCTTGCTTTGGTTTGGATGACGTTGTTGTTGTCTTTTCATTTTATGTTGTTGTTGTATGTGTACTTGATGTTATCGTTGTATGCAGAGGAAGAACATGTTATGTGGCGAGTATAATTTCCTTGTGCTACAGCTCGCTTATTGTTCTGTGCTGATGTGATGTAGAATGGATATGGATGATTGTACAACGGATAGGGAGGAATGTGCAATGGATGAAGTGGAAGACCAAGCTGTTGATACTGTTGTCGGGTACATCCTAGAATGTTATCTTGCGGATCGACCTCGTGCCACTTTCAAAGAAAGAATGCCAAGAGGAATTGGTGGCGAGAGTGGGGCGCAGTATACACATAGATTGTTGAGCGGGAATCGCCCAGACTTGTGTCGTAAAGTTCTTCGCCTCGAAAAAGATGCTTTCACACATCTTATTCACATTTTCATGGAGAGAGGTCTAGTGTAAGAGGGTCGTTTTGTTAAAGTTGCTGAAATAGTTGCGATGACGTTGTTTAGGTTGGCAAGAGGGGCTAGCTATCGGGAGACTAAAGATCGCTTTCAGCATTCCCCATCAACAGTAGGCAAATATCATAAACAAGTACTTGACGGTCTAGTGCAATTATCTGCTGATATTATTAGGCCGCACCAAAGTCAAGATGAAGTGCCTGCTGAAATTCTCATGAAGAAAGGCTTCTACTGGCCATTTTTAAGGTATGCTGTGAACCTTCGCACACACTTTAACATACTCTTGTCATTCAACATAAATGTGGAAACACGCTAAAGTAGTTATTGTCTGTTGAAGGACTGCATTGAGGCGTTAGATGGGACGCATATTCAATGCGTAGTCGAAGATGATAGTGGCCAATGATTTCGAAATCGTAAAGGCCGAAAGACTTGGAACATTTTGTGTGTCGTTTCTTTCGACATGATGTTCACATATGTGAATGTTGGCTGGGAAGGAAGCTCCCACGATCTACCTGTATTGAAGGATAGTTTGAGTCGGCGTAAATTTCATTTCCCTCATCCTCAACCAGGCACTCACATGTTCGTTGTCGTGGTTTTAAGTAATTTGATTTAGTATACACCAAAATTCATGTAGTGTTTTTGTCTTACATAATGAAACAGGAAAATATTATTTGGTGGATTCTGCGTATCCAAATACGATAGGGTACTTGGCTCCTTATTCAGAGATGAGTGTTCGCTACCACATTCCTGAATTCATAAGTGACCGACGATGCGGCCATGGCCCATAAGGCATTGAAGAAGAGTTTAACTATTGACATTCCTCTTTACGTGGAGTAGTTGAGCGAACATTTGGTGTTCTGAAGAACACTTGGAAGATTCTGGATGACAGGATGCCTCAAATGAGTTTAGAATCACAAGTACAAATTGTTATTGCAGCATGTACACTCCACAATTTCATCTGTCTGCATGAGAAGGGGATGCAAATCTCACTGAAGTCCTTATGCACTGCTCCGACATCAGCTGTTAACCTATTTGATCAGGATGCTAAGAATGCCATGAAAGAAATTAAGAATCAAATAGCGAATGAAATTTGGGCTTCTCGTTCCACCATAAGTTAAATGGTTGTGTAGGTAGCACGGATAGGTGCTCTTATGTTTGCGTCGCTTAGTGTCTGCGACGCGTTGTTACAATCATTTCCATATGTATGTGCATTTCTTCGTCTTTGTGTCACGTTTGCAAATTGCACTTAGTTACTGATTCCGGATACAACTACAACAAATGAAGAAATTGAAATGTGAAATGACAAAATTGAAAAATGGAAAAACTCCAAACAAATAAAACATAAAACAGTAACACATAAAATTTACTAGATATATAGACACATATGACATAACAAATATAAAACAAAACATAGTAACATAAAAACAAAACCAATAACAAATAAGAAATAAATAGAAAACAAAACTAAAACATGAAAAGCAAAAAATATAAAATAGAAAACATAAAAAATATATAATTATTCATACAAAAATTAAAAATAATAAATAATAAATAACTAATATATAACAGAATATTACAAAATTAAAAATTAAATAGTCAAAATTTACAAAAAGAGAAAAAACAAAAATAAAGATAAAAAATAAACCACACAACAAAAAAATTGAAACTAATAATCAAACAAGCACATATTAAACAATATAAAAGTACTAAATAAAAACTAATAAATAAAAAACAAGAAATACAAAGTAACAACCACAAAAACAAATATAAAAAATACAAAATTCAAATACTTACAAAATTAAAAAGAAAAAATAAAAAATAAAAAATAAAAACTATATGAATATAACAATAAATAACAAAAAATAAAATTCACTACATAAAAAAATAATATCAAATCAAACATAAAACAACAACATAAACAACAAAAAACAAAAAAATAAAAAATATAAAGCGGAAAACATAAAAACTAAAAAACATAAAAAATGTAAAATATAAAATAAAAATTAAGCAAATACAAAATAAGAAATTTAAAAAATTAAAAAACTAAAAAACAAACTAAACAATACAAAATAAAAAATAAAAAAGATAAAAAATAAGAAAATAAGAAAATAAATAATAAATAATAAAAAATTAAAAAATTAAAAACAATAAATTAAATAATAAATAAAAATTAAAAATTAAATAAAAAATTAAAAATTAAAAATAAAATTAAAAATTAAAAATAAAGTTAAAAATTAAAAATTAAAAATTAAAAATTAAAAATTAGAAAGTAACAAATAAAAAATAAAAAATAAAAAAAACCAAAATATAAAAACTACAATAACTACAAATTACGAAAGAATAAACAAAATTTCCACAAAATTACGATAACTTCATAAATTATCACACATAAATTAGATTCTCATTATTTTAACCCAATTTAACCCGCCACATAAAAAATATATCAACTTCAACGCACTTCAACCTACATCAATCCACTTCAATCTAGTTCAACCTATTTCAATCCACCTCATAAAAAATACCAACTTCAATCTACCTCAACCTCCTTCAACCTACTTTACCTTTTTACTCACCCATTGTACTCACGAAAACAACAGACCCAAAATCTCATATAATACTTTACAAATTATTAAAATTATGAAGGGGGTGGGTTGAAATTGGTTGAAGTGAGTTGAAGTAGGTTGAGGTAGGTTGAAATGGGTTGAAATTGATATTTTTTTAAAATGGATTGAAATAAATTAAAATAGGTTGAAGTGAATTGAAATTGATAAATGTAAACTGATCTACGAAAAGAACAGGTCCTGAATCAATTGCTTTTGCAATCGTTGCTTCTTGGAGCCGACTATGATTGTGCAACGTGTAGAGATGGAAACAATGGCTTTGGTCAATTTGTCAACTAACTCTAAAATATCCGTGGGGCGAAATGTGTAAGGTCATCCCGGATGTGCCACTTGGACGCACAAGATTAGAGCAATTCCAACCCCTAATCTCTAGGGAACCACAACAAAAGCTAAACTAGGCAAGCAAGCGCAATCAGATAGGGAGCATGATAAACAACATAAGTCAGATATAGGATCTGTTCTATTTTACATTTTAAATAAATAAATATAAAAAATTGTAAGAAAATATAAGAAGTTGTAAGAAAATATAAGAAACTGTAAGGAGTTGTAAGGATGAATGTAAGGAGTTATTGAATTGTTGAAGAGTTGTATAGTATAATTTGTTTTAAAATGAACATTTTGGATGAAAAATAATAATATTAAAATAATCTACTTATTAAAAATAAACAATTAATTAAGTTAATTATACAATAATAAAATATATTAATCCCCATAAATTTGGTGAATAAAATTTCGTCTAAGATTTTTTATATGAACATTAGTTTGATCGAATAAGCAAAGTGTAATTAAAAAAAACTTTTTTAACAAAATTGAATACAACTCTTCAAATAAATTCATATTTTAAGTAAATAATTTTAAATATAAATAAACATATGGCCATCTTTAATAATATATATTTCATGTTGAAACTCAGATATAATTTATGTCGCTATATTATGCTTTTATGTTTATGTAAATGTTATGTTTATAAGCTATTTATAAATTTTGTATATTGGTAGTATCATTAAAAAAAATATACATATTTCTGTAACTAAAATAAATGAATGTTATAGAAAATCTATGAGATGTAAGAAGATGTATGAGGATGTAAGGAGATGTAAGAAGATGTAAGAAGTTGTAAGGAGATATAAGCTCTTAACTAAAGTCTAAAAAATACGAAATAGAACAGGGCCATAATAGCTTAAAATTAAACCCCGCACCATCAACCATGCCCCTTATGCAGGTGCTCATTTACTGCTACTATACAAGTGGTCTGGAAATTTCTAGATAAAAAATATCTCAGGGTTCCTACACATAATCATGTGCGATATTTACTCGAAAGTTGCTGGTGACTAGTTTCGTTAAAAAAGAAAAAATCATCTCACCTTTGATGATTTAAAATTATTAAAGGTATATATTACATCTCAGGGTTCTAGTCTTCTTTAAGAAAAAAATAAACATCATACTAACATTTAGTTGAACAATAAAACTAAAAGCATACTTGAGAGATGATGCAGTTGAATTTACCAGTATAAGAAAATGATTCAAAAACTTAAAATTAACTCTAGTTCAATTACTCAATAGTAAGCAATGTGCATATAAATGTCAAGTTGAATGGAATGGCTCATTGTTCCCTTAATAGACATGCCAAAGCAAATTGAAGTCTCAAGACTTATAGAGGAGTACAATTTAAACTCTTATCTTGATCTACCATCCACAATTGGGTTGCGTGCAATTATCATCGCCAGGCTGGTCATCAACGTACATAGGATGCAATATACCTGGCCTATAAGATCCAGTACACTTAGCCTGTTTATGATGCATTCCACGCATCCAGCCAATTTGATTATTATAAATCAAAATATGTATTAATACAAAAATTAATTCGCAATGAAAGGGGAAAGAAAATTAATGGATAAATTAAGGACCAACTTTTCTTTTTGTTCTGATGTTTATTTTGTTTTACTACGGCATTAAAAAATTACAGTGAATACATTTTCTAAATAAATTTATGAATACTTTAATAAATTCAAAAATGGTCAAGCTTTTGCAAAGATTGAACAATCACATGGTTAAAATTAAAAAGAATATGGAACTTTTAGGACATAAATTGATGGGATCTTTTAGTTGCTAGTTCTCTCTTCCTTTTTTTTTTTTTTTTTGTGATATGTGGACTTATGTATTTTTCGCTTAGTATTTTTAGGTCACTCACATGTTCTAAATTTACAAACCACCTGCACCCCCCCCCAAAAAAAAAAAAGAATAATCAAGTTGGATGTAGGGTTAAGGTTAAATTCAAGCTACAAACACCCACAAATGGCAATATGCGAAATATACTAGATGTGAAATGTAAATTAAACTGTATAGTTTGACATGATAGATTTGTTACTTCAAACCAAAAACTTCATCATGCCAACAAAGTATGATCGATGCCAATTAACAACATATGAAAACATTGAGTCCAAGTTAACCAGAAAAGTAACAAATAATGTCTTCAAATTAGTCAGCAAATATGGGAAACTTGAGTCTTTCACCTAATGTTGGTTTGGACAAAGTGGTGATGTTGTGAAAGTAACAAATGGAAAGGTGATACTGCAAGGCTGGTCGCATTAGGCTTGCGGCTTCATAACATTTTATGTAGTCAATGTCAATCATATAAACGAGAACAATCATTTTACCACTGCCAACAGCGACAACGAATTTTTGATTGAACTTTTGTCATCATTTGATATAGGATAATTGCGACTGTATATAATAAACTTATCTTTGAACCATGAATCACTATCTTAATTAGATTGTTAGTTGATGGTATTTGATAGACTTATAATTTAGAGGTTTCAGGTATGAATTTTAATATTTTAATATTAGGTTACTGTTTGACGAACGAGCAAGGATCTTTGTAATGTTCACAACATATGAGTATTTATGTAAAGTTATGTGTGAGAATATGAACTATTGATTTTTAGATACCTCAAAATTTGAAGTATTGATTTTTGTAACCTTGATATTTTTGAGTTTATTTTTAAATACATTTACTGATGAATTCCTTATAATTCAGTCCTAAAATTATAAAAATACCCTTACTATTGTCCTTTTTTCTTTTTTCTTTTAAAGAAAAACCACCAGAAAACAATCTTTCTGCTATTGGATAATCTATCAATGGTGTCATAGGTACTTAAAAGAGAGGGCTTGGGGTTTTGCTTTAAAGGAAAAAAGCAAAAAGGACGATAGTAACAATATTTTTATAATTTCAGGACTGAATCATAAGGAATTCATAAGTGAGGGTATTTAAAATTCAACTTAAAAATGTCAAGGCTATAAAAATTAACACATCAAATCTTAGGATATCTAAAAGTGAACCGTTCATGAGAATATATGACAGTCCCAATGTTTGGATACGTTTTGCCATGAATTTAAACATTTAAATGAGATTGTTCTTAAGCAATAATTAACTACTATATTTAATATTATACGAAGTAAAATACTACAAAAAGTAAGCAACAAAATGGTTTTAGAAATATTCTCAAGAGACATCATATCACCTTCTTATGCATATTTACGCCACTTTATAAGGCGGCATGTATTATCATCCTAATATTAATATCGTTAAGCTCTTAAAATGTTTCTAGCTATTGGCACTTTGGGGCGGGAAAAAAAAACTAACTAAATATTGACAATGGCTTGAGATATTACCATATCGTTTGACGGTTTCAGACCATTGAATATGTGATGACCAATAACAAATACAGATAAAATATTTTTACCTCCATAAAGAACCTTATTGCGACCTAACTCAAACATACATCAACGTAAGTTAGCTTCCATTATTGACGGTCAATTAATTGTATTTCAAATTGATGAACAATATACCCTACCAAATAAATGAATAAATCAATAGAGCAACAACGCAATGCTCCCACTTTAACTTTAGGGAAATGTGCATGTACTTTAGGACTTACCTTATGAAAATCTTGATATGGGGGGGCTGTCACGTGCTCACGTTAACGTGTCGTTGATTCGTGATGGTGATAATATCAAGTGGCGAGCTAGCTATCTATCACAAATTTGGACAACGACTTTACTCGTTTTTGTACTAATCGAATTATTCTTGTTGTGGTAAGGGGTAGTAATAAGCCCCTCCTATAAAACTTACCCATTCTCGATTGTTCACTGCCACTTTACTTGGGCATGGTTATGGTTGGCAGATATAATGCTGTTGAAGTTTTGTTTTTTCTCCCTCTAAATTCGGTCTAAAAATTATTGTAGATAGAATTTGAAGTAAACTATGTTAGTAGTATCTCGCTAAAATTTTTTTACAAATGAGCAAATTCACATCCAATTTTGCATCTCTATTTTTCTACACGATAATAGGGAAATAAAATTATAATATTAAAAAAGTGGGATCTCATTTAATCACTTAAGTGATTTTCCCAATGTGATATTCTGAAGGGAAGTATGTCTTTCGATGGTCCAGTAACGAAGTGAATGAGTGACAGTAGCAGCGACATATTTGATGATGATTTGTAATGGGGTAGAATTTTTTCCGTCAAAATTCTGACAGATATCCTTCAAATCCATAAAAAATTGTTCAGCTTTTTTGGGGTTTTTTTTTTTTGCATTGTTTGAATATGATATGTGGAACATAACAATACAATTATTAACTTAATTTTAAGTCGAAATTAATAACGACATCGTAATTAAAAAACAGTAATAATTGATCCATAACATTGTACAATATGTATAAGGTAGTATACGCCCAAATTAAAGTTGAACAAGAAAATAGTTCCAAACTAACATAAACATTGTTAAGAAAATTGAACTATGATAGGTAAATATGCGAAAACCTAAAAAGCACTACTCATGGGGTCAACAGCCAGGTTCACTGTTTCCTCCTCCTCATCGTCGTCATGGAAGGGGT
Organism: Carnegiea gigantea; assembly: GCA_029747015.1. NCBI lineage: Eukaryota > Viridiplantae > Streptophyta > Magnoliopsida > Caryophyllales > Cactaceae > Carnegiea > Carnegiea gigantea. The sequence goes on along the minus strand of JAKOGI010000396.1, from coordinate 300,332 downwards.
TTAGAATGTTCACAAAAGAACCTACAAAGCACAACACAAAAGTGTTTTACAACAAAATAGAAATAACTAAATCTTCCTCAGGATTAATAAAACAAGCAATTTAGGCAAAATCATGATTGGTATTAGTATCAAAAGCTTTTAAATCTCATGTACAGAAAAATGAACACATTCCCATCCCCAGGGCAAAACCATTTGAGGGAGGATTGGCAGTTGAAGATGCAATATCCTTAGGGTATGTTCGGCAACAATATTTTGAGTAGTGTTTAACGTGTCAACCAACTTAATACACTAATTAGGTAATTTTAATGTTTGGTAATCTAGTGTTTTGACTAGTATTTCAAGTAGTGTTTAGCATTTTAAGGAGCATTTCTAAAAAACTAATAGTATTAGTTTTTGGCATTCAAAAGTAGCGTTTCATATTTTTTTGACCAAAAAATATCCTTTCAAAATTTTATCGTTGGAAATTATCTATATTCTTTTATATCAATTTACATTAATCAACTACCCAATAGTTAAATTTACCAAACACATTTGTTTCAACTATTCATCTAAATAGCTATTCTAAATTAGAAACGATATCCACTACCTAAACAGCTATTTACTATCTGGATCACTATCCACTACCTGAACTGCCAATTTTGCCGATCAGCGCCTTAACCAAGCAGAAGCATGCACTTGTGCGGTGGAGATTTAAAATCGCCAATCGTGATCTATCAAGGACCAAAATATTGATGGATGAGCACTTAGTAATGGCATTGTCACCTTGAAAGTGATGAATAAAGTCGACATTCAGATTGAAGTCTCTCAAACGAACACAGATTGAGACCGTGTTTCAAAGACAACATAAAGAAAATATGCCAAAGCAAAAAATAAGCAAAAATTCGAGCAACCGAATATTAAACGATACTCAAGAAAATTCAACAACATGCAATCCAATTGAGAAGATTAACACTTGGTCAATTAATTAGACTAACACTATCAATTAATTAGACAAATACTGCATGTTGTAGCTCATGTCCTTTTATTGGCTATAAAATCAATATCCATGTAACAGTGTAGAAAGCAACATCTCAACTAAGAAGAGAAACAACCGCCCAGAAAGAATAGAAACAAATTTCAAACATAGGTAACTAAGAAAAAGTGACAGCAGAGAGCTAGAGAACCTTATGCGGAACAATCAAATAGCACAACTAGCAAGAGGCATAGATAATTGATCTAGAAGAAACCCTACTACTAGAGTCACATCATCAACCTACACAAAGAGGCCCACTAGGTTGGCTTCTTACGTGGGTCCCTAGATGTACCTTGGTGCATGCTATTTAATTTCTTTAAGGCTTAGGGGCCAAGATAATCTTGCAAAATTACCAGCTAGGCCCTCTGTATTGTTCCCTATAAATATGCACCTAACATATGAGAAAAGTAAGGAATGCTGAGCAAAGATATCTAGACTCTGACATCCTACATCAACATCTAGTTTTTCTTGTCTTTTCTGGTTTCCCGCTTCCCTTGTAAGGTTCTAACTTGACTGTCAGAGAGGTATTCCTCATACCCAAACTCAAGGAGCGCCTTTGTTGTAGGGGGAACAGAAGGCCTGACAATCCAGATGATCATCATTATGTAAGCCCATTTTTAGCATCTCATTTATCTTTTATCTGTTCGGAAATAGACAGGCGCCGTCTATGAGGATTGACGGTGAATGATGGTAGCCAGTGACGCAACATGAGCCGCGCATGAAAAGACGAGAACCCCATCCCGGATCCCTCGGGTGCTCCGTGGGGTCCCACTGGGACACTTTCGAAGCTCAGGACGCATCGGAGAGTTCCTGAGCTACACCTTAGTCGATAGGACAGAAGCCACCCCATGGCTGAAACAGACATCACTGTTGAGGCCTTGAACGCCTTCATGATGAACAACCTCATGCAGCAAGTCACAGACTAGGTCAAGAGGATTATGAAAGGGGCGAGCTTCGTGAGCCAACCACTGGCCTTAGGTGGGCATATACATGGTAAGGAGCCCGCACCGCGCTAGGAGTCTAGGCCGCATGGTACCAAATAGCGTAGGGGGGACGGCTACGAACAACCAACGGCGTAGATGGCAAACAGATTATCCAGGCATACCGCGCCCTATATAGGCGCATGAGGACTTGAGACAGTCACAAAGGGCATCAACCCCGTATGCCACCCACCCCCGCACATCGACGTGCTTCCAGGGACAAGAGTGCACGTCTTGACTGAGCAAGGGATATTCACGGAGAGGCCGGAGGCGGCTCCCTTACACTAAGAGAAGAGAACCACAGAGGTCGGACGGTCACTCAGGACCAAACCCGCGACCCTCCGATCGACAGTCAAGATGCAATGCGGACTAGTCTCCATGGGCACAGCCCACCCTGCAGTGGTGCCCGACTTCGTAGCCCCTCCATGGCAGAGCTGGTGAGGAGACCGCAAGTTCCCGTCCAGCTATTGGGCACTAGCACGTGCCCCAGAGTTGTCCCTTTCTCAACAACCTTCAATGAGGAAATCATCAATGCCCCGAGACTGCGCAAAGTCAAGATGCCTGACTTGGAACTGTATAATCAGACTACAGATCCTGAGGAACACCTCGGGGTGTATAAGGCCCAGATATACATCTAGGATGTGGACGACATGACCTACTATAGATATTTTCCGGCCACTTTAAAAGGGGTGCCCCAAAAATGGTTCAGTGGTTTACCACCCGGGAGTGTAACATGCTTCCAAGAGCTGTGCAATCGCTTTGTCAGCCAGTTCATCACTAGCCACAAGGAACGACAAATGAGCATCCTGATAAACCTATATTTCGACCCTATTTTAGCCCCTATTTGACTTCTTTTCTCCCGCGTTTTCACATTCGATCGTGTTAAGAAAGGGTCACATTGGTCTCCTTTCACATACATTTTACTCATATAGCATCTTTCTATATTTTCAGGGACTTTACCGAAGGAATGGAAAGATGGACGATATTTAGTAGAAAGGAGAGCTAAGGAGTAGAGTTTCAAGCCACGAAAAAGGTCGCTCAACATCACACGGAAGTCCCAAGGATCAAGCACGGATGCCCCATGCTGGGAGGCACAGTCGGGTCACGGAAAACCGGCATAACCAGCCGGCCAGCCAAGTGGCACAGTTTGTCCATGGCATGTGGCACGACTGTACCACGTGGCCAGCCCAGGCCGGTTGTGCCAGTTATTTGGCATGGTCTCACCGTGCCTCCCCCTTTCGCCTTTGCGACTTAAAACTCCGCCGGGGTTGTTTCATGGGTTATTCCGTTTTCTTTCCTCAGACTTGCTCTTAGGCGATTTTTAGGTTTTTATTCAAAGTTTTTGCTTATCATCTCTTGTACTGAATTCATTACTTTGAAGTTCAATCCACCTTGAGTCGTCGATTAATTCAAGTTTGTTTTCTCACTCTCCCTCTTTCATTGTTGTTGTTCTTGAGTTTCAGTTGAATCATGCCTATTTTTCTTACGATTGAATTGCTTAATGTTAGTATGATTTGTGGCTAATTCCCGAACTTAGGTTGGGATTGAAGCCGATTATGTTTGGTTGAATCATGATCTAGGCCCCAATCCCTTATTTTCTCATACTTGCATTCATGATTTCTACTATGCACACTATGCATTCGATGAAATGCTCGAAAGAGCGTTCGTCCATTTTTATTCGGGTTTAGGGGAGCATTAAAAGACGAAACCTTTTCCTAGCGTGGCTTAGTAGACAATTAGGATTTTAATATGAAAATAATTAAGGTTCTAATTGAGATTCGAGGTTGTAGATCTTGTAGTACGGCGAATTTAGTTCCATGAATATAGGTAACTACAGTTCTAGGATTAGTCTTCGACCCTTGAGAGAGAAAGGATATGGGCTTAACTGGCAATCTATCTACTCATGACGTGTGCTTGGGATTGGTTGACGAGGTTAGTAATTAGTTCAGCTGACATAACCGTGCTATTAATTCCAACCTAAGTGTTTTAATACCCTGCTTTCTTATTCGATTTCTAGTTGCTATCATCCCCCTAGTCTAATTCCAAATCCACAATTGTGATTGCCTAGATTGAGTAGTTAAATCAGTTATAGTAGTTTGAAGCAAGTCCCCTGTGGACATGACCTATACTTGTCGGTTGCTATCCACAGCTACGTCGTGCACTTGCGGTATAAATTTAAGACTAACAAGTTTTTGGCGTCGTTGCTGGGAAACTTGCGCCTTCCAATATTAGAGCCAATTCGAATACTTTAGACTAGGTTTTCTTTTTTCTTCTTTTGTGTTAGTTTATACTTCTTCTTATTCTTGCTAGAAACTGTTTACACCGGGGTAGTGTTTGCTTTTGTGTGCGCAGGAGGAGTCAAAGGGATCAAGACCTTATCCCATTGGATCCTGAGATAGAAGCAGCAGCATGCAGGCATAGGGGAGAAGCAAGAAGGAGGAAGAAAGCGCAAGCAGTGATAGCAGGGCAAGACCAGAGGGTGTTGCGCGATTACGCCCTGCCACAAGCGTCGGGTATCACATCGTCTATTGTGAACCCAATGGTCGAAGCTAACAACTTCGAACTGGGCCCCGCGCTCATCACCTTCGTGGAGCAGGACCAACTCGAGGGATACCCCTCGGACAACCCCAACGTGCACCTTCGCAAATTCCTTGTGATGTGTGACACCATCAAGCTCAACGGGGTGGCCACTAACGCAATTCGACTGAGGCCCTTCCCATTCTCACTGAGGGATAGGGCCGGTGACTGGTTGTAGAACGAGGAACCCAACTCGTTCACCACTTTGGGGGCTCTCTCAAAGGCCTTCCTCAGTAAATAATTCCCACCTGGCAAAATTGCCAAGTTGAGGACGGACATCACATCCTTCACCCAACAGGATGGAGAGTCCCTGTACGAGGCTTGGGAGAGGTTTAAAGACCTCCAGTGGCAATGCCCCTACCATGGAGTTCCTGACTGGCTCCTAATCCACACATTCTACAATAGGTTGGAGCGGTCAGTGAAAATTTCACTAAATGCTGTAGCGGGGGGCGCTCTGATGGGGAAGTCTATTAACGCAACAAAGGCCTTGCTGGAAGAGATGGCTTCCAACAACTACCACTGATCAAGCAAGAGAGCCACTCCTAAGAGGGACGATGGCAGACATAAGATAGATGTTGTAACGCTCTTGGCCAGCAGGGTGGACGCCTTAACACATCGACTTAATAGGGTGGCTGCCCCACCAGGTGCTTCTGCGGGGCCATCCATGGGGGCCTATGTTTACTGCGAGACCTGTGGTGTACAGGGTTATACTACCATTGAATATTACAATGCTCCTTCTAGTATTGAACACATCAACGCCTTCCACAACTTCAACCCTACCACAAAATAACCCCCACTCCACTACCTATGGCCAAGGTTGAAAGAGTCAACCAAACCCTCTTTACAAAAGCCCCAACCCTCACCCCCAGAGTTTTCCACAGTCACCTAGTTTTCACAACAAAGCTCTGTATACTCCACCCCCTCCACCTCCTGAACCCAAGTCCCACCTGGAGAGTCTCATAGAGCGCTTCATAGTGACTTAAATCAAGACTAATGAAAGTCTTGGTGAATTGATCAATTTACTGACCTCCAGACTCGATGCCATGGTCGCCCATCAAAAGACAATAGATGCCCAGATCGCTCAGATCGCTCAACAGATAAGCCACCCGTCTCGGCCTCAGGCGCATCTCCCAAGCCAATCCGAGACTAACCACCGAGGTCACGTCAATGCCATCTCCGTGATGGAAGAGAGATTAGGGGAGAGCCTAGTGATGGTTCTCCAGGAGGTAGTTCCAGTTCCTCATTCTGGAGGAATAGGGGGAAAGAAGAGGGAAGAGAACCCAAGCTCTATTGGGAAGGTTAATCCTACACCTCACGTTCGCACCTATCAGCCACCAGTGCCCTGCCCTCAGATGTTAGCCTAGACCAAGTTATCTCAGCTTGAGCCCAAATTTGTAAGATTTCTAGATGTGCTGAGGTGAGTTTATGCTAATACCCCCTTCTTAGAAGCTCTCAAGAAAGCACCAGTATACCTACAATTTTTAAGAGAGCTTCTTTCCAAGAAAGATGCACCCGAGGGAGGATCCCTGGCCCATATTGGAGAGGATTGCAGCACAATTCTCCAGAGTTGCTCCCCACCCAAGTTGCGAGATCCTGGCAGTTTCTCTATACCTTGCTGCGTAAGGGATGTGCGGATCAAGAGAGCCGTTTATGACTTGGGGGCTGGAGTGATCTTAATGCCTCTCTCTCTACAAGAAGCTTAAACTGCTGAACTTGAAACCTACCACCACACTCATACAGCCAGCAGATTGCTTCATCAGGCAATCTGTAGGTATCCTGGAAGATATGCCAGTTTGGGTGGATAACTTCATCATCCCATGCGATTTCATTGTTATGGATATGGATGCGAACTCCTAGGTCCCTCTTATCTTGGGGAGGCCGTTTCTTACCACTGCAGGGGCAGTGATCGATGTTCAGGTAGGCACTCTATCCTTCCAACTGTGTAGGAAGAGGGTGGATTTTAGTTTCCTTTCTCTCGCACCACCTTCAGCACCTGTCCTTCCTTCACCTTCTGAGACCCCTATCCATATTTCCCCCTTCGATGCTGTTTCTAGGGTTGAGATATTTGATGGAAATAGGAGACGTCACATACTATTTGGAGGTTCTTCTACTTTTTTTCCGGCCATCCCGATTCGTTTCACGACCACTTCTGCTTGTGCTGGGGAGGTAGAGGATCCTACTTCACATTTCTACACCTCCCCCAGGCCACCTCCCGCATCGTTACTGTCTACTATTTGGAGGTCGGGATCAAGCTAAGGACCTTAAACAAGCACTTCTTAGGAGGCAACCTAAGCATTTACCTACCTTTGAAAAAAAGAAAAAAAACAAAAAGGTATGTTTTTCTTTCCCGTCCGCCCACCCTTTTTCCCCTAGGTACTATTGGTTCTTCCTTTCCCTTGGCTTTCTCTATGTCCTTTTTATTGAGGACAATGAAAGTCTCCAGCATGGGGGGATGTGCTTACAGCTCTTTGGGTAAAATTGTGGACTTGGGGCGCGGGATGCATGACATCACTTGCACTCACATCATATAGATAGGATGTCATATAATTTTACTAGGTTGTTTTTGCATTCTTCCTTTAATAGAACATATACTTTAGAGCATATAGGTTAGATTTTGCATCTCAAAAGGAGAAGTGATCGAGCTGGGCCTCCTTAAGATTTTCAGGTACTACTTCTTGCTCTTCGCTTTATTTTCCCTTGTACCCTTTACCGCTTTCTTAGTTAGATTTATTGCTTTTGAATAAATGTGTGCGAAAACCCCTCTTATAAAGAGAATACAAAGGGTGATAATTGATTGATCTGGTTGAGTTATGTGTTGAAGTGTGGCCTATTATGGTGTAAACTCCTGTGAAATTGCACTCTAACATTGTCATATGTATTTTTTCTACCCTATGTTATACGTCGTATTACCCTTGAGATTTATATGACTTGGTTGGATTGACCTTGATAAGGGGGACATACCTTGGAGTAAGTTATTGGACTGTAGTAGACTTACATGTGAGACGTTCAACCTAATGACTATTCAGTGCATATAGTCTCGTACTTTCTTTCACGTGTGACTCATCCAGAATTGCATCTCTAGAACTTGCTCTTGTTCTCTTTGAAATCGCATTTAGCATGTGCATGTGTTAATATGATTGAGGCAATTTTTGTTCCATTTAATCGCATGAGCCAAAAAGCCACTGATTAATATGTACTATCCTCTCTGCTAGCCCTTTGTGCCTTTCCCCTTGTCTTTATTGTTGCCCCCTACACACTACACACTTGGCCTATCGATATTCTCTATATCCTTGTCAAGATCTAGTGGAGCAACAATTCTATGTTGAGTTAGGTTTGCTTCGAATGTTAGTTCACCTTGGGTACGTTGTTAGTGGCTTGTTTGGGGGGATTCATGACTCGAGTTTGTATTTTCCATGCCATTCACATGCCTTTCTCCTTTCAAAGAAAAGAAATAGAAATGGGAAAAATAAGGAAGCAAAGAAAAAGAAAAGAAAAACAGAAAGGAAAAGAAAAAAAAGAAATAGAAAAGTTGTGAATGAAGTGATTGGCATGAGGGTAATGCGATAAGATTGCTTAACTCCTCCCTTGAGGTTTTTGTGGGGTTTGTTGCTCAATTTCCGATTGTGATGTAAAGTTGTTGTTCTGACATTAGTTGGGAAGTGTTTTTTGCTCCCTAGTCTTTTGACTGTTAGCTCCACTCTTCCCAAATTTACTCTACCTCTCATCCTTTGTACCTTTGGCCCTATTACATCCCTTTACAAGTCCTTATGATTGGCATATTGCACTTTGTATTAGATGGTGGAGAATCGAGAACTCCACCAAACTTATAGTAGTTTGCTTCATTGGTTAGAGTATTGAGTGTACCCCTGTGACATATTCTAAACACAGTGATGGGAGTGTTTCACTTTATCCTAAAGTGAGGTTCTACCGGTCTCGCTTACTCACCACTTATTAAGGAAGGTCTTCTCTTGCTATATGCTTCAATATTGGGGTGATTGATGTATTGTATTTTGGTAGGTTGATTTATGAAGGGTAATGCATGAGTCTTGTTTAGGATGTTTCACACATTAAATGGGCCATCTTTAATGCATAGTTTACCTTGGATTATGGATCATTCATCTCTTGCCTGAGGAGGAGCGTGGATAGAGGTTATTTCCCTTTTTGGTGTTTCATGAGCTAGTCTTGCTTGGGGACAAGTAAGAAATAAGCATGGGGGAGTGATAAACCTCTATTTCGACCCTATTTTAGCCCCTATTTGACTTCTTTTCTCCCACGTTTTCACATTCGATTGTGTTAAGAAAGGGTCAAATCGACCTCCTTTAACATACATTTTACTCATATAGCATCTCTCTATATTTTCAGGGACTTTGTTGAAGGAACGAAAAGATAGATGATATTTAGCGGAAAGGAGTGTTGAGGAGGCAAATTTAAAGCCGCGAAAAAGGTCGCTCAGCGTCGCATGGAAGTCCCAAGGATCAAGCACGGATGCCCCATGCTGGGAGGCACAGTCGGGCCATGGAAAACTAGCACAACCAGCCGGCCAGGTAAGTGGCACGGTCTGGCCATGGCACGTGGCCAGCCCCGGGCCAGTTGTCCCAGTTATTTGGCACAGTCCCACCGTGCCTCCCCCTTTTGCCTTCGCGACTTAAAACTCCACCAGGGTTGTTTCGTGGGTCATTCAGTTTTCTTTTCTCAGACTTGCTCTTAGGCGATTTTTAGGTTTCCATTCAGAGTTTTTGCTTATCATCTCTTGCATTGAATTTATTACTTTGAAGTTCAATCTATCTTGAGTCGTCGATTAATTCAAGTTTGTTTTCTCACTCTCTCTCTTTCATTGTTGTTGCTGTTGAGTTTTAGTTGAATCATGCCTATTTCTCTTGCGATTGAATTGCTTAATGTTAGTATGATTTATGGCTAATTCCCCAGCTTAGGTCAGGATTGAAGCCGATTATGTTTGGTTGAATCATGGTCTAGCTCCCAATCCCTTATTCTCTCATACTTGCATTCATGATTTCTACTATGCACACCATGTGTTCGATGAAATGCTCGAAAGAGCATTCGTCCATTTTTATTCAGGTTTAGGGGAGCATTGAAAGACGAAACCTTTACCCAGCGTGGCTTAGTAGATAATTAGGATTTTAATATGAAAATAATTAAGGTTCTAATTGAGATTCGAGATTGTAGATCTTATAATCCTGCAACTTTAGTTCCATGAACATAGGTGACTATAATTCTAGGATTAGTCTTCGACCCTTGATAGAGGAAGGAGATGGGCTTAACTGGCAATCTATCTACTCATGATGCATGCTTGGGATTAGTTGACGAGGTTAGTAATTGGTTCAGCTGACATAATCGTGCTGTTAATTCCAATGTAAGTGTTTTAATAACCTACTTTCTTATTCGATTTCTAGCTGTTATCGTCCTCCTAGTCTAATTCCAATTCCACAGTTATGATTGCCTAGATTGAGTAGTTAAATTAGTTCTAGTAGTTGGAAGCAAATTCCCTGTGGAAACGACCCGTACTTGTCGGTTGCTAGGTACAGCTACGCCGTGCACTTGCGGTATAAATTTAAGGCTAACAAGTTTTTCCTTTCTAACGTCAAGCAAGGGCCCAATCAGTCCCTGGCTGACTTTAGGAGAAGCTTCCACTAAGAAGTCATCTTGATCCCTGACTTGGAGGACGAAGTGGCATAAACCGCCTTTCTTAATGGATTAAAGAGTGGGCGATTCAAGTTCTCCTTGACTGAGCAAAAGCAAACATCGCTGGCAGAGGCCCTAAAAAGGGTAGCTGACTTTATTAGGGCAACAAAGATTTGATAGCAATCGTAGGGGTCGAGGTGAAGAAAGAAGTTAGGTTAGGGCCTCGTGAGGGCAGAGGGGTAGAGGACGAGATCAAAGTCTTAACACAGACCCCCGAAGCTTCCTCATAGAGATCAAGGACCACCCCATACTCAAAAGGCCATCGCCTATGGTCTCATGGCCCAAACCGCGAAATGCGAGTAAATATTATGGGTTCCACGAGCAGAACGACCACACTACGACTGAATGCCGTGAGTTGAAGAAGGCTCTCCACGAACATATCGACAAGGGCCAGATTAACCGCTTCTTCAAGCACGGAGTAAGGGCCTTCGAAAAGGCAAAGAGAGGTCTCTAAATTGCCCCAGGAGGAATGCTCAACAAAGATCATTGACATCATAGCAGGGGCACAGTGACACCATAGCAGGGGCACAGCAAGTTATGAGTACAGAAAGCAGGGCACGGTTTGTGTGCCCACCATGACATTCAGTGGGGCGGACAGTCGACCCATCGCAACCCGTCATGATGACCCTTTATTCATCGAGCTAAGGTGGCCAACACACCAATCCGTCGAATACTCATCGACATCGAGAGCTCACCGGATATCATAACTTTGGAGTGCATCCAAAGACTCAAGTATCCTACGAGGGACATCACCCCCCTCGTTCATCCCATCCCAGGATTTGGAGTACAGACGGTAAACTCGGTAGGGACAGTGCATCTACCTCTGCAGTTTGGAGATAAGATTAAGTCCAAGAATCTAGAGGTTGATTTCTTGGTTATAGATGTACCCTCCGCCTACAATGTTATCTTGGGAAGGTCGGCCCTCCACCGGGTGAAGGCCGTGATAGGACCCTACTTATTGCAAATCCAGTACGAGTCGGACGATGGCACTGTGGGAAGTTGTTCGAAGACTAGCGCACCGCTTGTGAATGTTATCTGGTGAGCATAAGACCCTTTACAAGGCACAGGCGAATTGAGGGCTCGCGGATACTAAAAAGCCTCAAACAAGAGATCCAAACCTGACCGAGGCTCTGGTTATTTGCGTAATGGTAACAGATTATCTAAAGCAGCCTCATCCGAAACCTTTAGGTGATGGTGAGTTTGTGACCCCAGAAGATGACCACCTTTGGGTTCAGACGCCAAGGTTCCACCGAGGGAGAGTTCCCTATCCCTTAAGGAGTTTGACAAAAAGGAAGTCGTACTTTTAATTTTTCAACTTCGACTTTCTCTCTATCGCCGATATGAACCCTTTTTATTGTTAAAGCCGAACCACCCATCCTCGCCAGCGTCATCGGGTGCCTTCTACACGATGTACGCCGAAGTAAGCACGTGGGCCGAGCACTCCAAGCCGCGCAATTCACAGATGGTGATGAACGAGCAGATATTGTGCCAACCGGTATCCCCGTAAATGTCTTGTATTACCTTATGCAAGGAAAGCCATAGACCGTAGTTAAAGGTTGCACGGTACATGGCGATGCAGTCAAGGGCACGCTTTCATGATAGTGTCTAGATCGGGAAGGACAATCTGGTAATCTAAAGGGAATAAATGTTACCTCCTCAACTCTTTCTGGTCGCGGCGGGAGGCCACCTTTGGTTTCGAGAAGTGCGAACCCGTGCCGTCTGCCAAATCTGAACGGGTGGGGGAATTAGGTAAGGCATTCCCGACCGCCATAACCTTCATCAGGATGTCACCATGTGTGCTGCTCGTGCTGGACTTAGTGCTGCATGGGGCACGGATCCTATGACTGACTTCCCCGCTTCTTTACTTGGATGGGGAAGACGAAGAGACAGGTGTACCTTGGGCTAGGCCTTCGACTATAAGCTCCCTCACGGTCATGGGTAGCATCCTCTTCTTTGTTCATGCCAGCCTGCGTTCCTAGAAATCAAGCATTCAATTAACAGAGGCACTTATTTCCTACGGATATACAACCTCCTCCTCGATGCTTGGAATGCCCGGGATAGAGGACTGCTCAAAGCTGGACCACTAGTGGTTGGGTTCCTCCTACACCGTTAGGGCATATGGGATAGCCTTAGGCTTCCTAAACTTATTTTTGGGGGTGGAGGCGAAGGAACTAGCTAGAACCTAGCCGACGATTTTGGTCGACAGGTTTGAAAAAAGGGGATGGCGTCCCTCCTTAAGCGGACCATGGGACCAACCCGCAGAAAGCTCTTGACTGGAAGAGGTAGAAGCCGACATCCTTATTATAATATATAAGGAACACCTACCGAGGATCGAAATGCACGTACCTGAAAGATTGGAGTTTTGAAGGCTCAAACATAGTTTATGTGGAAGGCAGAGCTTCTCTCTCTAGGAAAACCCTTCTTTCTCTCTCTAGACATTGCAAAAGGGGGAAGAACTCAAATGAATCCCCATGGCTCACCATATATAGAGTGGGGAAAGAAGTCATGAAGCCTCGCTTGTTCCTCGAGACATACGAGGGAACGGTGACATGTAGCACGAAGACGAGAGAGAGAGAGAGAGAGAGAGAGTCCACAACACCTTCAGCCTTTTAGGGTTAAGCATGGTATGACACGACCCCAAACCATCTGTAATGCCTTCAGCTCCACTGAGGGATAAGGTCGTCATGGCGCGACCCTAGGTATGGCACAGTCCCAGGCCGTCCGCAACGCATTTAGCCCTGCTGGGGGCTAAGGTTAGCTTGGTACAACCATAGGTCATCCTCAATAGCTTTAGCTCCACCCGGGGCTAAGGTCAGCTTAGCACAGCCTTAGACCGTTCACAATGCCTTTAGCCCCATTTGGAGGCTAAGGTCAGCTTGACACGACCTTAGACCGTCAACAATGCCTTTAACCCTGCTAGGGCTAAGGATGCCTTAGTGCGATCCTACACTGTTCGCAATGCCTTTAGCCCCACTAGCGGCTTGGCACAGTCCTAAGATGTCTGCAACGTCTTTAGCCCACGGGGGGCTAAGGTCAGCTAGGGATGGCCATAGGCCATCTGCAACACCTTTAACCCCGCTAGGGGCAGTGGGGTTAAAGTCAGCTTGGCATGGCCTTAGGCCATCTGCAACGCCTTTACCCCCACTGAGGGCTAAGGTCGGCTTGGCACGGCCCTAGGTTGTCCACAATTCCTTTAGCCCCACTGGGGCTTAAGGTCAGCTTGATACAGCCTTAAGCCGTTCGCAACACCCTTAGTCCCACTGGGGGCTAAGGTCAACTTGGCATGGCCAAGACCGTCCATAGCTCCTTTAGCCCCTATGGGGGCTAAGAATGGTATGGCACGGCCCTAGGCCGTTCGCAACGCCCTTAGCCCCATGGGGGTGAGGGTAGCTTGGCACGTCCTTAGGCCGTCCGTAACGCTTTTACCCCCAATGGGGCCTAACATCAGCTTGGCATGGCCCCGGACCATCGGTAACGCCCTTAGACCCAGGTCAGCTTGGCACGACCCCAGACCGTCCACAGTGCCATTAGCCTCATTGGGGGCTAAGGGTGGTATGGCTCGGCCCTGGGCTGTCTGCAATACCGTTAGCCCCATTGGGGGCTAAGGTCAGCTTGGCACGACCCTTGGTTGTCCGCAATGCCTTTGCTGCTCGCTACACCTCAGACCCCTTGGTAAGGGTCTCATGACACGTCCTTCAGGCAATCAGTAACCCCTGATATTCACCAAGCATAATGGCACGACCTTAATAAAGGCATAAGAGCACAACATAAATATAACCCACAAGATAGGAGCCTTAAGCTTCATTGCAATCACAAGGGAGTTAGACAAAGAATATACAACGCCAACGAGGCCAAAGTCAGCCCAATAAAAATGCTATGATGAGAAGGGGATATAGGGTCTCGAATCACATGCCGGCTTCACCACTAGAAGTCGAATGTTTATTAGATCCCACACTCTTCGCTGGCCTGTGGAGGAGGCTGCGGCAGATGAACGGCTTGCTAGGGCTAGAGCTGTGGTGGGAAGTTGACGAGCGGCTAGGAGGTGACGCTTGTAGTTACCAAGCTACATCTTAAAGGTGTACCAACAGAGGTTTATGAGCGCCAAATTCAACACCAAGATCATATTCCTCGTCACCACGCCCAATTCAAGTGCATCATTGACCACCATAGCATAGAAGGTGGCCTGGACGATCTCTGGGATATGGAAGATCCATGCGACCTCCTCAACTTTCCTTTAATCAAAGTCTGGGTAGAGCTGGTGGGAGTACTCGGGAAGAGGACGAGGTGGCTGCAGAGCGCTTGCGCGTTCCCTCTTCCACCAATTGAAGTCCTCCCAAACATGGTTATCATTTCTTCAGTGTTCAAGTAATAGGAAAAAATCATTATGAAGATTTACTTAGTTGAAAAGAAATAGAAAGCCCAGGCAGATAGGAGTCTACCTCATCCGCTACTTCTTATACTCAGGGAAAGCGAATTATGGGCACCCAAGGTAGCCTTGTAAAATACGCCTTTATGCCTCGGGAATGAGCACTCAGTCAAATTGAAAATCCCTACCTAGAGTGGTGTAACCTGAGAATAAAGAAATGAGAAGAGAACGCTATCTACCTGGCGAAGATTAATACTCACCAGATGCCTTAGGCGGGCTGTTCGAGCCCATGCTCTCGTCAGATGACGGGTTGAGGCCTACAGCAACTGCAGCATCACAGTGAGCACCCTCTGGTTGGCAGATAATGACTCCTCCATATAAATCGCCAGCCAACCCTCAAAGGAGTACCACTTCAAGTCCTGTAATGCCTCATCAATGACATCCACCGCAATCCTAGGGAGCACACCCAACTCCTCATCATGCGCCCCTCATCGTGGCGTAGAAGGCTACCTGAACTATCTCTGGAATTTCTCTCTCCTCAGCTTCCTCCTCCGCATCCACCTTAATGAACTTAGAGCACAGCTATTGGAAGTTGGCCGGTAGGGGGTTAGGAGGAGGAGGGACGACGTCATCTAACTTGCTCCAATAAAACATCTCCCACACATGGCAAGCCATCTCGTAGGAGCTAAGCCATGCACAGAATCCCATGTTTTACCAACTGATAGCCAAGGGAGAAAGATCATGAAAGCACATAGGGCCACCACACCCCCTCCCTATATATAGCAGCATAAGGAGGCAACCTTTGTGCCTTGGTATTTGTGTTACTAGTATGAGAATAGCTTAGAACTATAATAGCACCGGCCAGTTGCTCCACATTCTACCCATTTAGGTCCTGAGGGGCAACACACGGGTAAAATGTAGCGAGCTAAATGGTCTGGAAGAAATCTTGTTGGTAGCACCACATCGTCAACCCACGCAAAGAGGCCTACTAGGTTGGCTTCTTACGTGAGCCCCCGTATGTACCCTGTTGTAGGCTATTTTCTTCAAGGCCCAAGGGCCAAGACAACCCTGTGAAATTACTAGCTAGCCCCTTTGCACTGTTTCTTATAAATATCCACCTACTGTCTGAGAAAGGTAATGAATGCTGCGTAAATATATCTATACTCTGACATCCCACATCAGCATCTAGTTTTTCTTGTCTTTTCTGCTTTCCCTCTTCTCTTGTAAGGCTCTAACTTAACCATTGGAGGGGTATTCCTCGGAGCCAACCCCGAGGAGTGCCTTTATTGCTGGGGGAGCGAAAGACTCAGGAATCTAAACGATCATTATCACGTAAGCCTTTTTTTACCACCTCATTTATCTTGTATCCGTTTGGAAACAATAACAATAGTTAACAAGTATGATCCTTATGGACCCAATTAATCACTAAAGTATGATTGAAATCAACTAGCAGGAAAGAAGAAAAATTATTAACTATATCATCTGTAGAAATTCAACATACTCCAATAGGAGTCAACACAATATCAGACGATCAAATGAGAACAGCATTCTTGCGCTCCTACCTTGAGATTTTTGCACTCCAATAACACGCATAATAGACAAAAAAGGATAATTACACAAATACATAACTGCATATAGAGAGAAAGAAATAAATATGTATGCTAAACACTAACAAACCTGGATAAATGGAAAAGAGATATAGTTCAGTAGTTACCTCGATGAAAGAACAACGACAACCAAATGCTAGGACCTAGATCTATGGAGGAAACTTTGCTAGGGTCTTAAACTATTAATGATAGTACAATAGGTTCAATTCAAGACATATTGGAGCCAAAAATAAAAGCACTGCCATGACATCTTCAATATCTATTGACATTGTGTCGTCTACACCATATAGGAGGAAGAAATTCTTAAAAAATGGAACAGGCTCTTGCACATCATACGACCCTAATTTTGTGCTCAACGTAGCAAGCTCGAAGAGTGCCTCTGATGGTAATATTGTGTAACATAATAAAATCGCTGTCAATAATATATTGGGAAAGATGCATTAGGTAAATTCTAACAACAAATCTTCCAAAGCAGCCAGTAATGCACCCTTTTTGAGTTCTGTAAACTCTTTTTTAGCTCTGGAAAACAATGTCTGGGTTGTTCATCTCAAATGTGCTCAATCCCAGTAGCAATGGTGTACCAATCTTAGATTTCCATGATTTTAGGGTTAATTGGGCGAGAGCAAATGAAAATGGTGGAACCTGGTCTGTCGGAAGAACTGAAAGCAAGGAGTTTTGGGGATCCGCCATCAAAAGGACTAGTGAACAGAACATTGTCTATCAATATACTTGCTTTTGGGGTTTTTTTCTTTGGCGTTTCGGAAGAACTGAAAACAAGGAGTTTTGGGGATCTGCCATCAAAAGGGCCGGTGAACAGAACATTGTCTATCAACATACTTGCTTTTGGGGTTTTTTCTTTTCAAACTTTGGGGGGGGTCAGCTGGTGGGAATGGGAAAATTTTAAATTTTGCTTTGGTGAGATTTGTAGCTTTGTTTTATTTTGGGGGAGGGTCAATTGAGAAAAATATTTTTGGTGAAAATTTTAAAAATATAAATGTAGTGAAAAATTAGTGGAAAATAAGAATTTACAAAATTAAAAGAAATTAATAATATTTTGTGGAAGGAATTTGGAGGAAAATTGTGATGGGTCCCGTTACAATATGCCAATATTTTGGATTGGTCCGTCAAAATTCGGTCATGTGCTATACAGTAAATTACCATTTTGACGGACGGTCTATCAAGATTTGTCCTTAACTGGTTAGTTTATTCATCGAGATTTGCATGAATAGTAACCCTATAGTATCTATCCTATAGTATCTACCCATAGTAAAGTTATAAAACTTGTTAAACATTATGGGTAACAAGCGACAATCAGCATAGTTTGTAAAATCTTTAAAAAAATATTGCTAAGGATCCAGGTCTGAACGTGCCTACAATGACTTTTGCATCTTATATGCATCCAAAAGCATAAAACATTATTTGTGACCAGACTATCATGGTTGTGGAGTACTCAAACATCAATAAAATTGTTATTAATTATTTGATATAGTAAATCACTTTAGTATCTTATAGAGTGCAGATATACAATCGATGAATAACTGTTTCCTCAAGGAAAAAAATATATCGCATTTATAAACCTCAGAGAATATTCTTATGCTCAAGATTATGTTTGAGACAGACAACTATTAATTTTAAGTAGTTTGAAAACTTTAAAAATCATGGTATTTTGTTTTATATTATGTATTGTATTAAACAAAATTAGAAAACGACAATTTTTTATTTAATTTAACTTCAAGTTTTTGAAAGTGGGTAAACTTTATACACCTACGCAACTTATGAGTGAACTTTAATCTTCTTTTTGAAAATAACTTAGGAGGAAATGAACTTTAATCATCCGCTTAATGAACCATGCAATGCTTAACTATTCCTAATGGGACAATTTGACTTTGTTTGAAATGACATGACCAAGTATTTGAGTTATGCATAGATCTCAACATTTTGTGAGCGCATCAGCAAAATTGTGAAAGTATTCATCGTTATTGTAGTGGTCAATTCCACCCCCAGAATATATATATTTATAAATATATATATATATATATATATATATATATATATATATATATATATATATATAATATATATGTATGTATATAAACATATAGCCCATATACATGTACATATATATATATATATATATATATATATATATATATATATATATATATATATATATATATATATACATACATACATACATACATATATATATACATATATATACATATATATATTGTAGGAATAAATAGGACTAACCTGAATGCAGAAGTATACTGTCGGTAATAGTCCACAATAATATAAGAATACCAAGCGGCTACTAGAGTCACTTTAATGTGCCACGTCCTAAACCCAAGAGCCCGACGGATGGTGGCTCAGCTGTGAAAGAGAATTAGGAGAATATGAGAGATGTAATATCAGTATCACACATGCTGACCCCCTAGGCACCCCTCATATAGTTTGGGGTGTGGTTAGGGTTGTTGCCCTAGGCAACATAAGTGGCCGTTGGACCTAAACCTATTAGGCCCGACCAACAGCTCCCACTCGGCCACTTAGGCCGTAAAACATGTGTTCTCCATGTACCACAACTTCTCACGCTTCATACCAGGAATAGGACGTGCGACTAAAAATAACAAGTAGTGCTATATTAAGTTACCATCCAACTAACATAACACTTCCACCAAATACGATACCCTAAAAATATCCCATGACATCACCAGTGGCATCTCTAATCCCTTATGCCTGATATATCATATGATTATGTTGTCAACATAATCACCCGGACTGATATGGTGATGGTGGATAGATTTTTCTTAAACACTCATGAAATCTCATCTTAGCTTAATTGCTTTCCTAACATATTCTCGCTGAACCGTATACATCGTGATTCTTGAGAATCACATTAAAGTAGCATCATTAAGCTTCGACTCAATATCATAGCTTTAAGTCAAAGGGTTATCGTCCATAGGGTCACACAGTGACAAGTAATAGAGAATTCAATTGTCACCCCACATATGGGTCATCTTATAAGCACACACAGTATGAGATGTGCGTCACTCTTTATGCCATGCTAATCGTCAGTCTAGATATTTCACCCAAAAATCTAACCTGAGCCGCTTGATCAACATACTGAATGTTGAGCTTAACACTCAAGATTCGGCTTTTAAGGCTTCAATATGAAAACTTATTTCATACTCGACTCCCTTGAGTCTCATCTTAGTCTCACTAAGGCAACTATATTCATTCTACTCATGCACTTCCAGTGTGAGTAATCAATATTACATACCTAGTGCCAATGTGATTCAGTCTCATCCTGCCTACTACTCAAGCGTCAGGGCGATTGCCTGTGTGACTTAGGCTAATCAAAAGCCCGTGACATTTCAATATGCCTAACGTGCAACAATTAGTTATGAGCATTTTGTCCATTTGCAAAAGAAACATGTCCATCATGTAATAGGACACGTCTAACTGCCAAACTTTATGAATTCCAAGACTCAACCAATGAGCTTTGAACGTATCATTAGGAATGGCTTTAGTTAGGAGAACATATCACCTTGTTAGTATATATATACCTAATGCAATGCTTTTTGTCTCTATGGTACAAGACATACAATCTGCCTCTATAATTAACATTGTTGTGCAGCTTTGCTTCTTCGCATACCATGACATGGCTCTCCCACTCAGGTTGAAGGCATGTCATGAGGTTGGCTTAGACTCATCTAAGTCACTACTCCAATCAATATTTGAGTATCCTCTCAACCCAAGGCCTCCTCCTTGATAGCAAAAGACAGAGTTATCAATATCACGAAGGTAGCGCTTGATTCTCTTGACGACTTGCCAACCAGCAAGTTTTGGGTTACTTCGATAACGACTTATCAAACTAACCGCAAAGTAATGTCGGGTCATGTACATAACATGGCTTACAATAAGCTTACTATGATACTAAGGTTAGGGACTTTTGTTCGTTATCTCTATTTTGTCATCTGTTTTAGAACATTAAGCAAGACTCAAAGTTGGACCCTTCTCAACTAGAGTATCCACGGGCTAGGGATTATAAACCCAAAATCATTCCAAGACATTTTGATGCATGCTTCTTGGGACGGCTTTGGATTTATTTCCATTCCCAGGACATACCTGGATTCACTCATGTCCTTCATCTCAAAAACATGGAATAACTACCTTTTATTAGCTTTAATCATATCCAAGTTATTCCTAGTCATCGGTATGTCATCAACGTGAGGAACGTAATCCCCATGTTGATCTTCCGATATACACAATGGTATTCTGAGACCATAGAAAAGCCAAAATGGTTTTATAGAATTTAGAGTACCGAAAACTGGAAGATTGCTTAAGATCACATATGAACCTTTTAAGACGACACACATTGTCCTCTTATCCCTTTGATCCAAAATCAATGGGTTAGTCCATATAAATCTCTTTCTCAAGATCACCATTGAGAAAAACAATCTTTACTCCATTTCGAACTCAAAGTCCGAATGGAAAACCAGGGCTAGGAGTATCCGGGCCTGAACTTATCAATTGAACTATCCATACGATGTTTTATTTTGAAGACTTACATCGGCAGGGAGTTTCAACGAGTTCTCAAACCATGTCAGTGAGTCCATCTCATCCCTATGACATCCAGTCACTTTTGTGATTTAGTGAGCCAACCGCCTCTTGATAAGAGGTAGATCCCTAATTTCCCGATGGAGTTCATAAGAATATTTCTTTTTCGATTTAAAAAAGCATCAAGGAATTCTTTCATGCTTGGGATCCTGGGACCTTCATTATTTGTCTGCCAAGGTGAGAAATCCCTCCCCCTTTCTCTAAAAGGTATGGGACCAGGAGTTTCTCCCCCTTTCTCTAAGAGGTATGGAACCCTGATTATGAAGAGAAGATTACTCCCACTATCCATTGGAGGTGGGATCTTGAACATAAGGACTAACTACATGTTCAGAAATAACCCTCCTCAACAATTAGAGATTGAGGACGAATCTTATTCTCCTTGACAAATAAACCTTCACCATTCTTACCAAGTAAGAAATATGTACCACATTCGGTGACTTAGTGAGAATTCAAATCCTTCCCCTCACCAAGCGGTGGTTGAAGTTGTTGTTATAACGCATACAAATTGAGGTCCTTTTAAATTTCACCAAATGCTAGGGAACTTATCCTTAAGAAAATCAACGCTGCGGGATTTTGTTTCACGAAAAAAATATTCATGATCTCGATTGGTTCGAACAGTTTTAATATTTCGTCCCAATTAAGTCCTACTACCGCTATAAAGTATCTGAACACATCAAGTACTTAATAATGGTGAGATAGTAGGTACATATACCTATATCATGCATATACATAGGTCCATGACATGCTTTCATATTCATGGACCCGCAGATGTCTAAAGTGAGCGAACACTAAGGGATTTGATGGACTCGAAATCTTACAAAAAGATTTCCTATTGCTTTACTAGCTAGGCATAACTCACGTTTTGCACCTTAAGCCTAGTGAGTTGGTCTTACAAGGCCATCATTAGCTAGTCTATTAACTCTATCTTGACCCTCATGGTCAAGTCGAGCATGCCTAAAAACAAATTCGAAAATAGGACAAGGATGGAAGATGTTCTATTTTGTCCAAAAACATTGAAAACACCTTTCAATGTGACATGGCCAAACAGATCACCATACCATATGATGTCTAAGACATCTAGACGAAAATTGAAGAAAAATAATCTTAGGAACAGAAAGACACAAGGAAACATCGCACCCCAGGTGCATAGAGAGCATCAGGAAGAGACAACGTAGTCCCTTCAATGAGCCTCGAATGATTTATCCTTACTTCAAGAACATCGTTTTCATCGTCGTCACCTAAAACGACAATTTGTGAACTCATCGTGTAGTGATGAAAGTTCACAAAAATCAACTCGTTCTCCAACTATGTGCTTGGTTCCTCCTATATGTGTAATCCACTAAGGATCACAGTTAGCAACAAATGCTTCAAAGCGCACATATTATCCAGGCTATGAAAAAAGGTAACTTAATCGACTCAGGACAATCCCAAGTATAAGATTCCTAATTTCCACAGTCATAGCATTCACACGTGCTATATGCCGCTCTTTATTTCCCTTAGTCTTTTTCCCTTTTGCAATACCAATGTTAAGTCTAGAACTTTATATGAGCGAATGGATCGGATGAACCTGATACTAAGCTAATCCCATGCATACTTAATAGTGGGGTAATTTTCAATCCTTCACTAGACTGTCATTCATGTGGTACTACAAAGTATAGCATGTTGATCAATCCATTCTCAAACCACTTTTGGTATGCTTTTAATTTTTCTGGATACTGTTCACTAGCAGTACCATCTTTGCCATCCTATGAGACCTAGAACCTAACGAGTGTCCTAACATTTCACATTCATTTAGAAGAAATTGAATCTTCTGATATTATGTATCACAGTCAGCGCTATCAAGTTCTTTTATTGGTAAACAAATTACCAACTTTATTTTAATTGCCATATCTAAAGGTATATATTCTATAAAGTGGACATTAGGCATATTTTCAAATAAATAAATTATCAAAAAACTCCATTATCCATGTCGTATGATCGAAAATTTTGCTAAGTTCATAATCATCTCATACAAGCATGAATTAGAAGTTTTTATAACTTATTTATCACAATTTTCCATAAAACAAAATTTATGGAGAACATCATGGTTAAACTAATTACCGTTTTAGAGATATCACAAAGATATTCAAGTTTATGTAAACCAAATTTAATTATATATAACTACTAATATATCATTTAGAACTTTATCAATGACATATCAAATATGAAATTCAGATTATTATATAAAATGCATTTATATAATAAAATGAATCTATAATACAAAACATATTTGAAATACAATATGTTACAAAAGAGGTTCATAAAAGGCCCAAATAGCATTATATAAAACACATTTGTATATAAAATGAAACTTATTCGAATGTTTTTCCCCAATTATAAAACACATTTATAATGTTACGAATTTGAATTTCATGAAACAATTCATAAAATACCGCTAAATTACATAATTAGCAAGTAATATGAAACGAATCCACGTTTATCAATTTGGGCAAGGATAAAAAATGCTTAAATAATTAGCAAATTTACTACAACTCATGTAATTCATATATATAAAAAACACATTTATATAATACTACAAATTGGTGATTCACATGAAAGATATCCATGCAATCGAACGCAACATAATTTGTAACATGAAATATATCCAAATATTACTCGCAATTACTTATATATAGAACAGATCCATATAATATTAAAATTTGGATGAAACAAGTTCTTAGTAAAGCTCGCAAATTATATAAAATGCATTCATATAATATTGCAAATTTAAATTTCATGAAACAGATTCACAAAATAATCTAATACTCTATGTATCCAAATGACAGCATGAAACTAGTTCATGTAAAGCTTAATGAATCATTTTTATTAACTACAAGAATGATAGAACAACTAACTGATTCGTAATTGCTCATGTTTTTGCGTAAAATTATTAAATCATGAACATATTTATGTGACGCAATATTATATAAAACATATTTATATATTGTGACTTATGGAACATATTCATTTGTCGACCAAGTGGAATCTTCCATAGATATTTTTTGAGTTCGAGTAAAACAAATTTACGTCATACATACTAATTTTATATATGAAACAAATTCATATAACTTCAACCCACTTGATCATTGACAAGTCACACAGCACGGAAATTTCAAGTTGACGTATATATAAAACGAAATTATATATGACATTAAACATATTGATATTTTCATGCATTCAGGATTGAAACTAATCCGAAACTTTAATTCAACGAATGAATGAATTACATGAAACCATATCAACTTGAACATCATTAAAAAAAAAAAATCATGCTATGACTAACATAATTTTAATAATTGAGTTAAAATCCAAAAGCAATAATTATTGGAGAAATAATTTAGCCCAAAACAAACAGAGGCCCAAAAGGTTGATTAATGGCCCTCTCTAACCCCAGCCCTCTCTGCCCTTCTGTTGTTCGTGATATGGCCGACTCTCTCTCTCCTCTCTATTTGCCTCTCTCATTCTTTCTTCGACCTCTCTGCCCATCCCTATCCCTCTGGCTCTCCCAGCGCCATGGCCATGGAAATGGAGCACTGAGCTCCTTCCTCGACACCACGAGCACTGCAGCCGCTGCCGTCGTTTCGGGTTTTTCCAAAAAGCACCCAAATGATGACCACCGCCACACCGAAAAGCCCTCAGCCTTTGACCTACGCTAGCCCGATGAGAACCGAGGGTAACACGGTGCAGATCGGCCAAAAATGAGTCTGGGGAAGCAACCCACGTGCCTGACGCGCCACTGAGGCGGTGGCGCGTGGATGCACGCGCTACCAAAAATGGTCGTCTTCCCGGTTTTCTTTCAATGCCTGTGTAGATCGGCGATGACAAGGAGTTTTTGGGAGGAAGAAGATCGTGAAACGACCTTCGTTGGCGGCGCGTGACGGTCACGCGCCACCCCTCCGCGGTGTTTTCTGATGGGTATGGTTTGAGCTCCTCTATTTCCGTTTTCGACCCCTTTTTTTATTTTTATTACTTTTTTTTGGTGTTGAGCAATTGACAGATTTAGTAAAGACCACCGAGGCTCACTGGATCCGCCACCATCATTGCCACAAAGGCATGGGTGGTGGAGACAGTTTGGCGGCAGACCACCGAGGTCTTCGCTACCGCCATCATCTCGGTGGGAAAGTTCTGTGAGGGTTAGGGTTTTAGAGTCATGGGGCAGAGGGTTGTTTGGGCTAGAGTTTCGGGTTCTTCCCATCTTCCCCCCTCTTTTGTTTTCTCGTGATTAGGGTAACGAATTATGCCACTAATTTGTGAATTACGCACAGCTTGGACGAATATGCTTGTATTGAAAAGTAGCATAATACTCAGCAACGATTAATCACGTCTGCCATTCAAATTTAGGCTGAAGCATGTTTGTATTGCACGAACTAATTAGAAAAATTCAGTCTTTGGCGAAAATTAATCATGAAACATGTTTGGCAGAATCATCTCGCGTGTAATCAATTAAGGCATAATTACAGGAATTAATTTGGGCATGCCAAGTTTGAAGAAACAGAAACGTGCAACATTTAATTCGTCCATAGACATGATCTTTAACGATATAAGCATGCTGCTTGAATATTAGGGTTGCATAATTACGAAAATTAAGCAATTGAACATACAAACTAGCATGCTTTCAATAACTCAGGTTTAGCAAATTTATTAACCTATCAATCGGGACTAATTCGAACAGTTTAGGCTCTGATACTACTGTAGGAATAAATAGGATTAACTTGAATGCGGAAGTATACTGTCGGTAATAGTCCACGATAATATAAGAATACCAAGCGGCTCCTAGAGTCGCTTTAATGTATCACGTCCTAAACCTAAGAGCCCGACGGATGGTGGCTCAGCCGTAAGAGAGAATTAGGAGAATATGAAAAATGTAATATCAGTGTCACACTTGCTGACTCCCTAAGCCCCCCTTATATAGTTTGGGGTGTGGTTAGGGTTGTTGCCCTAGGCAACATACGTGGCCGTTGGACCTAAACCTATTAGGCCCGACCAACATATATATACACACACACGCACATATATATACATATATATACATACATATATATATATATATACACACACACACACACACACATATATATATATATATATATATATATATATATATATATATATATATATATGTATGTATGTATGTAATGTATGTATGTATGTATATATATTATATATATATATATATATATATATATATACACACACACACACACACACATATTTATATATGCATATACATATATATATATATATATATATATATATATATATATAGTTGTGTGTGTATATATATACATATATTCATTTATATATATATATATATATATATATATATATATGTATGTATGTATATAAATGTATATATGTATATATATACACATATATATTTTTCAATTTGTCTGACTAGAAGCACGTGTCCAAAATTATCTAAAACTACCTGTGATGATATTTTATTTTTTTAGAATTTGTAATGAGTGGAATGGTAGTTAAAGATTGTTGTAAGCGGTTAAAATTCCCCCCTGACGACGATCACAATCACAGCAGCAGTGTAATCAAATGTAACAGGTCATCAGATGCACGACACATATGTGTGACGTGACTGCCTTGTTATACAATTGACTATTATGTTACGGTAAATGGCATAAGGTGAAAATTGTTGTACCTTACAATTATTTCAAACGTCTGCCAACAATTTGGAAAGCTTATTGTTGTGTATCAAATTGTGCGGACCAAAATTCAGCTCAATGGTGGTTATATTTGTCTATTATCATCAAGCTTGTTAATTTATAAATTTAATTTTTTTGTTAACTATTTTTTGGTCTTCTATCATTTGCTGGCTAGTATGGCAAATACTAGCTTGTATCATCCAAAATGCAGACCTACCACACTCTTTTGAGAGCATTATTAGGTCAGTCATTGCCATACAAATTGGTCAAAAGTTAAAATAGTGAAATTTTATTAATGCATATTCCTTTTGAGTCGATTGTTTTATCAAACATTAATGCTTGAGCATGGAGAGGCGAAAGTGACAAAATGGAACCACCTAGCCAATCCAAAACTGCAAACTACACGCATGGACGAGTTCTAATCTTTCAAACTCCATTATTGAGATATGGGTCCCTCTCTTCCAATTCCCCCCCTCTATATAAACCCCGCCATTATCTCTGCTCTAACCCTCCTCCCAACCCTCAAAAACTCAACCTCAAGTAGTGAGAAACAACATTGAGAGCTTCAACAGTTGAAGGCTACACGAAAAACAAAAAAGTTTTTACGTTCTCTAAAAATTAGATTCCAGACAACATGATTGCGATTCACCACCCATGGGTTTTTACTTTTGGCCTTCTAGGTACGTATACATTTACTGCATACATGGTATTAATTTTTGTTCTTTCATAACTCTCTGCAAGAATATAGTATTATCCATTTTCTTAATCATTGTACAAAGGCACGCCATCTTCTTAAATTTGTTTTGAACAACCATCTCATTAAGATATTAATATTTATGTTCTTTTCGTATTTATAATAATTAGTAAATATGTAGTTAATACCTTCGAAAATAAGATACCAACATTGTTTTATATAGTGCAATAATATTAGACATTTACAAACCCTAAATCCATTATTGAGTCATATTTTTCCCTAAAAGATGTTATATTAATTTTAGTTCATGATTATTCATCTAAATTTGTCTTCTTTAGCCAACCAAAGTTTTGGCATTTAATGATATCTTGTCGATAATTTTGCCCCAACATAGCGATGTTAATATTTGTCTCTTGCTCCTATTTATTGCAGGTAACATCATCTCTTTCATGGTGTTTCTAGCACCAGTGTAAGTTAATCTATGATTCTTCTTCCATAAAAAAAGACTTCGCCTCTTCATTTTTGTATTTTGGAGAATATTGAATCATTAAGTACGTAGAAGCTTAGTTGACAATAATTTATATAATAAATTAAATATGAAATAATGAATTTTAATGAGGTTAAATAATGGTTAACTAATTACTATTACTCGTGTGCAGGCCAACGTTCATAAGAATATGCAAGAAGAAATCAACAGAAGGGTTCCATTCAGTACCCTATGTGATTGCCATCTTCAGTTGCATGCTTTGGATTTACTATGCATTGCTCAAGGGCAATACTATACTTCTCATCACTATCAACACAGCTGGAATTGTCATTGAGACCATCTATATTGCTATCTTCATCACGTATGCACCCAAGCAAGCCAAGGTAAACTTAACTTCCCCTCTATAAACAATTATTTCTTACTTACGCATATTAATCATATTTGATCATTAACTCTTTATATGCTATGATTTTTCCCGCAGATTTCAACTCTAAAGCTCCTTATGCTGTTGAACTTTTGTGGGTTTTGCGCAATTGTTCTCCTTTGCCACTACTTGGCAAAAGGGGATGCTCGAGTCCAAGCTTTTGGATGGGTTTGTGTCGCGTTCTCTATTAGTGTCTTTGCAGCGCCTCTAAGTATAATGGTAAATATACTATAACAATTCAGTGATGAGCCTTATGTGTGCCACAGTTGTCCATACATCTGGCTGGTGTATGAAGTATTTTCTAACATTAGTACGTGGAAACTTCTCTTGAATTGCAGAGGAAGGTGATACGCACAAAGAGTGTTGAATACATGCCATTTAATTTGTCCCTTTCCCTCACATTAACTGCTGTCATATGGTTCACGTACGGAATGCTCAAAAAAGACCTTTACATCACGGTAAGTGTTTTGTCTTAACTTCTATTAACAAATATATTTCATTTTCATACTGAAAGTGGTATTATGAGTTTCTACGTTAATCCTTGTGTTAATAATTATTGATGGATGAATGATTGGCAGCTTCCAAATGTGGGGGGTTTCGTATTTGGAGTGGCACAAATGATACTCTATGGAATATACAGGAAACATGATAAAGGCGCTCAGAAACAGAAGCTACCAGAGCAAGTCCAGGTCTCAACCTCAGCCAAGCACAGCAGTGTAGAGATACACCCAATCAATTCTCCCCTATCGGGTGCTGTCACCCCTACTTCTCAAGCTGCTCCTGAGGAGATTGAGGTTGTGGTTGGAATTCCTGAAAATGAGGAGGGCAAAATTGTCCATGAAGATCTCTTGCACAGGCTGCCAGTGGGCCCACCATGCAACGTGGACGCCAAGAAGATCATCGGCGGGCCTGGCCCAGCTTCAACCCAGTTGGTCGAGTGTGCCGTTTGACCAAGGGCAAGAAGTACACACTACTTGCAGTTCACAATAAAAGACTTTGCAAGAGGAGCTTGCAAGAACATTCGAATTATGTAAATTTAGTACAACTATTACTACGTAAGATTTTGGAGGACTGCGTGGCGCGCACATCACTAGTGATCAAGGGTACAATTAAGGATTTTCACGTATACACGGCCGGGAATGCCTTTTGGGTTTCTAAGTATGAGTACTGTACAAATTTATATTGTCTTTGATATATCACATTACAAATTCGAATCGCGTGCTTGTTACTGTCCGTTGAAAAGCCATATTAAACAAGAAATACAGATAATTAGATGCTCAATATCATTGCTTTAATGCTATACCTAATATTTATAAAATAAAATATTCACATGAGGAGTATAACTCAATTAAAGACATATCTAATATTCATAAAATAAAATATTGATATAACATGATTTCTTTGCTTCATACAACCTTTTTTGATTTCCCAAATCCCACAAGGGCTATGACTCTGTTTGCCAAACAATGTAACAGTTAGTTGTTAGCTGTTTGAACTAACTGTTTATATTAGCTATTTGAATTAGTTATTTTTAGAAAAATACTTGATAGAAACTAGCCGTTTTTAAAAAAATATGTTGATAAATTTTCATTTATGCCCTTATTTACAAATTAGTTTTTAAGGACATGTGGTGTAATTTTTTCAAACTTGTAGATAATTATATCATTTTCATAAAAAACTCTTTGCAAAAGGCTAATGGGAATAATTTTTTTAAAAATTTTTTTGGAGTCAAACAGCTATTATAAACAACTCTTTACCAAACATCATTTGGCTGTTTAACTTGATCAAAATAGCTAAAATTCTCCGAAATAACTATTTTTATCCAAATAGTTGTTGTTACCAAATACCCTCTATATAATTTGTCCTTTTGAACATTCAACTCATGGTATACAAATTAAATACTAAATATATAACTATATCTCACAAAAATGATCATATTCGAAAGTTTTGAATTTGTATTCTAAGTAAAACTAAAATGACATGTCCGTTATGGAAAGATAAGAATATGAAAGTGCTAATTTATATTGTATAACTTTTGTCTTAAATTTTGTTGACTCTAAGAGTCACAAATTGATTTTGATGATAACAAATAATATAATCAGTGTTATATATGAAATTGTGAAGTGACTTGATTTTATAATTATTCTACTTCATATGTAATATTTATGGTCGGTCCAGTATACTTTTGTAAATGTTAACTTCCTTAGTGGCTAAACGATTTTGATGAAACACAATTAACTAAGGATTAGGTTATGAAAATTAGTGGTTGACAAATTCAAAATAAGCATGAAAGAAGTACCCCTTTTATACCAGGGAATCATGTGTATAATTATGGAGAGAAAATATGTGCATATCATTCAAAATCAAGGGATTTTATTTGATTGGAAATTTGGAGTATTCAATAAAGAAAATATGTTCTTAAGTGATCTAACTTATTCAAATTTGAATTTTAAATTTTGAGAATCACATAAGATCACTTAAAGATAATATTACCTTACTTTAATCTCGTTATACTTGCCATGACAAAAGCATATGATCTGATCCTGCAAAATTGACTTAGATGAAGAAATATCTTACCGATTATGCTAATGAGATTATGTGAGAATCGTTTACAGGATATTGATTTGCAAAACAATATTAAAAATGTGAAAGAATGATTTCATCCTAATCAAAAATCAAATCTCTTGTTATCTTATTTGATTTTAAGTAATTGCAAGCATTATCTACATTACAAGATCAAGAAAAGGATTCTGTGCAGCTACATGTCAACGCCTACCTTGGCTAATTTGCTAGAAAATCAAAACAGATTTGCTGCAAAGATTTCAAGGGCCTGAAATGATATTTTTAGATATTCTGCTTAGAACCTTCCTTTCTTAACTGATTGATATCTCAGTCACCAAGCCTATAAATAGAGGCCACAAGAGGAAGAACAAAGTATAGAACCAAGTGTAAAAAGCATTGAGATTATACAATAAATTATTATTCTAATTATTGCTTTGAGATCAAAGATCGAGTGGTGAGAATTTGTTCTTTATTAAGGAGTACGTGAATTTAGGAGTTGTGAGATTAACTCCCCCAAATCTTAAATCGACATGTTGGTTTAAGTGTTAGCATCTCTAAAGTGGAGAAGTTCTGAGAAATTATTAAAGAGTTCATCTTAATAAGAGAAGTAGAGAGATAAATTCTAGAGTTAGATAACTCTAGGCAGGACCCTAAATCTAATTGAGATCTAATCTTGTTAAAATATCCTTGTCCATTGTCTATATTTAATTTTTGTATTACTTTCAATTTTAGTTTAATATTTGCAATCACTCTATTTAACCTCTATAGTGATCTGAATCGTCAAATTTGAATCAAAACATTTGCGGGTAATGTCAATGTACTATATGTTGACTTCTCCACAACTCAAGATATTAATTTTCTGTAGCTTTCCTTCTTCATGTTATTTAGCTTATTCAAGTAAAATCTATCCTGCTTATTCCCCCTTTTTTGGATCATTTCTCTGATTGGTGCTCATTCGAAAATCACAGTCTAGACAATATTGAATTAATATTTGCATTTAGCTTCATCCAAAAATCTTAGCCTTGGAAACTAAATAATCCTGTAGGAGATTATCTAAGAAGAATTAATTGTATATGAAAGGTCATATATAGGGCTGGTAAAAATTTATCTGACTTGATTACCCGAATTTGTCTGATCCGAAAAAAATCAGATACTGTTACAAAATTTATATCCGAATTTAAAATTCGGACAATCGGTCATGCTCGAATGTAAATCCGGGTCGGGTTCGTGTTTGGGCATTCGGATTTGGATTGTTCAGATTTTTGAACCCTTTTGGATTCGGATAAATTCGGACAATCGGACAATTGGGTTGAGACATCGGACAACTGCATTTATGTATAATTTTAGTCCAAATTCTGTAGAAAATTTTATAAAAAACAACTTCGGACAATCGGGTTCGGACATTGAAAAAATGGGTTCGGGTTCGGGTTCGGACACACAAATTTTCGGTCGGAATGCCCTAAAATCATATCACAAATTCAGACATTTGGACAACTGGGTCTTGACATCGAATATTCAGGTTCGAATCCGGGTCTGGCTAGAATGTCCAATTTATAATCTAGACCGGATCCGGGTATGAAGTTTTCTTTCGAATATGCAAATTATCCGAACCCAAATCGACTTCGGACCCGAATTTTTGCCAACCCTAGTCATGTATATGGTTGGCGAGTTGATCTAGAGTAATTACCACCACCGATTCGCTTAATTAGCGAATTACGCAACTGTATAGAAGGCCATGAGGCCCATGACGGCAGCTTAATTGTGTCAGCACGAAAATCAATCAAGAGAAACATATGAATCAAACATTCAATCATCCTAAATCTCTATTCCTAACTTCATTAAATTCTATACATTTATAAATGGTAAAGAGTTGTATGAAATTGGAAGTATTTAATTTAACATTGGAAAGTGTTTAATTAATATTGTGCATTACCTACATAATATCTTAATACTCCCAAGTCATTCTACTGAATCACCTTATCCAAGTTAATTGCAGCGGCCCTCAAAATAAAGTAAAAGTGTGTATCAGTGATTAACGACTTATTATAAGAATTGGTAATTGTAACAAATTCCATAAAGTCGTGTAAAAGTATCACCTTTTGAATTTTCCAATGTCTGATAAGTGTCAATTGACTGTAAAATTGTTCACTTTAAAATATTTAAAATTTAAGTCCTCTTCTTCTCACCTTATTATTACTATTGTTTTTAAAATAACTTTAACTCAGTTCACGTCAGTTCAGTTAAAAAATAAATAAATTTAGGTCACTTTAATTCAATTCAATGCAGTTAGTTCATCAACAAAATAAGTTCAGTTTATCAAAAAATATGTTCATTTTAATTGAGAAAAAATACATTCAGTTCAGTTTATTTTGATGAAATTTAGTTGGAAGGATCAAGCATAAATATGCAAAAATTCAATTAATCTTTCTTTCCATGAAATTAATATTTTAACATGGTCTAATTGTACATGACAAAAGGGTCATTTAGCTCAAATTATGATCCAGCTAATTTTAGGTTAAACTGAAACAGAATGAATAAAATTTTAGATCCACTAATTAAATTTTAATTCATATTAAATTAAATTATATGATGATTATACCACAATGGTAGTATGAGTAGGGGGTCGTATGGTTCAAATGGTCAATAATCCACTCACCTAATGTTATTGAGATCAGATATGTCATATGAAAGAGCAAAATTGCGATCGCGTCCAGCATGAATCTTGGCAGTATAACCTGTAAACCAACAGTTTGAAAGGCCACAGACCCACAGAGGGAGAGAAGTGGAAGACAATAATAATGAGCTAATTCCCCCCCCCCCCTGATTATTATTAGCCAAGGGCTAAAAAATACAGTGCAATCACTAAAGCGTACAATAATGAACTAATTATTAACGCTTGTAGGGACACTGAGATTTCATCAATGAAAAAAACAAAAGATAAATGGCACTTGCAGTTTTGAGTTAAGATAGATTTTTTTTTTTTTTTGGGGGTTTGTTTTAAGCGGTAGAGTTTATCGGTTATGAAGATATTAAAGATTTCTTAATAGATCTTGTCATTAAGGTTCCGTTTAGTCATTAATAAAATTGATGAAATGAAAAGTTGAAGGAAAACAATGTGAAGGAAATAACTAGGAAGAAAGTCTTTGTTTTCCTCTTGTTTGGATTGAAAAAAAAAAATGTAAGAATTCGGATGAGAAATTTGATTGTGAATAAATTACTTGAATCATTTTAATATCATCTAAGTAATTGAAAGTTGGATAGAGGCTAGTAAAGTTGTATGGTTTAAGGCTATTAGAAATGACGCAACAGCAGTTACTGAGAAAATCAATATAATTTGCTAAGTGATAAAAAAGATTAAGCTAGTAGGATAGAAGGAGAACCTTTTATTTTGCTTTGAAAAGGTTTGATAGAATCAGTTTTTGTTTCTTGGGTAGTATGCTCTATTTTAGAGTCGTACCTAATATGTTGGTCGTGTTATAATTTTAGTGTATGAGGTTTTGACTCATATTCTGAATGGTTTTTTTCTTTGTGAGTTTAAATAACGGAATAAGATGTTCTCATTGTAGTCATCTATAGTCCTTAGCATCTCGGTTTTTCTTTTTCCATTTTTTTATAATTATAAAAATGGTCATTTTTTCCCGTTCTTTGTGAAAAAAACGTTTTCTAAACACGGTTTTCACTTGCCCCATCGATTGAGATGAGAGGCCAAATTTGAGTATAGTGATCCTTTAATGATCTTGCATAAGCGAATATTACGGTCCCGACTCTTAATTATGAAGGGACAATTTGACTGGAGCTATTGGAGTGTGCTTTGTTCGCTTAGCAGCCTTTGAACAATTTGTGGGCTGACCAATTGAGGACAGAAGCAAGGACTGGCGGAGGGGGTGAATCACGTGAACTACCACAGACTGAGAGGAAAGTGAAACGAGGGGGCCACGTGGAGGCATTGATGAGGACTCTTATTGAACAAAAATCCTTCTTTTGCTAATATTTCTCATCTCTGAATTTGAGACTGCCGAATTCAAGCATCGAAATTACTGTCGAGTGTCGACGTGGGATGGGGCAGATTACATATAATAGCCATTCCACCGAATTAATGAATTATACTATAATAATACTTCTGAATGTGAGTCCTATTTTTAGAGAGTTTGGAGAAA
Source organism: Carnegiea gigantea (assembly GCA_029747015.1). Taxonomy (NCBI): domain Eukaryota; kingdom Viridiplantae; phylum Streptophyta; class Magnoliopsida; order Caryophyllales; family Cactaceae; genus Carnegiea; species Carnegiea gigantea. The sequence goes on along the minus strand of JAKOGI010000396.1, from coordinate 265,450 downwards.
TTCAGATGTAAGCAACTTCACATAGAGAGGTTAATTTCAAATTTTGTTGAATTATACTTGGTTGATATTATAATACACAAATAGGATATATTGAAGCAAAAATCTAGTAAATAAGTCATTCAATTTAATTTTAGTCGAGTTATATTTAGATAAGGTCATGTTTCAGATCCACAACATTTTAATTCGAGCCTAGTTTAAATAGGTAAGGTTTAAGTAAGGTATAATTCAAATCAACCAATATTGTTGTAATAAATGTATCTTGCAAAAAGAAAAAAAACTTTATAGAAAATATCGAATTCAATTTAATTTAATTTGAATTTCGAATCTATTTTAAATTTACAAGAAATTTAATAGAATGTAATAGAAGGTCTAAAAATATATTTTTATTTTGCATTTCAACGGGAGACAAAGTAGCCTTCATTGTAGGGAATTGGGGATGATCGTACCTTCTGTTCAACAAATCGTAGAGGATCCACCTCAGAGGAGCTTGCGTGGATCCAAGTAAGATTAGCGTGCACTATGAGATGAGGCAATGCATAAAAACAAAATAAATTGATGCAATTTCAAAGAGGAGGAAGACTTTCGTCCAAGTGCGTTCATTCACAAGTCCAAACGAAGAAAAGGACCAACCTTGGAGAAACTAGTGACGCATACAAACCGACAGAGAAAATTTCCGCATTTTGCCTAAAAGGAAATCCCACCTAATTAACTAATAACTACCCCTCTCTTGTAACAATATGTACATCATACTCCTAGGAGTAAATACTCTTAAGAGTCATATCAACAAATATATATTACAAAATTAACATATGATAAATACATGCGTGAAAAATACATATACGTGGGTAATGAAAGTATATGCTCTTGGGAGTTTGCCCTCTTGTGGACTTGGTATGCAGTAGATGAGGTCTCCGCTGGTTTTGCTATTATCTAATCTTTATGCTCGTCTGATTACTTACTAGTTCCTTTGATCTAATCCTGTACGGGGATTCATTAATCTTTGGACAAGTGCTAGAATACTCAACTTTTAAATGAAAGGTTAGGAATTTGAACGTTGTTGTTTGTAAACGTTTTCTTACACTTTTATGAAGTTCCTCCCTTGCAGGTGGGCTGTTTAAATTTTAAAAAGGATATGTTTTTTAAGATGTTGTTTGAGACATTCATTAATCAATAAATTTATATAAAAATAATGGAAATTAAAATCCATAAAATTTTTAAAGTTGACTCTCACAAAAGTTAAAAAGTCTTAAAATGGGATGCTTTTATGTAAAGTTTTTAGATCCGTTAATTAAAATCTTTCTCGATACAAAATATATACACGGATGAAGACTTATCATGCAACTAGAATTTGTGGGCTGAGAAGTATGAATACTAGCTTTTAAGCCCGTGCGTAGCACAGGTTGGTTTTAAACTACAACGAAAATAATGTCTCAAATATTAATCTGCATACTTTATTATATTACTTTAGAGTTTCATATATTAATTCTCAAATCTATTGATTGTTGTTTTAGATTTGAAAATATCATTTACCATCAACCAATAATATCTGTAATGCTAACGAGATATGTATCAACAATGCAACAGTTGTACTCACTTTTATATATATATTAACTTTTAAACCCGTGTGGTTTTAAACTATAGTGAAAATATTATCTCAAATATTAATCTACATACTTTATTATATTACTTTAGAGCATCATATTAATTCTCAAATACTGATTGTTGTTTTAGATTGGAAAACATCATTCATCATCAATCAATAATATCTTTAATGCTAATGAAACAAGTGTCAATAATGTAACACTTACATTCACTTTTATATATAAATATATGATATGATATGATATGATGATTTGATATGATAGTAGCATATAGACAAAAGGAGTAGATGGATAAGAGAACTTTTAATTTCTGTTGCTCCATTCACTCTTCATTCTCAAGGATACGGTCTAACAAACAACATATTTCAGTTTGAACCGACTTCTGTTGTATAAAGAAAAATATAATGTTGACACTTTGTTGGAAATTTGACCAGAAAATAATATGTGTTCGCGGGTAATTGGTTAAAATTATAGAGTTTGTGTCACTAATCAGGGTCGACAGAGCAGTGCGGGGGGCAAAAATCATAAAATTTGCACTTTGGTTGAAATTACTTGACCAGGTACACAATTATCTGCCCATCATCGTGGAGAAAATGAGGACTTGCGGAGCCTCATGACTGCAATTGATTTATGGTCAGTCAAAAAGGTTCTTAAAAATTGACCCACAAAATAATTGCAGAAAATTAAGATGACAGTTGGCTCTATTGAACTAGGTAGCCATGAGTTCCTATTTATGGATGAAAATAATGATACAAAAGTTTAGATATTGCGCGTATTTTCCTCCAAAGTGTCTATCATGTTCCTGAGAATATATACCCTTAAAAGTCACATTAGTAAAAGTATATTAAATAATCTATATTACAAATAACAACAACAACAACTCCCAGTGTGGGTCCCGCTTTCGCGGGGTCTAGGGAGATCCAGCTGAAGGCAACCTTACCCCTACCGGTATTCCTACACATAGGGAGGTCGATTCCTTAAGACCCACAAAACAGTTTTTTTTTGTTTTTTGGAAAAAGGTTTACAGAGAAAACGATTGCAAACCAAAAACCAAGGAGGAGAAAATGTGCCGGAGAGCAAAATAAACAAGGAGCAGAGACATACCTCAACCAACCAGGGGCGCTACATGCCGTCACATCCCAGAAAAGCACGACCTGCAGACAAGCACACCAAAACCCTACCCGCCCCACCCCACGGAAGCTACTACCACCTATACGGCCGGTCCCCTACAATCAGAGACCTTAATCCTATCCCGCCACAACCTCCTATCCTGAGCCATGTCCTCCGTCAGATTAGCAACTCTCAGGTCCTCTCTAACCACCTCCTCTAGGCTCTTCTTCGGTCTACCCCTCCCTCTCTTTCCACCAGGGGGAACGATCATCTCGCACCTCCGCACTGGGGCGGCCACACTTCTCCTCTTTACGTAGCCGAACCATTTGAGCCTCGAGTCCCTCATCTTCTCCTCTATGGGGGCCACTTCAGCTAAGCTCCTGATTACTCTATTCCTAATTCTGTCCAATCTCGTAAAACCACACATCCACCTGATCATTCTCATCTCAGCTACCATCAACCTTTGGGCCTGCATCTTCTTTAGATGCCAATACTCCGATCTATAGAGAACAGCCGGTCTAACTACCATCCGATAGACTTTGCCTTTCAATCCTATGGGCACTCTCTTGTCACACAGTATCCCTGACGCTGACTTCCACTTTTGCCAACCCACTCTTATCCGCTGGCTAATATCCTCGTCAATGTCCCCATTTTGCTGGATGATCGGGCCCAAATACTTAAATTTAGCAACCTTTGGTATCACCCTCCCATCCAGAGTGATTTCTCCCCCCTCTTCTATCCTACAACTGAAACAGCAATGGAGGTATTCCGTTTTTGATCTACTTAACTGAAAACCCCTAGCTTCCAGCGTATGCCTCCAACTCTCCAACCTGTCATTCAACCCCTGTCTGGTCACATCGATAAGAACGATGTCATCTGCAAATAACATGCACCAAGGCACCTCGTTCTGGATTCCTCTCGTGAGTTCATCCAAAACTAAAGTGAAAAGAAACGGGCTTAGGGCGGAGCCCTGATGTAGGCCCATACTAACAGCGAAGTCGTTAGAGACCCCTCCCGGTGTCCGAACACGCGTCCGCCCTTCCTCGTACATATCCTTGATTACACGGATGTACGCGGGCGACACCCTTTTCTCTTCCAAACACCTCCACAATACCTCCCTCGAGACTCGATCATACGCTTTCTCTAGGTCAATGAACATCATATGGAGATCCACCTTTCTATCCCTGAACAAGCCCATGAGCCCTCTGAGGAGGTGGATCGCCTCAGTGGTCGACCTGCCTGGCATGAAACCAAATTGGTTTTCTGAAATCTCTACAACCTCTCGTAACCTTCTCTCAATCACCCTCTCCCATAGCTTCATAGTGTGACTGAACAGCTTGATGCCCCTAAAGTTATTACAAACTTGAATATCCCCTTTGTTTTTGTACAGTGGGATGACTGTGCTGGCCCTCCACTCTCTAGGCATCTTGGCGGTCCTGTAAATAACATTAAACAGCTCCGTGAGCCACTCTAGTCCTACCTCCCTTATAAACTTCCAAACTTCCACTGGTATCTGGTCTGGGCCCACTGCCTTCCCATTCGCCATCTTCTTCAAGGTCTCCCCAATCTCCTAGGAAAAAGATATACATATTTGGCAAGTGACTATACATACTCCTAGGAGTATATTAGAATTTATGATTATACTCTATTAAGAAAAAGAATCTATTTACAAGAAGAAATTTTGTAAAAATATATGCTGGCTAGTTGAAGTTGAATAGGAACATAGTGAACCACCAAATCACCATGACGGACTTGTTCTCGAACAACGTGATAATCCATCTTAATGTTCTTATTTCGATCATGAAGCATGGGATATGTGATGACGTAGGTGGTAGAGACATTGTCGCAGATCACTCAACTAGGATCAATCATTAACTCATTAAGAACAAATTAAATTCATAAAGTCTTAGTGACGGTGTAAGTAATGATGCAATACTCACCTTCAATAAAGGATTTGGCCAAAGTGGGTTACTTCTTGGAGCACCAAGCCACCAAGAAATAAGATTGGTCACATAAAAAGGGATAGCGTGACCTGTAGTGGAGTGAGAACTATTAAGATAGCCATCTAGTCAGCATCATAATATATGCTAATAGCACAGCTAACTGCTTGGACTTCTTAATAGTTAGACCATGATCAGAAGTACTCTACACATATCTAAAAACACATTGGACCACAAACAAGTGGGTAGTACAAGGGGCAAGCATAAACTAAGAAACAACATCACAATAAGATATATCAGGTCTAATTATAGGTAAGTATTGGCAAGCCCCTACCATACCTCGGTAGTTACTGGGATCATAGAATAATTTTCCATCAGTAAGTGATAGCACTGATGCTAGAAGGAAGTAGAGTTAGATTAGATTAGATTAGAAGAATTTCCCATCAGTAAGGGATCATAGAATAAAGGAAATAAAAGGGAGGGGAACTGTAAGATTAGATAAAATAAAGTAAATAACATAAATAAAATAGTTAGATTAGATTAGATTAAATTAGATCAGATTAGATTAGAAAGGGGTGGTAAAAATAGTTAGATTAGAAGGGAATAGGAAGAGCAAAAATAAAATGGTTAGATTAAGAGGGATTGGGGAATAAAAGAAAAATGAACAATAAAAATAAAAGGGATGGAGGTTGAGAATAAAGAAAATAAATAAAATTGTTAGATTCGCAGGGAATAGTGGGAAAAAATAAAAAGAATAAAAGGAAGAGAATTCAAAAATTACTATTCATTCCCCAACAACAGTGCCAAAAAGCTTGATGTTGATTTTATGCTCATTTTTAAAACCCCTTTTTACTTGCAAATATATAAGGTTAATTGTAAACTAGCGAGTATATGATGTCAATCCCACGAGGAACAATAACAATTTTCAATTTAGCTTTTCGGATTATAAAGAATAGTTCAACTGAGGAGTTCAATTATCAATGTGGATTAAGGGAACAAAAGAAAAGCAAATGTGTCAAGTAGAGAGAAATCAGATTAGAAAATGATCTAGGACTTTGGATTTCAACATTGGTACAACTATTGATTTATTAACTCAAATGGGTATTCAATTTGTCTCTTGTTTAATCAAAGCTAGAAGCATTAGGTCATAAATTAAAAGATAATTATAATTATCAAATGAGATTATTCATCTAGTGATTTAGCATGAATCATTCTTTTTGGACACAACTCATGTAATTTCTAGTATAAATTATTCAATTTTAATAATTATAGTTTTAAACCCAATTGCATAACGTCATATTAGCCTACAAGGTCGAATATTCATTTGAGATAGCAAATTAAGCTATTGTAATCAACATGATTAAACAATAGTATCAAGATGCATAAATAAGTTAAGATCAAGCATAAACTCAAAATCATGTAAGTTAAAGAGACAAAAATAACCCCAAAAGAAAATAGTAACAATATTATTATCAAGAATCCATCATAATCCTAGATATGAGTAATTTAGTCGGTCATAGTTAGTAAAAATACAATTGAAGTTGGTATATTTTACTTCCTATGCCCAAACTTTAGTACTCAATTATACAAAATGATAAAATTAAGTGTAAATTCTCAAATGTGACTCATAAATGAGAAGAGAAAAAAAGAGAAAAATAGCTAACTTCAAGCTTATTTTCTTCTAAACCCCTCAATCCAAATGATTTTTTCCTACAAAATGCTCTCCACTCTCGAAAAAAAATAGAAGATGGAAGATGGAAGAGTGCTTGGATGCTTGAATGGGTGAATGAGTGGATGAATGGATTGTTCCAACCTTGAACCCTTTTTATATTGGACATTCACCCCTTTTTGGTGCCCAAAAATTAATGCTAAAATAATTTCAATTAATTCTTGGCTGTTATATTGCATGGGAAAGTGTTGGTCTTAAGCTAACAATTAATCAAAATTAGTTAACTTTGACTAGGTTAACAATTGGTGCATGTGGAGAATTATGCACGTTGGTCAGATTAAGTAGCTGGGTTTATTTGGCTGATGGGTCGTTGTGCTCCATAGTTGCACTAGGTGACTAGGTCAAGTCCACTCGAAACAAGGAAAATGGCGAAAGCTGGGTATTGGGGCTGAGGTGATCCGTTGGGATGTGGAGAAGAGTTAGGCATTGGCCCAAACGGATAGGAGTGAGAGGAGAAGAGGCAGGCAGGCTGAGCAAGCCATTGGGCTGCACGGAACAGGTTGGGCCATGAAACAAGCCTACACATGGGTGAAAAGAGGGAGAATGAGGGAGGTGCTAGAGAGACTGTCTGGCAGGCCACGGGCTACTGAGCTAGCCCAATCGAGCTGGAAATAGAAAGAGAGAGTGAAGTTGATGGTGATGCTAGATTGCTGATGCACTGTAGGGAAAGGAACAGGCCCAGACGTGAGAAAGGGACATAAGGAGTGAAGTGGAGGCTGACCTAAATATTGGGCTGTGGATTAACAGACCAGGGCCATCCCAATTGAGCTGTGAAGGAGTGAGAGTAGGAATAGCTGCTCAGTTGGGCTTCTGAGCATCCACACTTGGGACATTGGACAAAACCGAATCCACTTAATCACCTTCATAAACGAATTTATTTATTTTATTTCTACCTGAAATCATATAAAATATGCATTATTTACTCATAAAAATATATTTTAAAAACTTAAAAAATAGGTAAAATGAAGAGAACATTACATATAAAATATGAATTATAAACTCCCCCACACCAAAACCTTGCTAATCCTCGAGCAAAGAATAACATTAATACATATTTTCATTTAATCAATTAAGTAAAACATGATTCAAGGAAGAAAATCAGTGATTCAACTATGAATGTCCACTCCACATCATATATATCAATTCACTACCAACCCACAACTTATTATCAAGCATTTCCAACGTCAACTGAGCCAATAGGTCAAGATTCAAGGAAATTAAATATATAATGAAACATATAGCAAACGATAAGCACAGAATTTCACCCCACATAACAAAAATCATAAGAGCATCTTAAAGTTAGGTTCCCCAATGCTAAATCAACTTATTAACTTATTTTTATTTTTTTGTTTTGATTTTTTAAATTTTTCAAAAATTACTTGATTCCATGCACTCTCTTGAGTGGATAAAGATATGAATAAAGATAACACTCAGAGAAACACCCAGTACATATTAGACAATTAATGATATAGATAAAGATAGAACCTGAACATTAGTACCGATATCAGAACTCAATTAATTTAATTTATTTCATTTATTGATTAAAGTCAATGGGGAACTCAATTCTCACTAAATACTCATAATGACATTGAAAATGGGGTTACATCTAGACTCAAAATTGGCTACATAGTGACGCTAGCACAACAAAAATTTTGGCCATCAACCAGCCAAAGCGAGAAATAATCTTTAATAAGCATGTGTCACATGAACCAAATCCATATAATAAGAATAGAACATGCATAATTAGAATACTCAAGCTCTTTTCAAAATCAAATTCACCCATAGATTTCAAGCTCAAATTTTCCTCAAAAATTTCATTTTGTCTTCTCCCACGCCTAAACCTCACATTGTCCTCAATGTAGAAAACAATAAGAAAGATAGAAATGGAGAAAAGAGCAACACAACATGACAGCATGAGGAAATCATTTTCATATAAGCCCAACCACAAAAGCCAAAAGCCAAGTGAAGAATCACACTAAAAAACACAAGCACACCAAAAATAAAACAAAAACAAAAGATTCAAACTCACCTAAAAAGATTGGGTTGCCTCCCAACAAGCGCTAAGTTTTATGTGTTCAGCCAGACAAGATCCCATCCACTAATCGTAGTAAACTGGGTCAACTACATTGATGGACTCAATAAAAACAGGCTTAATGTCATTAGTTACAATAGATTTCAAATGTTGACCATTGACTATAAGAGCTCTATTATCCTGGGGGTCGAAAATTTGGACCGCCTCAGAGGAAAATACCTGTTGGACGGCAAAAGGACCATCCCATCTAGATCTCAACTTGCTAGAAAATAACTTAAACTTAGAGTTAAAAAGCTAAACCCTCTGATTAGGTTCAAAAGATTTATGAGAAATTGTTTTATCATGAAAAGTTTTGATTCTATCCTTATAAATCTTAGAATTCTCATAGGCTTCATTATGCAATCATGCAATTCATTCAATTGAAGCCTATGGTTAGAACCTGTTTGTTTTATATCAAAATTAAAAGCTTTAATAGCCCAAAAAGTACAGTGTTCTAATTTAACTAAAAAGTGACAAACCTTACCGAAAAGAAGCGAGTAAAGAGACATCCCAATAGGAGTCTTATAAGCAGTATGATATGCCCAAAGAGCATCATGCAATCTCAAAGACCAGTCTTTTTATCAGGCTGAACCGTTTTTTCAAGTATAGACTTGATCTCACGATTAGACACCTCAACTTGACCACTAGTCTAAGGATAATAAGGGGTAGTTACTTTGTGAGTCACAGAATACTTTCTAAGCAAAGCCTGAAAAGATCAATGATAAAAATGACTACCTCTATCACTAATAAGAGCTCTAGGGGTACCACACTGATAGAAAATACACTCTTGCACAAATTGAACCAAAACCTTGTGGTCATTGATCCTAGTTGCTAGAGCTTCCACCCACTTTGACATATAATCAATAGCAACTAATATGTTTACAAAGTCAAAAGATGGGAGAAAGGGACCCATGAAATCAATGCTCCACACATCAAATATCTCAGCAATCAGAATAGGAGAAAAAGGAATCATATCATGATGAGATAGGGCACTCGTACATTGACAATGCTCACAAGCAAGATAGAATCGGTGAGCATCTCTAAACAGAGTGGGCTAAAAGAAACCACTTTGTAGGACTTTAGCAGCTGTCCTACGACCTCCATAGTGACCACTGCAGGCATAAGAGTAACAAAATGCCAAAATACTATGGATTTTACTCTCGGGGACATATCTACCTATTATTTGGTTAGGACAAAGTTTGAAAAGATTAGGGTCTTCCCAATATTAATCTTTTACTTATAAGAAGAACCTATCTTTTTCTTGTTTGGACCAGTGATAAGGAATCTTCCTAGTGACAAGGTAGTTCACAATATGAGCAAACCAAGAGAGGGGGTATGTGACATAGCAAATAGTTGCTCATCAGGAAAGTGATCAGAAAATCTAACTAAGTTATCAGTAAACTCAATCAAGATTCTAGATAAGTAGTCAGCAATTGAATTTTCAGAACCTTTCCTATCTTTTATTTCAATGTCAAACTCTTGAAGCAACAAATCCATCTAATGATTCTTAGTTTAGTCTCATTCTTAGCCAACAAGAGTTGTAATGCAGCATGATCAGTAAACACAATCACTTTCGAACACAAAAGGTATTGACATAATTTATCAAGTGCAAATACTACAACTAGCAACTCTTTTTCAGTAGTTGAAGAATTCTTTTGAGCATCAGTTAGAGTTCTATTAGCATAGTAGATGACATGAGACATTCTATTCACCCTTTGAACTAAAACAGCCCAAATAGCAAAATTAGAGGCATCACACATAATCTCAAATGGCAGAGAAAAATCAGGGGGTTGTATAATAGGAGCTGACACCAACAAAGACCGAATTTTGCAAACGCTTTCACACAAGACTCATCAATTACAAAAGGAGCATTTTTGGTAAGGAGATTAGTAAGTGAGCGAGCCACTTTTCTAAAATCCTTAATAAATATCCTATGAAAACCAGCATAACCAAGGAATGATATGACTTGCTTCACAAAAGAAGGCATAGGTAGATTAGAAATCAGATCAACCTTGGCTTTATCAACCTCAATCCCTGTTTTGGATACTTTATGATCCAACGTAATCCCTTCTTGAACCATGAACTGACTCTTTTCTCAACTCAAGACCAGATTCACTTCTTCACATCTTTTCAGGATAGTGGACATATTAGCAAGACACATATCAAAGCAAGAATCAAAATAGAGGAATTATCCATAAACACCTCCATGAAATTATCACTATAAGCAGAAAATATGGCCATCATGCATCTCCAAAATGTGGAAGGTGCATTACATAACCCGAAAGGCATCATCCAATATGTGAATGTATCCGATAGGCATGTAAAGGTGGTTTTCTCTTGGTCCTCAGGATAGATAGGTATTTGGTTGTAACCAGAACACCCATCTAAGAAACAGTTGAAACTTTGTCCAGCTAATTTTTTCAAAATTTGATCAATATACGGGAGAGGAAAATGATCCTTTCTTATGACAGAATTCAGCTTTCTGTAATCAATGCACACTCTCCACCTTGTAGTTTGTCTAGTAGGAATTAGCTCACTATCATTATTTTTAACCATAATTATGCCAGATTTCTTAGGGACTGGTTGAACTGGACTGACCCACTGATTATCAGAAATAGGATAGATAATACATGTATCTAAAAGCTTTACACCTCTTTCTAGACAACTTCTTTCATGTGAAGGTTCAGTCTACATTACTTTTGCATAATAGGTATGACATCATCCTCTAAAAGAATTTTGTGCATGCAAATAGTTGGACTAATCCCTTTCAAATCAACAACTGACCACCTATATCACCCTTATGATTAGACAAAACATGAATTAACTCTCTCTTGATCACAAGATAAAAGAGAAGATATAATAACAGGTATGGGCTCTTTAGGGCTATTTGAGTGAATTCGGGAGAGGTTTCAACTCAAGTTTAGGTCAACAGAAGGTGGCATATAAGAACTAACTAAAGGGAAAGAGGTTCATAAGTAGACACCTAAGAGGAAGACTCAAGATTAGGAGTGGAATCTAGAGTAGAATCTATATCATATATTGCACTTCCTAAGTCAAACGATCTCAAATCCCCATGGGAGAGACAAGTTCCCGAAGGGTCACTGCTCAGAATAGCAGGTAAAGTTTCTTCAATCATTTTATCAATCACATCAACGAAGAAGCATTAGGGTTTTATCTTCAAACATAGGTTGAGAAGAAGTTTTAAAAATATTAAACCTAACCCTCATGTTCATGACCGAGATATCCATCACTCCTGACCTATAGTTAATGGTGGCATTTGCTATGGCTAGGAAAGGATGTCCTAAAATAAGAAGGATTTTCTTAGAAGCATAACTAGGGTCCGCATCCAATATAACAAAATTAACAGGAAAGAATCATTTATCAATTTTGACCAAGACATCATCTATTCGGCCCCTAGGAATCCTGACCAACCTATCAGCAAGCTAACGGGTACAATTAAAAGATTTCAGTTTACCCAATCTCAACTCTACGTAAACAGAATAACATATCAAATTAACACTAGAACTCAAATCTAAAAGTGCCCTTCCAATTTTATGATTGCCAATATAATATGAGATGGTAGGGACACCTAGATCTTTGAACTTAGGTTGAGTGTCACATTTCAAAATTGAGCTCACTTGTTCACTTAGAAGAACCTTTTTAGACTTGTCATCTTTAGATTTCCTTTTAAAAGTGCACATGTCTTTAAGAAACTTAACATGGGCCGAGATCTATTTAATTACTTCCAAGAGGGGAAGATTGACCTTAGCCAGTTTTAAGGTCTCTAGGATGTCATATCTTTGTTTATCTTTCTTAGAAGGAAATGGTGCATCTAAAGTTTGAGGGTAAGGAACCTTTAGCTTATGTGTCACAGAAGGGATAGACAGAACGGAAGAAAGGGATGTGTCATTCTCCTTTCAATCTTAAGGTCACTTTCCATAATCTTAAATCTTTTTTCTTTATCATATTCCTTCTTACTCACCTTGTTATCAACTTCTTTACCACTTCTAAGAACCATTACAACTTTCAATTATTCAAATTATTGGCCTTTAGGGTTCTGTATGGGATGACTTGAAAGTTTTTCTTATTCTCTTTTACCTACAGTTATGGCTAGTTGTCCAAGTTGGGTTTCTAACTTAGCTATAGATTATAAGTGAGAATCAACAATATGCAATTTAGACTCAGTTCCTTGGACCTTAGAATCAACATTTTGCATAGCAGAAGCTAAGGTACCAAGGGCAAAAACTACCTTATCTATATTAGAGCTCCCAGATAAAGCCTGATGGGAAAAAAGAGGAGCATATCCCTGATTTTAAAAATCAGGAGGGATAGGTCTACTAGACTGGGCTTGACGATTCTCAACATTTTGAGATCTCCATGAAAAAATAGAATGATTCCTCCAACCATGATTACAGGTACTAGAATAAGGATTGTTGGATGGAGGAAATCCTTAGGCATTCAATTGTTCAGTCACACAGTCAGACTTACCAACACAAGGACAGTCAACAAAACTATACATGGGAATAACAGAAATCGAACACACATATTGCATAGAATGGGCATTAAAAACTTTGTTCATGTATAACAATTGATCAAATTTTTTAGTTAAGGCATCAACTTTACTAGAAAGGTTAATTGAATGTGAAACCTCATAAATCTCCCCTTTACTTCCTAACTGCCTAGGCAAATCAGAATGTGAGGAAGTAGCATGAAAGTGTGAATTTTCATCAAATGTTCAAACAATTCCCAAGTTTCTCCAAGAGCCTTGTACAAAAAACTGCCATTACAAGATACATCAATCATCTGCCTATTGTGCTCATCTAAGTCAAACTCAAAACTCTAGATGAGTTGCTACATAGGGACCTCATAGTGAGGACAACTTCACAATAACTCTTTAAACTTTTCCCAACTTTCATGCAACTATTCTTTTTAATTTTGTAAGAAAGCGGTTATACCATGCCTTAAGGCAGTTAGTTTACCAATAGAGAAAAACTTTTTCAAGAATTCATTTTGCATGTAATCCCCAGTGGTGATATTTGTCTTAGTACCCAATCAAACTTTAGCTTTATCTTTCAAAGAGAAAGGAAAATCTACAAGCAAAGAGTATCATCAGAGATATTATTTAAAAGCACAGTGGAACAAATATCTAAAAACGCATCAACATGTTTGAAAGGATTTTCAGATTCTAGCCTATAAAATAACGGGAGCATTTGGATAAGAGAATATTTAACCTCAAATGGTCCCACAGTAGTGGGCATACGTGTTCTTATAGGTGAGTCATAAGTGGCGAGAGTAAAATACTCCTTTAGTTGCTTAGTTGGTGGGGTTTGTTCTTGAGCTATCTTTTTTTTTTAGATTCACAGTTCTTAACTCTTATCTGGCGAAGAGAGCATTTAATTTCAAGATTATATTGTTCAAGATCTAAACATGAAGAATGTCTACCATGCATATACCTACAGGCAATCAAGGGAATAGAATAATATCACCACAACAATAACCACCAAATTAAACAAGAAGAAAAGAAGGGCAAATAAATAAATAAAAACAAAGAAATCAAAGATCCTAAAGGAAGGAGGGAAATGAAAAAAATAATAAAGAAAAATAAAAAATAAAATAGAATAAAAAAAGAATAAAGGAAATAAAAGGGATGATTGTTAGATTAGATAAAATACAGAAAATAATAGAAATAAAAGAGTTAGATTAGATTAGATTAGATTATATTAGAAGGGGTGGGGAAAATAGTTAGAATAGAAGGGAAAGGGAAGAACAAAAATAAAATGGTTAGATTACGAGGGTTTGGAGAATAAAAGAAAAATAAACAATGAAAGTAAAAGGGATGGGGGTTGAGAATACAGAAAATAAATAAAATTATTAGATTCGCGGGGAATAGGAGGAAAAAAATAAAAAGAATAAAAGGACGAGAAAATTCAAAAATCACTATTCCTTACCCGACAATGACGTCAAAAACTTGATGTGGATTTTATATTCAGTTTTAAAACTCCTTTTTACTTACAAGTGCACAAGGTTCATTATAGACTAGCGAATATAGGCTGTCAATCGCACGAGGAGCAATAGCGATTTTCAATTTAACTTTTTTGATTATAAAGAATAGTTCAATGAAGGAGTTCAACTATCGACGTGGATTAAGGGAACAAAAGAAAAGTAAATGTGTCAAGTAGAAAGAAATCAGACTAGACAATGATCTAGGACGTTGGATTTCACCATTGATGCAAATATTGATTTACTAATTCAAATGGTGATAAATTTGTCTCTTGTTCAACCTAAGCTACAAGCATTAGGTGATAAATTAAAAAGATGATTATAATTATCAAATGAGATTATTTATCTAGTGATTTAGTATGAATCATTCTTTTTAAACATAACTCATCTGATTTCTAGTATAAATTATTCAACTTCAACAATTATAATTTTAAAGCCAATTGGATAACGACATATTAGCCTATAAGGTCTAATATTCATTTGAGATATGAAATTAAACTATTGTGATCAACAAGATTAAACAATAGTATCAAGATGCATAAATAAGTTAAGATCAAGTATAAATTCAAAATTATGTAATTAATGAGATAAAAATAACTCCAAAAGAAATTAGTAATAATATTATTATCAGGGATCCATCTTAGTTCTAGATATGAGTAATTTGGGCGATCATAGCTAGCAAAAATATCATTGAAGTTGATATATTTCACTTCCGATGCTCAAATTTTAGCACTGAATTACACAAAATGATAAAATTAAGTGTAAACTCTCAAATATGACTCACAAATGAGAAGAGAAGAAAAGAGAAAAATAGGTAATTTCCAACTTATTTTCTTCTAAAATCCTCAACCCAAATAATTTCGTCTTACAAAATGCTCTCCACTCTTAGGAAAAAAAAAAATAGAAGATGGAAGATAGAAGAATGGTTAGATACTTGAATGGGTGAATGAGTGGATGAACGGATTGTTCCAACCTTGACCCCTTTTTATTTTAAAAATTCAGCCTTTTTTGGTTCCCAAAACTTAATGATAAAATAATTTCAATTAATTCTTGGCTGGTATATTGCATGGAAAAGGGTTGGTCTTAAGCAAACAATTAATCGAAACTAATTAATTTTGACTAGGTTAACAATTGGTGCATGTAGAGAATTATGCACTTTGGTCAAATGAAGCAACTGGGTTGATTTCGCTGATGGGTCGCTGTGCTCCCTAGTTGCACTGGGCGACTGGGCCAAGTCCACTTGGAACAAGGAAAAGGGTGAAAGCTGGGTATTGGGGCTAAGGCGGTCTATTAGGCTGTGGAGAAGAGTTAGACATTGGCCCAAACAGATGGGAGTAAGAGGAGAAGAGGCAGGCGGGCTAAGCAAGCCATTAGGCTGCACAGAACAACTTGGGCCGTGGGACGAGCCCACACAAAGGTGGAAAGAGGGAGAATGAAGGAGGTGCTGGAGAGTCTGTCTGGTGAGCCACGGGCTGCTGGGCAGGCGCAATCAGGTTGGAGGAAGAAAGAGAGAGTGAAGTTGATGTGTGCACCGCAGAGAAAGGAACAAGGTCCAGATGTGAGAAAAGGGAGAGAAGGAGTGAAGTGGAGGCTGACTTGAGTATTGGGCTGCGGATTAACAGACCAACGTCTGCAAAGCAGAGCTGTGAAGGAATGAGAGTAGGAATAGCTACTGAGGTGGGCTTCTGAGTATCCGTACCTGGGAGATTAGACAAAACCAAATCCACTTGATCGCCTTCGTAAACGAATTTATTTATTTTATTTCCACTTGAAAATCTGTAAAATATGTGTTATTTACTCATAAAAATATTTTTCAAAGACTTAAAAAGTACGTAAAATGAAGGAGAACATTACATATAAAATATGAATTATCAGCGAGCCCTTACCATAGTTTGGTAATTAATGTGATCATAGAATAATTTTCCATCAATAAGTGATCGCACCGATGCTAGGAGGAAGTATGGTGTGAATAGACTTGTAGTTGTAAGTACTCAATTTTATAAGGAGATCTTGAAAATATGTGGATTGAAAAAGAAAAAGCACGTCTGGAGTGCCTATAACCTGGAAAAAAAAAAAATAATGAATGTGCCCAAGGTCCTTCATAGGGAACTGAGTTTACAAAAGCTGAATTACATGGTATAAAAGAGAGAATGAGCTATTAATAAAAATGATACCATTCACATAGAGAAGTGAAATGAGTCAAGCATTAGAGTTACGGAGAGTAAACATGGGTGAATTAGTGCCATTGTAACTAAAGCCCAAGTAGAGGAGATACCTATTGAACTTGTGAAACCAGGCTCATGTTTCAACCCATAAGGAGACTTATTCAAGTTGTAGACAAGAGTTGGAAAGTCAAGGCGCCCTACGGCAAAGTTATATAGAATTCTTTGTGAAGGTCAGCATGGAGAAATGTGTTGCTCGGGTCCAGTTTTCTACTGACCTAACTATAGGTGACAGCAAGAGAAAGAACAATATGAATAGCAGTCGGCTCCACAATAGGACTAAAGTTTTGGTATAGTCCAACGTAGATAGCTGATCAAAACCTGTGACAACTAGCTGCATCTTCCAACACTCAATAGACTCATCAAAATTATATATTTATATTTGATATGATAAAACCATTTATAGCTTGACAAGTTCATGTGATCTCAATATGGAATTAGGTGCTAAGTATCATTTTGAACAAGTGCATTAAACTCTTATTCCATTGTAATTCTCTAATTTCCAGCTTTGGAGCTTGGGTGTATAAAGTTGGCTCTGACATATGACATTAAGCATGTAGAGATAAAATGTTATGGCATTTGCCTCATGAAATAAGAGGATGAAGGTTAAGGCCTATGAACTGGGGCCAAATAGGGGGTGTTATAGGTGGAAATAATGGCTAGACAAGGCTCAGATGAACACGGAGAAGAACTTGGGCTCGTAGAACGTAAAGACTGAATCACCCTAAAGAGAAGTTGGGCCAGCAACTGCCAAGCACGTAAGGGTAACCTGAAGTGACCTAGATGTAGAGGTTGCAAAGCGAACCTAAGGAGAGAAAGACAGGGACTAGGTCTTGGTTATAGAAGATGTAGATGGGCTTGGGTTGGATAAGGGTTTGCAAATGCATGCTGAGGGGCAGAAGAGGAAGATCATGGGGCACAGGGTAAGTTGGGCTCCACTGAACCACACATGGAAAAAGAGGGAGGGGAACCCACTATGGATGTTGATGGCGGAAGAGAATTAGAAGAGCTAAGACTTGCTAGTTGTAAAGGTGAATGTTGGGCCTTAGACTTAGGTGATTGAAGGTTGGAACAAGACATGATGACTCACGCGCGCGTGCGCACACACACACTATAGGTGGATCTAAACATTGGTACCCCTTACAATTTGAAGCATAGCTAAGTAATACATGTTGATTGGATAGCAAGTAACAACAGCAATTATAATAGTAATTCTTATTAATATTAATAATTAATAATAATCATAATAATTAATAATAATAATATCAACAGTAATAGTAATGGTACTAATTTTTATTAATTATTAATACTAATAATAACTATTACAATTATACTTATTGTAATGATTATTATTCTTGTTACTAACGAATATTAGTAGCAAGTACAATAATAATTATAATTAATACTAATTATTGTCATTATTTTTAATACAATAAAAATGATTAATATTAATGCTAATAACAATAAAAATACTAATTACTAATATTATAATAATTAGTGATTATAAAAATAATAATTAATAATATTAAGAAGAATATAAAAATTCTTATTTATATTATGAATAATAATAACTAATATTAATAATCATTAATATTAATAATTGTTTTTTCAAAATTAATTAATTAATATTAATAGTTAATAATAATTGCTATTTTAAATATTAAAAATAATTAATATTAATATTATTATTAGTTCATAATAATTCTTATAATAATAACAATTATAAATGAGTAATAAAAAATAACAATATTGATTAATAATTATAATTATTAGTAATAACAATAATTACAACAAGAATTATAGTTAATAATAGTTGTCATAATAATTGTTAATATTAATAATAATAAACATCAATACTAAACTTAATATTAATAGTAATAATAATAATTTTTTATATTCAAAATAATTAGCATTAAATTCATTATTAATTGATAATAATTAAAAATAAAAATACTTAATAATTAACAATAATTATTATTATAGCAAGCATTAGTGATTAATACATATTTAATAATTAAAATTTATTACTCCAATTGGGAATAATAATAACAACAAAGTTTTTAATATTAAATTAAAAGTAATATTAATAGAAATAAGAATTATTGTTATCAATAATAATAATAATAATAATAATAATAATAATAATAATAATAATAATAATAATAATAATAGAAGAATACTAGTGATGATTACGATAATAATTAATATTAATATTAATAACACTTCTTTTTATTGCGGCCAATAACAACAATAATTATTAATGTTATAATAACAGCAATTATTAATTAATAAAAAATAATAAAAATAACAAAAAATTATTAATACTAAAAATAATTAACAGTAATAACTGCAACAATAATTCTTATTAATATTAATAGTTGTTATCATAATAAATATTAATGTCAATAATAATAATTAATATTAACATTAATATCAATAATCAACAATAATTAATAATTACTATTATTATAGTACTTATTATATTAATTATTATTGCTGCTAACAGCAACAACAATTATTAATGTTAATATTGTAAGAAATATTATTGATATTATTATAACTTAATAATAATTATTAATAATTAGTAATTTTTATAATAATGGTAATTATTAATTAACAATAACAATAATAGCAAATAATAAAAAATTATTAATATTTAATAATAATTAACAATATTATTTACAACAATAGTTCTTATTAATATTAATAGTTGTCATCATAATAATTATTAATATTAATAATAATTATTAATATTAATATTAACATCAATAGTCAGTAATACATAATAATAATAATAATTTAAAAAACTTGTTAGTAGTATTAATATTAATAATAATGAATAAAATAATTATTATTATTAATTAATTAATGATAAAAGAAGTCATCATAGTAATAATGATTAATCATAATAATTAATTAATAATAATGATTAATTAATAATAAGTTTATAATTAATCATAATAATAGTTAACATTAATAATAATAATAGTTGACAATAATAATTCTAACGATATTAGTTATTGATATTAACAATAAAAATCATAATAGAAGTAGGTGGAAGTGGGGAGGAGTGAGAAGGTGTGATATTTTTTTTAAGGTGTTGGACGGAGTGAGAAAGAGTAGAAGAAGTGGGAAGGAATGGGGTGGGTTGATTTAACTACGAAAAGAATAGGGCCTTAAAATAGTGGGGAAACATTCACACCCAAACACCCTTGGGAAAGAATAATCAAGGACCTTGTGAAATAATTTTTCAAAAGGTAAGTAGTTATCCAAAATAGGTACTAGAAGCTGATTGACAACAAAATTATCTAAATAGGCTATTGCACTGGAAAAATTTTGTCCCATCTAATTACCCAAATTTTTTAGAATCGAGACAATTATGAATTTTTCATCGGAATTTTTCAATCTAGACACAACATTTTTTCTATTTCTATTGTCCAAACCTGATTCTAACATGAATTTAGGCTTATCTAATTTATTTGATCCAAACTGAAATTGTTGTCAGCACTAATAGGTTGCATCTACCCCAAATTGACCATGCAGATTAGTGTATAAAAGGAACGTGCGAGCCATTTCATTAATATGATGTCTTTTTTACTTGGCAACCCTGTTTTGCACAAGAGTGTTTGGGCTTGATTTTTAGAAGTAAATATTAGTTTGCACAAAACAATCTTTCCAAGGATCATTATCAGGTTCTTTCCAAACATCACTTTGATTTTTCATTTTTGCGATCAACATATTGGTAATTAATTTTTGAAGCAAAGTAAAAATGTCATATATCTTAGGTTTATGCTTCATGGGATAAATCCACATGAAATGAGTGCAGTCATCAACAAAAAAGACATAGTAGTGAAAATTTTAATTAGAAGATATTGGTAACTGCCAAACAATTGATTATATTATATTAAATAGAATAGAGTTCCATAACAATGTTGTCTTTGGAAAAAGGTGACTAATGGGGTTTGCCCAACTTATAAGGTACACTGTTATTGCTAAATTTATTTTGCAATGAAAGAGCTTTTTCCACATAAGAGATTTAGTGAGCCATAGTGACCCAGGGTATAGTGTCAAACATCACCAGGAGCACAAACAACAACTAAACAGACACATAATAAGAAGGAAACACGATATAAATGCCACCATCACTAGAAACCCATAGCAAAGTTGACCCGGTGAGTTTGCCATTAATATGAGTAGTAGATGAGTCAAGATTAACTTCATAATTATTATCTTTGCACAATATTTGTACTGATGGAAAATTGTACTTCCATTGTGGTACATACAAAACACTACTCAATGTAGAGGCTGGTAGAAATTGATAAAGACACTTCACTAATATGATGAATTGGCAACTAGGTTTCATTATCAACAATAACATTAGTAATAGCACTACAAGATAGTTTATTGTGTGAAGTACTTTTCAGGGGAATCATATATGACGATGCGCCGCAATCTAGATACTGAAGAACAACGTTAGTTTCATTAGACTAAACTGTAGTCAAGAGCATTTGCCCCTCAAGCAGAAGATGTATGCACCATAATAGAAAACTAGTGAGGACAATAAAGAGCAATGTGCAGTAGGAAAAACCACAATTAGAAAACAACTTAGATGAGACATGTTCATCCTGTAAAAGAGAAACGTGATAAAAATACTGAAGTATATAAAACAGCTAAACCAACAAAAGGACTATGCATTTAAGATACACCTGATGCAGTTGAACCTTGATCCCAAAAGGATTGCTGTTATTGCCCTTGTTGGTCATGTTCTTGCCTACTTATAATAAGTACTTATTGATGCTTATTACTGAAACATGCTTAATCATGCTGAAACATGTTGAGGTGCTAAATAAATTTATATAATTAGAGGGTAATTGTTATTAAGCATGGAAATATATTTATATAGTTGTGTAACTATTGTACACACCCAATATTAGTGCTTGTAAATATGTATTTTTTTGTTTTGTAGTAGAATATGATCATTTTTCAATGAGTTGTATTTTTATATGCAATGGTTGTTGTAAATTAAATTTTAAATAGCTTTTTTGAATGATATGTACAACGTACAAATAATTTAGGAATATATGTTTAGCTTATAGTTGCTGTTATTAATCGAATAATTTGTATTATCCTTAACAATGGATTGCAAAATTAATTCAATTTTAAAAATAACTATAATTAGAAGTATTAGAACACACATTTTTGGGTAATTATCAGTAAATTAGAAATTTACACTACCAATAGATTGCATAGTAATGGTGGGGGTTGGGTTCTCTACATTTCTAATGTATTAGTTGGCTGTTATGAGGAGAATAGATATAGTTTTTTTTTTTTAATAATTTGAATGAAGAGATAGGTTAAAATTTAGATATAAGCATATATTGGATATAAAAGTTGGTGGTGAAATTATTCATTTATAATTTACAATATTTTTTACGACACGTGTATGTCATTTTGATTACATTCTTAAAATAAGTATGCACTTTTCACAAAATTTATGACAAGTCTATTTATTTATATAATATGATAATTTATAAAATAATATGCACTTCATGGATATAATAATATTAATATTTTTTATTTTATGCTTAAAAGTGTGAAACATTTTATTTCATTACATAAAGTAAACTTTTTTCAATTTTAATTACAACAGCAATAATAAATTTATTAGTAAAATATGTCTAATTATTGATAAAGAATAGGTGACTTGAAATTAATCACAATCTAATCAATTAGACACTTTTATAGGTGATAAATTATGCTAAATTGTGCTGAATGATCCTGAATTATACTTAAATAGGTTGAATTGTGCTAAGATACGCTAAATACTGGTGATAAGTACTTACTATAAGTTAAAAAGAACTTGCTCATTGACTTCCACGGCTGTTGCTATTTCCATGGCCATAACCTCTTCCATGACAATGATCATTATGACCACCATGCCAATTGTTGCCTTCTTCGCACCAGGGGTTCATATATAATCAAGTTAGCCATTCATTAAAGGCGAAGGTGACCCCAATGTAAATTGTAGTCATAATAGAACTCTCATAATCATCATCTAATCCCTCAACCATGTATGTCAATTCTTGCTCAGTTAAGGGTGACTTAATTGGAGCTAGAGAATAAACAACATCATTAATTTCTCTTAGATAGGACTCCATGCTAAGAGATTTTTGCTTCTTTAAACGAGTGAGCTTTATCTTTGATTTCTAAGGTCTTAGCCAACCTAGTATTGGGAAAGTATTATGGAGATAGTCTCATATTTCATATGAACATATTAAATCACATAGCTTAGCCAAAAGGTCACTAGAAATCATAGCAAATAGACTGGAATAAGGCATTTATTCTGAATACAACCATTGAGAAAAGATAGGGTTGACCACTTGATGGCTTGTTGAATCCATGTTAGTGCTGTGGCATTGGAAGAGACCAATCTAGCAAACCAAAAGGTTATATTAAGTTAAAAAAGCTATAATATAGTTAGAAGGCTTCAAGACATTCCTAGTGAAGTTAATGGACGTTAGCAAGGTTGGGAATGATGGAACCATAGTTAAAAACGTAGGTCCACCACTAGTAACCTCCTCAAGAGTAGAAGCCTAATTGCTTGACCAAGATCATGATTTTCGGCTGCTAAGGGTGTAAGCCGAAAAACCTGGCAGCAACGGTGGCACAGTGCTACTAACCCTTGAAACTGATGATGGTATAATTGAGTAAGAAAGGAGTAAGAAAGGACAGCTGGTGGTTTTCCATCATCAAAAGGATTTAGGCTAGGAAGGCCTTAACATTATCGTCAATTTGAAAATGATGGATACGAAGGCACGATGACTTTGATGTAGACGACAGAGGTCTCAAGGTCAAATCAATATGGTAGCGGAATTCCATAAGGTGGTGAAGTCAGCATAACTTCCAGCAGAGAGTAAAGTTAGGAACTGGTGGAATGACAAGGTTTTGGCACGATGGCATAGCATTGAAGGAAATTAGATAGCTAAAGGAAAAAACCAGAGATTTTAGGGCTCTTAACCCATGTGAATATAATTTGGAGAATAATTAGCTCTACCTAACTGGGAGCCTTAGGTTGATATTCATGCATGAAAAATCATGATAGAAAAAAACCAACTTTAGGCTACGTTCATGCCCTAACCATTTCATTGGCCTTAAGATTCAATCAATTTAATATATGCTAGAGTCTCCTCACTCTCAGAAGAATAACAAACAACAAGAGCTTCAATTCCATGCTCCTTGTTGTCTATGGAGTGCACATAGAACACTCTGTAATAGCTCCCCACACACTATTGAGTTAAAATTAGTGCAAGCGCATGACATAGCTGTAGCTAGCAACCATCAAGTACGGGTTGTATCCACAAGGAGTTGTGTTTTTAAGCACCAAAGCTTACTCAAACATATCAATCTAAACAAATCAAAAAGGTGATGGGAAGAGGAACTAAACTTCTAAGGCAAACAAGAAGGACTTTGATTATCATTAAACCTAAGACTAACGAAATAATCAAGTTAAACCCTAACCTTTCCAAGTTATGCTTGCATTCAGAGATGATTAATTACACCGTCAAAGTTCATCCAAGTCCTCTTTCAAGGGCAAAAGCTAGTTTAATTGTCCTAACTACCTATTTTCATAAGGTTAAACCAATTAAACTATAAAACTAGCAACTCTAGATCTAGTTGGGGTTCAGACTATTTTCATGTCCAAACACTAGCTATCCTCCCTAGATGCGCTAAACAGTCGACCTCATCTTTTAGCAAAAGTCAATTGTTCCAATATACGGATGAAAACACTTTTAAGTATTTTATCAAGCGCTTGGTAGGCATAAGAGAAACTTCAAATCCAAGCATAAACAAGGTAGGTTAAGGTTTAAATAAGATCAATTACCTATCTCAATGACTAATCATAACCAAAGAACACAACTTTAATAACAAATAATAAACATAAAAACCCAAGCGTAATAATGAACCATGGAAGGGGCAAACGAACACAAAGCAGGAAATTAAAGAGATAAACATAAGAGAAACTTAGTCTTGAATAGCAAAATGCACAATCTTGTACACGGCATACACTAATCTAGCCTAAGCTATTTTTTCCATAATGGGGTTCGGAAGTGGCTGATATAAACGCTAGTCAAGGCACAACTGACTCCAACCAAAAGTCCGACCAATTAATTCTGCAATCTGCTTAAATATAAAAAAGGGGGAAAACACATGGCTATGTAAGAACATACGATGTAACGCCCCCAAAGGCTAATGCTGCTGATCTTAGCTTAACCATGAATTTATTAATATGTAGCGGAAGACTTTTGTTTTGAAGGGAGGCGTTACCGCCGTTCCAGATTGGAACAAAGCTATCTAATTTAGTAAACAACTGAAATCACCACAGACAAGTATTTGTCTCTTCATACTATTTGTTTCTCATGTGGTAACTTTAAGGTACTAATGCGAAGTATTATTGTCCTCAGATTTCAAAGAAATGGCAATCGTAACCTCTCAGTTACTCACCTATCATCACTGTAGGTGCTGACTGGCTAGTAATCAGTAGATGTCTCTTGTTCTAGCGGCTTTCTAGTTTCTCAGGAGAATTACAAAGAATTACTGTTCCCTTCTTCCCATACCTAAAACAGAAAATATGAAAACATACGAATGATGAGCCGAAGCTCAGCACGTACATTCCTATGCGGTAAAATAAGTTGTGGTAAATGAGTTGGGCCGGTCGCATTTCAAATCATTTTTGCTTTGCAAACAGGAGAGAGAGAATGCGTAGGGAAAATGGATCTGCTGATTGTTATCTGAAAGTGGACCCCTTGGTCGATGTACATCTTGAAACGATCATACGTTAGGTGCTCACCCCCCAGGCCGATCGAGAAGCCTGAGTTGACGCCGCGCGCGGATATATTGGTCGGCATAAGCCTTGATAATTGTTGGGCATAAGCCCTGATGATTATTGGCGGGACCACTTGTTTATGTGACAAAACATTGAGAAATTGATTCTTAAATGAATTTTATATTAATTTTGCATTGCTGAGAACACTGTGAGTTTTTGAAGAGCACAGGTAATGTACGTACCTAGTCTTTGAGATTCCCTCTCCTTTGTAATGAAAAATATACGCTGGCAGCTTGAACCGATAAATATGGCCTCCTTCCTGCTTTACATATGTAATTCTCTTGTGAGTAGTGCAAGGTTATGAAATTTGTTGAGATTTCTTGGTTTGGTCGATAATTTGAATTCCGTGAACCATGTGCTAATTATTAGTATGTAAGAGGCTATTGACTTAACTCTACTTTGTTTTGCTTTTATCTCTGTTCTTGAATATCTTGTTTTAATAGATAATTTAAATCCCTGTCGTGATAAACGCGTAATGGGGTAACGGCTTATTTGTCCTTGCTTTGTTAAATTATCATCAGTATGGGCCCTTGTTATTAATGCTTGTCGTTGCATAATTTAAATTATTATCTTATGGTCATTTATGCCCGAATCATTATTAATCTTTTAGTGCCATTACTAGTTCCGGACATCGCCGTGAGAAGGCAATAAATGACATAATGGCAGTCACTACGATGACCATAATTCTAGAATGTTCTGTAATAGCCTTGGTCAAGACATGAGTTTTTCTCCCAAAGACGTAACGTAGTGAACCCATATAATTACATTTCATTAAACATAACATCCTAATCAAAATCCGTAATTGAGAAAATACATGTTTGGAATTCATGACTTACAACATGTAACTCCAAATTCACGACTTTTTATTACAAATGTCCAATAATATGTATATTCTTCAGAAAAATTGTCACAATGTTGTCCAACCCAATAGCTCCCAATAATCAAAGCATTAACTGATCTTTAGCATGAAGTTATCAGGCAAATTTTCCCTCAATTTTATAACTTTGAAACTATAGTGAATGCATTCATATCATACTTAACAACCCACAATACCTCAATCGTTACAATTAATCATGAAATTATATTATTGACATCTACCGCTTGACATGAATATCTTTAATATAATAAATCATAAAATATCAAATGCAAATTTTTAAATCGAGGAATCAAGAATTATTCACCTCGAAATTGCTCCAGAATCCAAAACTTTAATTTCCTCTTCTTCCTTTTTTTCCTTTTTCCTTTTCCTCTTTCTCTCTTCTCTTTCTGCTTTCTCTCTCTCCTCTCTCTTGCTTTCTCTCTCCTCTCTCTTCTTTCCCCCCTCCCTCTGCCCGTGTGTGTGTGTGAGTGGCGTGAGATGAGAGGCCCCCCACATATATATATATAGGGGCAAGGGCAAAATGGTAAAACTAGATTTTTTTTTTTTGGTTTTTTCTGGAAAAATTTGGATTTTTTTTTTTTTGAACTTTGGATGCAAAATTTTGAAAGACATTTTTATGGTAACATACGTTCAATTATCCCTTTGAAATCTGAAGGAATTATTCTATGAGTGACCAAAATCCATTTCCGAGGCCATTCTGCCGGTTCAACCTGCAATGGTACAAATACATATGAAGAAAATGCCAAATTGAAATGAGAAAATGATAGGTTGAAATGCCTGGGCCCAACTTAATTAATTTGTAATTAAGATGATTCAATGTAGTTAATATGAACATTAGGGTCGGGTCGTTACAGCCTTCCCCCCTTAAAATAAGTTTTGTCCTTGAAACTGGCAGGTTGGAAGAAACGCACACCGTACTACAATTAAGTACGGGCATTGGCTTCATTATGGTAACAGGATATGGAGTAGGAACATAATTTTTGAGTTGTGGGGTGTGAGAATATTTGGTATATGTTTATGAACTGACCTGCTTAGGTGTAAATTAGGCGTCATTTTGTACAGTGTATACTTGGAGGATACCTCTGAAACTTCTTCTATATTATTTTTGAAGTTCCTGTAAGATCTCATGAAGTTCAATGGAACATTTTGAGTTTGGTGATTCTTAGAAGCATTTTAAAGAAGTGTATAAAGAGCAATATTGAAGATTGAGTGAGACTGATCATGCAGTTATGTTGTGCATCTTAGGCTAAGTCATTTAAGGGGAAATACATATTCATGGACTTCCATGGAGCTTTTTAGTTTAGAAAGAAGGTAGCTATGTAGGGGCTGGATTGGGAGCTTTGCCTCAATTGGGAATCAAGAAAGTATCGAACTTCATGGGTTTAGGAGTTCTATTGGATTTAATGACTCACTTGTGATGAAATTCTAGATAGTATATGGAAGGTGGGGAAAGCTGTGACTTGGATTTGGCTTGTGCAAGCTCCTGTGAAAAACAAATCAATATGTATAGTATACCCATGGATGAGAGCAATGGCTATGATGGCGAGGTGAGTCATTGCCTATGACAGAACTAGATAGTGAAGTCAATACAAATAAGGGATTGTTGTAGAATGGCTAAACAAAAGATGACCATGAATTTTCAAGAATCTAAGGATAAAAGGTGAGTTATCACTCGAATGTGTTGCTTTGTCACTATTGTGTGTAGCTTTTGAATATGCGAGTTTGAAACCTGTTTGTCCTATGGTCGTGGATTTAATTTCTTGAAGCTTATTCCCATAACTACCATAATGTAAAACTTTGCGTTCCAATGAGTTCGAATGAACTTTTGTTTTTGTGTATGTCCATGGGTTCGTCCGTTTGGTGAGGGTGTCATGTTTGTTTAGGGCTTTTGAGCGTGTCTGATTGAAATTTTTGGCATTAGAGATTTGGCTTAGATGAAGTGAACGCGGATGGGGGTGGCATACAGGTAATGTTTGATAACAATATTGAAAGAACAAGTATAGAAAATAGATGGAATGAAGAATATACTTCTTAATTAGGAGTTTATAGAGACCGAAAGAGCTAAATGCGGTCGGCGAGCATGGCTTTAGGTGGGAAGAGAATCGAGACAAGTCAAGTAGATAGTAAGTTAAATACTTTTAACAGTATCTTTGGATGGCTTTATGAATTAGGGGCCGAATAAGTGGTTGCCAGTCATTTGGAGATGGAGTGCAGATGGGGAGCTTGTTTTATTGGAGAGAAAATTCCTGAGTCATATCGGTTTGTAGAGACAATCATTATCGGGTTTTCTTAGTCCAATTAGGTAGTAAAATGGTTGACTTGCAGCTCCATGGAATAGACTAGGAAAGAATTTAAATATCCAACAAGGTGACCGTTTAGCCGACATCAACGTGACGGTGTTGATAGGTGAATTTGGGCTTGGAATGAGTAGGGTGTAAAATAGGCAATATGTACGAGTTTATGTAAGATAACAAGGAGGCATAGAGAAGAGTTGAGTCGATATTTTAAGGAATAGGATTTTAAAACAAGAAAATTTGTGGGCTACAACAGTTACTGATCACTTGCACTAGTTTAAGAGCGTAGCTGCATTTTTAATCTTGGGTCAAGATGTGCAGGCTTACTACCATAAATAAATGGGGTACAATATGTATGGACATAAATACTCTTCTAGCGAAATGAGGAAGAGAAAGATGATGATCAAAAGCATTAGAATATTGACAAGCACTTAAAATTGAGCAAGAACGGACTCAATATTTAACAAGTTTTCAGAGTCTTGGTGGGTGATCCTGGAAATGGGTACGAACACTCATAAGGAAGCACCAACTTTCCAAAAGTTTAAAATTAAAGAAGGATCAGATAACGGTGAAGAAAGCAACACTTAACGATGAGGCAAGTTCATCAATTATAAGAAATGACAGATATAACAGTATTAATGCAAAAGATAGATTAATCAACAAGGTCTCGAATGCTAATTAAGATCCTTTTAGGTAATTGTTCGGGGGTGAGGGGGTAAGGTAGCAATGAGACGATATCAATGCAGAGGTCGAGCTGGTTAAGGGGGAATTGATTACTGACGAGAAGTATTGGAATGGTCACTGATGTGACAGTTTCATAAAAGGAACTGATGGCAAATTTCGAAATGATGGGTAATTGAAACATTACCCCGATGTGGATAGAGTGCAAATAACTGGAAGCGTAAACAATTTAGGAACAGAGGGTAATAAAAATAAGATGATTTTAATAGTAAAATGAGCTATCTATGGAGTGATGGGATGTTAAGAGTAAGAAAGATCGCATTACTATTGAAATAATGGTCGCAAAAAGTAAATTGAGAGTTTTATCGAAGGGCACAGAGGACCGTTTTGGAAGACGATGGATCGTAAAGTTATTACCATGATGAAGTGTAAATAATTTAGATATAGAGGGCAATCAGAATGAAAGAATTCCAATCATTGATTGTACGAAATCACAACTTTGTGCATGAATCCAAACCAAAATGGTAGGAGAGTAGTTATCCATGTAATGATTGGATGTTAGGGAGGAAAGAAAAGATCACATCATCATTGAATTAATGGCTTTGGTGAATGAGCGGAACATAGGTAATCAGTGGAGGCATTAGAGAGACGTGATTTATCATAATGGTAGGGATTCCCTTATAGACATTAAAGTCTTGAGAAAATTCAATGAAAGAATTGGTGATGAAGTATTGCTGCGATAATTAAATAGTCTGTAGAGCTTAATGTAAATGAAAGGAATTACAAATTAGAGTATGTTATGGCATACCAAGAGGGTGGCTAGCTTTAGGTGGTAGCCAAAGAGATCAAGAAGGATACTAACTTAGGCAGTAATATCTGACAAGGGGGCCTATTATCAATTGTGCAAAGGTTAGTGGACTCCAATTTGGTTCAATACTGGTATCATAAAACTGAGATTCATGCTGATAAGGTTTTGAGGATTTGAGAAGATCAAAGAAAAGGTGCCTGGATTTCAATCAATACACAGTTATCTCATAGATTTTAATATTCCACAATCCGTTGTTGTTTGAACCTGACGTTATGTTACAATAATGCTTTTTGAAATTTGACATCTCATCCTCATAGAATCACTTGTAATACCTCTATAAAGTCCATGCAATAGATAGATATATGTAAGCTTAATTCACCTTTTCAATTTCTTACCGACATATTCTATAATGCGTCAATAGTCCCCAAAGTTCAATTCTAATAATCATTGTACTTATTATGCTTCTCCAATGATTACTTGTCTCCCAGAATCTCTTAATACTTATTGAACTTCAGCTGTCAACCCAAATAAGCTTCCGTACATAATCAAATTTGTCTGCCTCATTATACCTTGTGGTGTCCTTAAAGTTGTTGCTTAATAGTCTGCATTAGAAAATTCATATCTTTTGTTCTTGCTCCCTAAAAGATGTACAATCCAATATGAAAAATTATGATGGCCACTATAACCTTGGTGTGGATACAGAGCATGATTCGCATGGTAAGGTTCCGAAAACCTCAAAATTGCGTACTTCCTGAACCTATTGGAAGCTAACTCGTCCAGCTATCACTAGCCATGAATTCTTCCTGTGCAAGTGATACCAGTTCCTTCCCAAAGTGATCCCTATTTCAGGTTTGTTGATAGCTCAATAACCATATTTTTGCAATATTTTCTTCACATGACCACCTACTAACCCACTAAAATCATTCTTTAACTCATATAGATCCACATGAATCTCTCGATATGCCTTCCCAATGCTAAGGATCACAAAATCTTATTTAGAACGATCTAAATCCAGCATTACATCCTAAACGTGCGTGATCCTGAACAGTTTTAAGTATTATTTGCCTTCAAGTGTCCTCGAATATATGCCATCTAAAACCCATTCATGGAAATCTCCAAGTACCTGTAAATTTTGATTAATAGGTGTAGTCATCGTCGACCTAAGCACACTATAGAATTCTCTCTCACACACATCCTTGATGTGGATTGCCCAAATGGAGGTATATGAGCGTCTATGATCTAGGTCAATGATCTAAATTTCAGAACGTCCACCACACATTCGTTACTAACGACCTTGGTCACTGCCGCCTATGCATCTAAGATAAGGAATAATGACTTATCTGCACCTAGTAGTTGATAGCCCCATAGGTTCGCATACTTTATAGGTACCTTAACAACACCTTCTTGGGGTAACATCCTATCTTGACCCATACATCATTATTAGATCGGTTTGTATCACATAGGCTATTAACTTGCCCAACGGGACAGAATTGCCTAACAGGACCTTTCCTACTCAATGATTATGGTAAGGCATCCATGACACTATGATAGGCTCTCAGCATTCTTATTCCTGTAACTTTGCGACATACCCAAACATCCCCATGATGCACTTAGACATATGAACTCCTGGTCATATATTTATCTTACTGTTCTAGCCTACCTCATAGGCATTCCTATTGCTTACAGTGATGCCAAACCGGGCTCTGATACTATAACTGTAACGCCCCCAAAAGCTAATACTGCTTATCTTAGCTTAACCATGAATTTATTAATCTACAGCAGAAGACTTTTGTTTTGAAGGGAGGCGTTACCGTCGTTCCAGATTGGAATAAGGCTATCTAATTTAGTAAACAACTGAAATTACCTCAGATAAGTATTTGTCTCTTCATACTATTTGTTCCTCATGTGGTAACTTTGAGGTACTAATGCGAAGTATTATTGTCCTCAGATTTCAAAGAAATGGCAATCGTAACCTCTCAGTTACTCACCTATCATCACTGTAAGCGCTGACTGGCTAGTAATCAGTAGATGTCCCTTGTTTTAGCGGCTTTCTGGTTTCTCAGGAGAATTACGGAGAATTACTGTTCCCTTCTTCCCATACCTAAAATAGAAAACATGAAAACATGCGAATGATGAGCCAAAGCTCAGCACGTACATTCCTATGTGGTAAAATAAGTTGTGGTAAATGAGTTGGGCCGGCCGCATTTCAAACCATTTTTGTTTTGCAAACAAGAGAGAGAGAATGCATAGGGAAAATGGATCTGCTGATTGTTATCTGAAAGTGGACCCCTTGGTCGATGTACATCTTGAAACGATCATACGTTGGGTGCTCAACCCCCAGGCCGATCGAGAAGCCTGAGTTGACGCCGCGCGCGGGTATATTGGTTGGCATAAGCCTTGATAATTGTTGGGCATAAGCCCTGATGATGATTAGCGGGGCCACTTGTTTATGTGACAAAACATTGCGAAATTGATTCATGAAATGAATCTTATATTAATTTTGCATTGCTAAGAACACTGTGAGTTTTTGAAGAGCACAGGCAATGTACGTACCTGGTCTTTGAGATTCCTTCTCCTTTGTAATGAAAAATATGCGTTGGCAGCTTGAACCGACAAATGTGGCCTCCTTCCTACTTTACATATGTAATTCTCTTGTGATTAGTGCAAGGTTATGAAATTTGTTGAGATTTCTTGGTTTGATCGATAATTTGAATTCCGTGAGCCATGTGCTAATTATTAGTATGTAAGAGGCTATTGACTTGACTCTACTTTGTTTTGCTTTCATCTCTGTTCTTGAATATCTTGTTTTAATAGATAATTTAAATCCCTGTCGTGATAAATGCGTAATGGGGTAACGGCTTACTTGTCCTTGCTTTGTTAAATTATCATCAGTATGGGCCCTTGTTATTAATGCCTGTCGTTGCATAATTTAAATTATTATCTT
Organism: Carnegiea gigantea; assembly: GCA_029747015.1. Classification (NCBI taxonomy): domain Eukaryota; kingdom Viridiplantae; phylum Streptophyta; class Magnoliopsida; order Caryophyllales; family Cactaceae; genus Carnegiea; species Carnegiea gigantea. The sequence goes on along the minus strand of JAKOGI010000396.1, from coordinate 232,286 downwards.
GTAGTCATTTATGCCCGAATCATTATTAATCTTTTAGTGCCATTACTGGTTCCTGGCATCGCCATGAGAAGGCAATAAATGACATAACGACAGTCACTACTATGACCATAATTCTAAAATATTCTGTAATAGTCTTGGTCAAGACATGAGCTTTTCTCCCAAAGACGTAATGCAATGAACCCATATGATCACATTTCATTAAACATAACATCCTGATCAAAATCTATAATTCAGAAAATACATGCTTGGAATTCATGACTTACAATATGTACCTCCAAATTCATGAATTTTTATTACAAATGTCCAATAATATGTATATTCTCCAGAAAAATTGTCACAATGTTGTCCAACCCAATAGCTCCCAATAATCAAAGCATTAACTGATCTTCAGCATGAAGTTATCAGGCAAATTTTCCCTCAATTTCATAACTTTGAAACTATAGTGAATGCATTCATATCATACTTAACAACTCACAATACCTCAATCGTTACAATTAATCATGAAATTACATCATTGACATCTACCGTTTGACATGAATATCTTTAATATACTAAATCATAAAATATCAAATGTAAATTTTTAAATCGAAGAACCAAGAATTACTCACCTCGAAGTTGCTCCAGAGTCCAAAACTTTAATTTCCTCTTCCTCCTTTTTTCCTTTTTCCTTTCCTCTTTCTCTCTCCTCTCTCTTCCTTTCTCTCTCCTCTCTCTTCTTTCTCCCCTCCCTCTGCCCGTGTGTGTGTGTGAGTGGCGTGAGATGAGAGCCCCTCCCACATATATATATATATAGGGGCAAGGGCAAAATGGTAAAACTAGATTTTTTTTTTTTTGGTTTTTTTGGAAAAATCTGGATTTTTTTTTTGTTTTTTTTTTGAACTTTGGATGCAAAATTTTGAAAGACATTTTTATGGTAATAGACGTTCAATTATCCCTTTGAAATTTTAAGGAATTATTCTATGAGTAACCAAAATTCATTTCCGAGGCTATTCTGTCGGTTCAACCTGCAATGGTACAAATACATATGAAGAAAATGCCGAATTGAAATAAAAAAATGACGGGTTGAAATGCCTGGGCCCAACTTGATTAATTTGTAATTAAGATGTTTCAATGTAGTTAATATGAACATTCGGGTCAGGTCGTTACATACGAGCACTCATGCACTTTTGAGATTGGCACACTGCACGGCTGGGCACTTCTACATGGCTGGCCATGCACAGTTTCAGGCATTATGATTGAAATCTATAGGCTTTTGCACGGCTGTTCCTTAATGCACGGCCAACCGTGCTCGTGCTTGGACTCTTTAATCTTGCTCTTTTTGCGCTCAAAACTTCAATAGACCTCTTTTCTTTCGTAAAAATCATCCTCATGGCGTTCTTTTGCATCAACACTTGTGAATTTCTGATTTGCTTGGCAACACTTTGCAAAAATAAGAAAAACACTTCTGTACACACAATTTGAATGCAAGGAAGCACGTTTGATCATTTCTCATCATAATCCAGTATTGAAATATGGAGGAAAAGGGCCAAATAAGTGGCTAAATGAGGTCAAAATAAAGGTTTGTCAACTCCTACACAACTACCTCTTGCTCTTCCTCGATCAAAACAAGAAAAAAACTAACCAAAGGACCTAACTCACTTTTGTAGGATCATGGTTATATTTGGCATAAACAACAAGCCCATTAAACCCATGGGTTCCCCTAAGTGGACGAGTGAGGTCTCGTAAGGATTTGCAGAAGATATACCTGTAAAATCTTGAAGAAGAAAAACAAAATGAGAAAGAAAAATAGAAAATCTTTTTGGGTTTACAAGCAAAACACAAATATATGGTAGGGAGAAAACTATACGCATTCCAACCAACAAAATCACCTTGTAAGAAAGTTATTAGCCTGTGTATAAATAGAATGCACGCATCAAGACTCTTAATCCCCATGGATGACATTAAAACATCAAAGTTTCACCCACAGTACATCCAAGCTGTGCTTGGTACACAAGTGCATCATCCTAGGAGTTAGGCTTACCAGAATTTGATTAATCCCACTTGACTGAAACAAACTAGATCATTGACTTATCAACATGTAAAGAAAGCTTTTCCATTAGTAGTATTACCTCAAAGGGTGGCACCCAGTAGCACAGTGCTCAAATGGATACTTGTCATTTTCGACTCTGATGCTCTTTTTAAATCTTTTTTCTTTTTTTAATTTTTCTGAAAGCGAAAACAAAAGTAGCTATGAACATAAGCAAGTTAGAGAGTTAATCATGGAAGACTCTGAAGCTAAGATAATGAAGAACTATAAATAAGGACCAGATTACGCATCTATAATGAACTACTGGGGTTAGAATTAGGGCCTAGAATGGCACACTTGGAACAAAGATATATCATGTACTTCATACTTGTATACAAGCTAATAGTCAAATTAAAAAGTGATCAAAGACAATCAAGATAGTACAAAGCTCCCAAAACCTTGAAAAAAAATTTTTATAAGAAAAATGTTCTCTTTTTTTTCTTTTTCAAAACTTTAAAGCATGGCTTTTCCTCCCCCACAGTTCGATCTCACAATGTCGTCGTTGGGAGTTAAGGAGTCACCACACCAACAAATCACATATGTACATAAAACAAACCCATAATAATAAACATGCAGAAATATGAGACAAACTAAGCAAGGACAAAGATTTATTCAAAATAAAAATAAAGAAAGAAAAAAAAGTAGGAAACGAATTTACCAGGTTAGATGTTGGGTGCATCTAAACTACTACCTGCTTAAGACAATACTGCGGAAGGTCGGAGGAGCATAAGCCACTCCTCATCTCCAAGCCACCAATTCAGATGTCATCAAAGTTGCATGAGCTTATCAAACATCTAACCATGCAACTAAGATGAATGTAAGTAAGAGCACATAAACATGAATCTAGGAACAATAGTAAGTGCTCTTGTAAACTTTAGAAATGCTTTCGAGGAATCAGTAGGATACTCGAATACAATATCAGCATGATTGTTTCAAGCATGTCCTCTAGGTATAGACTATAAGGATCAAGGTAAAGGTTAGGGGCATAGCTAAAAAATTTCATTAGGGGGCAGCTGATATTGATATGTAGATGATGTTTTACTAAATTGCATATAAATTTAGTGTTTTAAAAAAAAAAGGTCTCTATTGCATAAAAATCTATCTTCAAATCCATCATTGAGGCTCAATATTCTATTGGATGTCATATTTGTCTCTGATTGCGTTGTTATGATGTATCCACATCAATTTTTCAGGTCTTGAAGACATTAATTTCAATGGTGAGTGATATAGATTTTCTTTTTAGCTGTAAAATAACATTTTTTTAGTGGTGATGAAGTTTCTATAAATTTTGGATCAGAACTTAGGCTCAAAAGCTGATTAAAATGAAAATAAAAATGTTTTTCTAGTCACATTGTAAACCCAAAAAGTGTATAATTAAATTACCCATAGAAAAAAAAAATATGTATAAAGTAATTAAAGTCGATATAGATTGAGACTAATGAAAGGAATATGTTTGCTTAAAAAAGAAAATAGGAGAAGAAGATTAAAATGACTGAAATTAAGAAGATTATAAAATTCACCCAAAAAAAAAGATGAGACAATTGCATTGTGTTGATAAAAAACTGTATGAAATAGAATACAACTTATTCAAATTAACTTCAACTGGGAATGGGGCCGTTGTTGACTTGTTGCGTTGTCCCTCCTACCGATGGCGGGAGTGGAGTGGGAGATGAGTATAAAAGGGAAAAAATTCAAAATGATAGTCAATTGCTGCTAGTAAGACTTTAGCATGAGTTGTTCACATCAGCAAGGTACACCGTACACGCTTGGAAATCAACCACCGAGCCAACAGAAACATTGTGACTTAGTTTCTGGTAAGATAAATTTTTCTATAATGGGGGGGCATGACCCCCACCAGCCCCCTTAAATCCACCACTGGGAGGGGTCATAACCTCTCAATGTACCTAGGGACTCAAAACAGTCAACCTCATTTCCTTCAAACACAACAAGAGAATCAATAGGTGACACATGTAACACTTAGGGGAATGGGAGGGCAGTGAACAAGAAGGAAAAGCATAGACAATATTGAGGAGATCGAGGGATAGATGGTCAATAAGATCAAAACTGGGTGAAACCGTAACCATAGCATCCATACATGACCTCCTTACGAGAATCTCATCGAGATCATGCACCTCAATAAAAGCATCACCTGATTGACATCATATATCATCCTCATCAACACTAGTATCAATGCCAAATGGCCCAGCTACCTCAAACTTCATTGGTTCAGCTAAAGGGAAATGTGGATAAAGAAATGTCATGATAAATGTAGTACTGTCCCTAAGGCGGCTAGGTAAGGATGGTGCAACAAGAAGGAAAGCAGTTAAGGGAGGGTCAAGTACTTTATCTAGTCTGGATTCTAGAGTAAGAAAAGACACATCATCATCAAACAAATTAACATCAAGTTTAGGGAAGCTAAACCTAAGGTAGGTCTCATGTGATAAGTAGTACTCCCACATATAATTAGCAAACTCAATTTGTTGCTTATTCATTGTTTCTATCATGCTGGAAAGCCTGACAAAACTATCAATAAAAATATGATAAGGAAAAGAATTACTATGATGGCCATAACAATGACAAATCCCACACACAAGAGTAGTATAATTAGGGATGCAGGGGGATGGGGTATAAGAATTAGCACAACTAGTCTCAAGTTCATAAGTGTCCCAAGTCAACCATTGAAGCCACTATCAAGCTTCATCAATGTTTATAGCACAATCCCAATGCTCTAAAAGAGAACAGGTCTCACAGTTTATGCCCTCATAGACTATATTCAAAATTTCCCACTTCTTTAAGTAATAACCATAATGAGCAAGAAAAGCATGTAATCTATAAAAATATCTTCAAAATAATTCATGCTCATACTGAAATAGTTAAAATTTGGCTTTTCTTAAAATTTTTTAATTTTTCAATTTTTTGATTTTTTTATTCAAATAAAAACCTAGTTCGAATACTCAAGTGACCTATGATATTTAAAAGCGCCAACTCCGCAATAGCGGTGTCAAAAACTTGTTGAGTTTAAAATTATCACAAGCTCACGTGTAGTGGTAGTTAGCAACCGACGAGTACAATCATATGGACAAGGAGTTATGTTTTCAAGCACCAAAGCTAAATCGAGCGTATCAATCTAAACAAATAAAAAAGGTGATAGGAAGAGAAACTAAACCACTAAGGCAACCAAAAAGGGCTTTGATTATAATTAAACATGAGATTAACCAACTAATCGAGTCAAATCCTACCCTTTCTAAGTTATGCTAGCACTAAGAGATGATCGATTACACCATCAGAGCTCACGCAAGCCGTCTTTCAAGGGTTAAAGGCTAGTTTAATTGTTCTAACCGTCTATTTTCATGGGGCTTGCCCAATTAAACTACAAAAGTAATAATCCTAGATCTAGTTTGAATTTGGACTATTTTCATGTCCAAACACTAGCTATCCTCCCTACCCATACTTGACAATCATGATCACCTTTCAGCATGCGTTAATCACCCCAAAACACGGATGAAAGTTCTTTTAAGCATTTCAACACTTGGTAGGTGTGAGAAAAAACTCTAAATCCAAGCATAACCAAGGTAGCTTAAGGCTTAAATAAGATCAATTACTCATCTCAATGGCTAACCATAACAAAAGAACACAACGTTAATTAAAAATAATAAACATAAAAACACAAGCATAACAATGAACCATTGAAGTATCAAACAAACTGGAAAGCATAAAATTAAAGGGAGAAAGAGAGAACTCAGTCTTGAATAGCAATATCCACAATCTCGCGAATGAAACCCTAGACCTAGTTAGGAATTGGAACTATTTTCATGTCAAAACACTAGCTATTCTCCCTAGACACATTAAACAATCAACCTCACTTTTCAGCATAAGTGAATTGCCCCAATACATGGATGAAAATTCTTTCAAGCATTTTATCAAATAATCGGTAGGTGTGAGAGAAACCTTTAAATCCAAGCGTAAACTAGTAGGTTAAGGATTAAACAAGATCAAATACCCATCTAAATCTCTAACCATAACCATAGAAAACAACTCTAATAACAAATAATAAACATAAAAACACAAGCATACAATGAGCTGTTGAAGTAGCAAAGAACTGAAAGCATGAAATTAAAGAGAGAAAGAGAAGAGAAACTTAGTCATGAACAGTAAAATCCACAATCTTGTACATGGTATACATAATCTAACCTAAGCTATTCTCCCCATAATGGGGTTTGAAAGTGGCTGATACAAGCCCTAGTCGAGGCATGAAAACCCCAACCAAAGTCCCCTAATTAATTCTACGATGTGCTTAAATATAAAAAAAGAGACAATGCATAACCATGCAAAAATGCACAGGCACTCGTGCACTTTTGAGACTGGTAGGCTGCACGACCGACACTTCTGCACGACTACTCATGCATAGTTTCGGGAATCAAGACTGAAATCTGCAGGTTTCTGCATAGATGTGCCTTAATGCACGGCTAACTATACACTTCCTTGGGCTCTTCAATCTCACTCTTTTTGCACTCAGGACTTCATCAGACCTCTTTCTCCTTTAAAAATTATCCTGATGGCTTTTCTTTGCATTAACACTTGTGAATTTCTCATTTTCTTAACAACACTTCCCAAAAATAAGAAAAACACTTCTTCAAGCACACTATGAACAAAAGCAACCACATTTGACCTCTTCTTTCCATAATCCAACATAAAACTATGGGGAAAAAGGGGGTTAAATAAAGGCTAAGTGATGTTAAAATAGAGGTTTCTCAAATCCTCCAGACCTAGCTTTTGCTCTTTCTTAAGCAAAATCAGGAAAAACTAATCTAAGTACCTAACTCACTTTTGTGGGGATCATGGTTGCATTTATGTAAGCAACAAGCTCATTTAACCCCTGGGTTCTCCCAAGTGGACGAGTGAGGTCTCATGAGGGTTTGCAGAAGATATACCCACAAAATCTTGAAGAAGAAAAAGAAAAATAGAAAATTTTTCTGGGTTTACAAACAAAACACAAATATATACTAGGGAGAAGACTGTACACATTCTAACCAACCAGATCACCCTTGTAACAATGATATTACCCTATATATAAACAGAATGTACACATTAAGACTCTCAATCCCCATGAGTGACATCAAAACATCAACTTCTCACACCACAGTACATCAAAACTTTGAATCCATTCTAATGCTTGGTGCGCAAGTGCGTCATCGTCCTAGGAGTTAGGCTTTTCAGAATCCGACTCAATCCCACTTAACTAACACAAATTATATTTTTGTCTTACCAATTTGGAAAGCAAACTTTTCCATTAGAAATATTGCCTCAAACGGTGGCACCCAGTAGTACATCCCTTAAAGGGATACTTGTAATTTTTGCCTTTAATACTATTTTTACTATTTTTACTATTTTTTTCTTTTTTTTAATTTTTGATTTTTTTGTTTTTTGGAAGTGAAAGCAAAAGTAACTATATATGTAAGCCAAGTTAGAAAGTCAATCATGGAAGACTAAGAATCTAAGATAATAATGAAGTATAAATAAGGACTGGATTGTCCATCTATAATGAACTGTTAGGGTTAGAATTAGAGCACAGAAAGACACACTAAGGACTTGCATACAAGCTAATAGTTAAGGTATAAGGGATCAAAGATAATCAAGATAGTACAAGACTCCCCAATACTGCTAAAATTATTTTTTTAAAAAAAAAGTTTTTCACTTTTTTTTTTCTTGTTCAAAAGTTAGAAGCATGGCTTCTCCTCTCCCACACTTAGATCTCATATGTCCTTGTGAGAAGTTAAGGAGTCACCACACCAAAAAAGCGCATATGTATATAAAATAAAGACATAATAATACACATACAAAAATAAGAAACAAACTAAAAATGGGAAAAAGATTTATACAAAATAAATATAAAGAAAGAAAAAAAAGGGAATGAATTTACCATGTTGGCTATTGGGTGCACCTAAATTACTACCTCCTTAAGACGATGCATCTGCCATGCCTCCCTATCCCAAGATCCAAGAAACCAATTCAGATGCTGCCAAAGCTCGTATGAGCTTATCAAACACCTGAGCTTCAACTCAGATGAATGTAAGTAGGAGCACATAAACCTGAATCTAGGAATGATAGTAAGTGCTCTTCTAAACTTATCGAATGCCTTGGAGTAATCAGTAGAATACTCAAATGTAATAGTCAACATGACTTTTTCAGGCATGTTCTCCAGGTATAGACTATAAGGATCAAGGGATGGGTTATACCCTCTAAAGTTAACTAGGGACTCAGAGCAGTCAAGGCCATTCCCCTCAAGCACAATAGGATAATCAATAGGTGACACATCGCAACACTGAGGAGAAGGGGGGTAGTGAACATGACAAAAAAACTTAGAAAAGATCAAGGTGATTGGGGGGTACATGGTCAAGAAGATCAGAACTAAGTGAAACCGTAACCACAACATCCGTGTATAACCATAACATCCGTACATGACCTCCCTATGAGAGTCTAATTGAGATCATACACCTTAACAAAAATAATGCCTGACTCACAACATATATTATCCTCATCAATGCTATAATCAACACATAATGTTCCACCTACCTCAAACTAGGTTGATTGAGCTAAAGGGAAAGACGGATTAGAAAAGGTCATGATAAATGCAATGCTATCGCCAATACTGCTAGGTAAAGATGGAGCAATAAGGAGTAGAATAGTCAATGGAGGGTCAAGTACTTCCTGTAGTCCTTACTGAGAAAAGACGCATCATCACAAACAAATTAACATGAAGTTTAGAGGAGCTAAACCTAAGGTCAGTCTCATAGTTCTGCATATAATCAGCAAACTCAATTTGTTGCTCATTCATTATCTCTATCATGCTGGCAAGCCTAGCAAAACTGTCAGCAGAAATACGACTAGGACAAAATTACTGTGATGGCTAGAATAATGGTAAATCTCACATACAAGAGGGGCATTATTAGGGATGCATAAGGATGTGGTCTAAGAATTAGCACAACTAGTCTCAAACTCATAAGTGTCCTGAATTAGCCACTTAAGCGAATCCCAAGCTTCATCATTGTTTCTAGCACAAAAATCCCAACGCTCTAAAAGAGCACATGTCACAATTCATACTCTCATAGACTATATTCAAAATTTCTCACTTTCCCAAGCAATAACTACAATGAGTAAGAAAATCATGTAACTTATCAAGATATCTCCAAAATAATTCATGCTCATACTGAGGAAAGTGAAAAATTGGCATTTCTTCACATTTTTATTTATTCATATATTTTTAAATACAAGCCTAGTCTCAAATACTCAAGTTAGCTCTGATTTTGAAAAGCGCTCACTTCTCAGTAGTGGCACCAAAAACTTATTGACTTAAAATTACCACAAGCGCACGGTGAAGCTGTAGCTAGCAATCGGTGAGTACGGGGGTCGGACCTGCAAGGAGTGATATTTTCAAGCACTATGGCTAACTCAAGTGTATCAATCTAGATAAATCAAAAGGGGTGATAGGAAGAGAAACTAAACTACTAAGGCAAACAAAAAGGACTTTGATTATAATTAAAAATCTAAGATTAACCGATTAATCAAGTCAAACCCTAACCTTTCTCAATTATGCTAACATTCAAATATGATTGATCATACCATCAAAGCTCACCCAAGTCCTCTTTTAAGGGTCAAAGGTTAGTTCAATTATTCTAATCGCCTATTTTTATAGGGTTAGCCCAATTACACTATAAGAGTGGCAACTCTAAACCTAGTTAGGATTCGGGCTATTTTTATGTCCAAATGCTAGCTATGCTCCCTACTCACACTAAACAATTGACGTCACTTTTCTGCAGAAGTCAATTGCCCTAAAACATAGATGAAAACTCTTTCAAGTATTTCATTAAACACTTGGTAGGCGTGCGAAGAAACTCCAAATCCAAGCATAAACATGGTAGGCTAGGGTCCGATATCTGTATAGATGAAGAAGACAAGTTTTTACTTTTTTTCCAACTTAGTAATGCAAAATGTCTCTCTAAACTTTCTATGCTCTATTTATGTGGAGTAGTAGATCGTTTATGATTTTTAAATCTAAGGTCAATTAAAACTATTCTGTCTGTAATTTTACAATTCAGGGGTAAGACTGCTATATCAGACCCTACCATACCTCATTTGGCAGCAGAATTTTTGGGGTATTGCATTTGGAATGGCTAACCATAACTAAAGATCACAACTTTAATTATAAATAATAAACATAAAAACACAACCATAACAATGAACCATTAAATTAGCAAACAAACTGAAAAGTATGAAATTAAAGATAGAAAGAGAAGAGGAACTTAGGCTTGGATATTGAAATTCTCAATCTTGTGCATGGTATACACTTAGGGATGGCAACGGGGGGGTTGGGGACGGGGAGTATATTCCCCGTCCCCATCCCCACGGGAATCCCCGCTCCCCGTCCCCGCCCCGTTCCCCGCTACGGGGAAAAAATTCCCCCCTTCCCCATCCCCGGTGGGGATTTAATCCCCGTTGGGGCACCAACGGGGATTTTTACCTACTATTTTTTCCTCACCTTCTAAACTCTTCACGGCCATGAGTACCAAATCCAGTATATACCTAGGATTTTTACAAAGAAAATTACATATATAACCTTAGTTGTTTCATTTAAAAATTTTGAAAATAAGGTTATTTTTGTAATTTTAATCAAAAATTCGGGACAGAGGCGCGGATTTTTCCCCAATCGGGGTATGGGAACGGGGCAAAATCCCCAACGGGGAAATGGGGACGGGGACGGGTTGAACTATGTCCCCGTCCCCATCCCCATCCTCGGGCGGGGATTAATTTTCCTCCCCGTCCCCGTCCTTGTCCCCTTTGGGGACGGGGATTTTTCCCCACTTCGGGGCGAGGCTCCGGTGGGGATGGGTATTTTTCAACTTTTTGCCATCCCTATAGACACTAATTTATCCTCAATTATTCTCCCCATAATGAGGTTTAGAAGTGGATGATATAAACCCTAGTTGAGGCACAAAAGACTCCAGCCAAAAGAGCCCTAATTAATTCCGTAATGTGCTTAAATATCATAAAAAAGGGGAAAACACACGAACACCTTTACACTTTTGAAACTGGCAGGTTGCACATCTGTGTACTTTTGCACAACTACCATTGCACAATTTCGGGAATTAAGACTGAAATCTACGTATTTCTGCATGGTTTTGTCTTAATGCGCGGCCAACAGTACACTTTCTTAGGCTCTTCAATCTTCTTAGTTTTGCCATCAAAACTTTATCAGATCTCTTTTCTTTCTTAAAAATCATCCTCATGGATTCCTTTTGCATCAACACTTAAATTTCTCATTTTCTTTACAACACTTCCTGAAAATAGGAAAAACACTTCTATTATCACAATATGAATGAAAGGAAGCACATTTGACCTTTTCCCATCATAATCCAACATAAAAATATGAGAAAAAGGAGGGTCAAATAAGGGGCTAAATGAGTGCAATATAGAAGTTTATCACACATCATCATGAGCAGCCTTGCTTCTTGCTTATATATAGTGTTTTCTTCGGAGCACTTTGTGTAACCTAACTCCTAGAGTTCATGACTCTCAGGATCATAACACTTACCTATACAGAATTGTGAAACTCGCTTACTTTCTTGAAAGATGGAATCTAAATCAAGAACAATTTTGTGAAGTTTTTTGTGCCAAGAAACATAAACACCAAGAACAAATCTCAAAGATTAACTTTAATCACCACTCAAACAAGGATAAAGATAAAGAAATTTCTAGTGAAAGAAACAAGCCAAAAGGTTCATTTTATTTCAAGGTTTACAAAAAAAAACCTGAATCTTTTCAAGGGTACAAGCACACATAAATAACTCCAGCATTTTGGCATCCTTTTCACTAGCCTCTAGCCAACCAATAGGTATACAAAGACTCTCAACCAAAGAGGTTAGAGCATTACAATCACCAATAAGATGCTAGCAAATTGTACAATCAAATTCAAAAGACACAAGGGGAGACTATTTGCTAGAAAAGAAAGAGAAGCAAATTTAACACTTATCCTTACTTAGAGGCTTCCGCAACCAACAAACTTTAAGGAATATGCTGAGAATGTTCAAGAAAAGATAGCATAGGATGTCTGCTAATTATTCCAAAGAGGTTAGCCATAAATTCTTCCATGAGGTGATCAAACAAGCTACATAATTAAAGCTCAACATATTCAGACTCCTACAGACCACCCTTGCATTTTTGCCTCATAACTTTTAGGATATTTGGAATTTTTGGGTGAATTTTTTTTGGGTGGAAACTAGATGTTTGGAGCTTCTATAATTCATTAATTTTGAAGCTCATTTGATTATCCAGAAAAAAAAGCTCAAAGTTGACCTACAAAATTGGAAATCCTAGAGAACTTATACTAGAAGCTTCATTTGGCATAATTTGCATATAATAGGTGAATCATTGATCTTTCATGGCTTCCTGGATGCAAATTAGACTCATTAAGGAGTCAAAAATTTATAAACATTATCCAAGTTTATCAAATTTCATCTTTAAAATTCACTAACTTTTGGAAAAATGCACAACAGGTTTGCTATGAAAGTTTGGTTTTGACATTGGCATTGAATGCAACTCTAGTTGGGTAGTTTTGCACCTTGCTTTGCATCGCTCCCCCTCTCCAAAAGGAGAAATATCACCAAGTAAGAGACATGGTTGTGTCCTTTTGAACTTAACAACATCAAAGTGCTAAGAGCCCATACTTCTTGAATACATAGATGTTTTGAAAGAACTTAGGGGCTGCCTTAATATGAAAGTCATTCTCGTAAAACCCAATACTCATAATCTTGTTAAGAACACAAATTTACTTATCAACATTCACCTTGCAATGGGACATCTTTTCATGCACAAACTTGGATTGCTATGGCTCCCTCCTAAGAGTATGATTGAGGAGCTAGGTCAGCTTTTCTCCCTTAACACTAGAACCTCCATGGCCTTAACCTTTTGGACATAAACTTAGACCTCCACAATCTCTTCAGTTTGGGCCTCAAAGTGAAATTTTGCGGTTTCTTAAATGTAAAGAGCTAAAGAGGTTGACTCTAGCATGGGATCTTTATAAGAGCTCTTATCCATGACTGAGTTTTCCTCTTCTCTCGTTTCAAACATAACCACATCATCCTCTTAAGCCAAAGTAGACTCTTCTTCTTCTAAAGGATCTTCTTGACCCAACCTGATGAAGATAACTTCTTCTTGAACCTTGGTCTCCTCTTGAATAAAAATGTTTTCTTCATTTAAGAGTTCTTCTTCAAAGAGTCTATCTCTATAGAACCTCACATTCATGCATGATTTGAGCCATCTGAAAGTCTTTATTGTAGACCTGCCTTCAAGAGATCTTTCTCTCCTATGACATCTAAACCAATAAAAGACAAAACCATGGACTTTTTGGAAGGATATCAGGAACCCTCTTCTTTTGATGAAACTCTTACACTAAGATAGCCCCAAAGTGCTTGAACCCATCTCAAATAGTTGTCTGGATCAAGACCACCTTCATTATTAGTGGTTCTCTCAAAACCTCTTTCACTTGTGCTATTTGACTTAAAGGTCCCCTCAGTTGATCTTGAATATCCAGTATCACCTCGTCTCTCCTCATCTTAGAGACTTGATAAAGAAATAATATCATCACCATTCATAGTCTAAGCAAACAAAGGGGTAAAAGGTCATGGAAGAGTAAAAAAGAGAAGAAAAAGCTTAGCACGGACATGCCAACAGGCATGGTAAAGCTGTAACAATATTATGGGTAGGAAAAGTGATGAGAAAAGTAATGAGCACAATCAGGTCGTGCCACAGGTCTAGATGGTTTTCTGGCAATTTTCGTTCTTTTAAAGAAGGGCTCTTTGTAGGGTTAAGGGATGTGTTTTGGACGAAAGGTGTTTGTTCTCTTTTGGGTTTTGTGGGGGGCTAAAATATAAGATTAAAGGGGAAAAAATTCAAGATTAAAAAAAAACCAAAAATGCAGGAACTAAAGCAACAAACTAAACACAAAGCTTGAGGTTTTGATGCTTACCAACATGAAGGATCTTTATTTTCTAATGCCAGTTGGAACATATTGACTCGAGCCTTGAAGGATAAAATTCACTACAAAAAAATTGCCTTCAGAAACAGAAAATTTCATTTTCTTCATTGGGAAAATTTGTCTCTAAATAGGATTAGAAGCCGATTAAACTTGAAGATGATCTGTTTTTGGAAGCTTCGTTGCAAATTAGGTTTGAAACTGAACTAGTTTTGGTTTCTAATACGGAAACTGAGATTTGAAGCTACCTATGACTTAGTTTCAAATGTTAGAAATCGAATGAAGTCATTAGTTTCTAATGTATTGAAACCGAATCTGTACATCGATTTGTAATATTAGAAGCTAATGAAGTGAATCAGTTTCTAAAATTTAAAACCATTGATTTTTAATTTAATTTCTAATTTGTGAAACTAATTAGTTCATTCGAATTCTATTTTTAAAATAGATTAACGACATTAGTTTCAAATTTCACTTGTAAGTTTTGAAACTACGCATTCGATTTCAAAATTAAAAAGATAGTAGTTTCCAATGATAGGCATAGACTTCCCAACTTCAATCCCTGTCTAGTTCTGTACCACTTCCAATATAATGGAAAACCAACATGGCTAAAAGACTTACAACAAAAATGTATAACATATATATGTTAGGTGTGGCCCAAAATTTGTTATCAAGCCTTGTTTCATTTTTTATGAGGTATATGCTTTGAACACAAGCCAAGATCAATGGTTGAGATCTTTTCTAGGGTTTTTGGATGTTATTGGGCCAGCTTATTTTAAGGGGTCTTTTATGGTTTTTTGAGTGGCATGAAGGGGTTCTGGTTTCCACACAAATATTATCCCTTCTGTTCCACTATTCTAGCCTAGGTTGAGAGAGTTTTGGTGCAAGAATTTCATTCTCAGGTTGATGTCTTTTCAGTCTTTTTGTTGAGATAGTTTGTGCTCACTCCCTTTTATAGCCTTTGGATCGTCACCGCCCCTAGTTTTTCTCGATTTAGGGTAGTTTTAACTGTCATTAATTTATTATTTTCTTACTTTAATTTTCTGATTATCAAAGTTACATCCTTTCCTGCTTATACTATACATTACTCATTCCTTAATACTGGTATTAGAGCTGGGTTGAAGGATGTCTACAGTCGCTAAGTTTGATATTCATAAGTTTTGATAATATTAACTTTAGCATGCTGAAGGTTCAAATGACTATTGTTCTTGCAGACAATAGCCTAAAGAAGGCTCTCACAGGGAAGGCTAAGAAGTATGTATCAGTGATCAATAAGCAGTGTGAGGAACTCGATGAGAAGGCACTTTTGGCAATTCAATTGTGTTTGACACCTCAAGTTCTTCGTGAGCTGATTAAGAAGACAACTACTACAAATTTGTGGTAAAGGTTTGAGGAGCTCTATATGAAAAAAAGTCTAGCCAATAAAATTTATCTCAAGGAGCAATTCTACACAATCTGGATAGTCAAAGGTACTCCTATACAAGCTATAATTCTATTCTAATTAATCTGGAAAACCTTGGTGTTAAAATTAAAGAAGAGGATAATACTGCTTTGCTTGCTATGTCTTTACACCCATCCTATAAGCACTTTAAGGAGATTCTACTATATCGTAACAATTAGACTATGTTATTTGAGGATGTTAAGTCTAACTTGTTGTTCAAAGAAAAATTCAACCTTGAAGTGCGTCCTGATGGTAAAGCTAAATGCTTGTCTATGAAGGATATATCCTCTGCAAAAGGGAATATCTATAAGAAAAATTCTAGATCAAAATCTAGGGGATGTAAAACCCACAAAATATGTTATTTTGCAAGAAGTCAGGGCATTTGATTGCTAATTGTTACATGTACCCAAAAAAAAAATAGCAAGAAGAAAAGAATAAATAACACCAAAAAACTGTTGAAACTGATTTTTTTAATGTATTTTTTTAGTTCGAGTCTGATGGTGATGTGTTACTCACTACTATCTCTGAAAAGTGGAACTTTGAATAGGTTTTGGATTTTAGTTTTACAAATCATATGTGTCCTCATAGGGACTTGTTTTCAAAATGAGCCTCTTGATTTTGGTGTTTTTCCGATGGGCAATGATAACTAAGGTTGGCCACCTTCCTAGAATGACTCATAATCTTATCTCCTTAGGCATACTTGAATCCAATCACTGAATTATTCAGCTGAAGATGGAGTTTTAAAGGTATCCAAGGGTGCTCTGGTTCTAATGAAGGGTTTAAGGCAAGGCAGCCTCTATATTTTACAGGGTTGAACTACTATAGGTTCCGCAACAGTTTCTACATCCTTATCTAATGATGGTCTTATATGCGGTTGCGTCATATGAGTGAGAATGGCATGGTTATTCGGAGCAATAGAGGTCACCTTCGTAGTGAAGGTACGAGTAAGCTTATTTTTTATGATCACTGTGTATTCAAGAAATAGAAGAGAGTTAATTTCTCTATAGCTGAGCACTGTACTCAGGGATTCTTCATTATATACATTCTAATATTTAGGGTCCCTTAAACGTTTCTTCTCTTGGAATTGAGTGCTACATTTGGCCTTTGTTGATGATTTTTCTCGTAAAATATAGGTTTACGTATTAAGATAGGAAATGAGGTATTTCCCATATTTAAGAAGTTCAAGGTCCTTGTTGAGAACGAGACTGGTAGAAAGATGAAAAAGCTCAGGACCCATAATGGCGTTAAATTTGTGAACTAGGTTTCAACGACTTTTGCATTGTTAATGGCATTACTGGGCATAAGAAACTTGTTGGGAAGTCCTAATAGAATAGATTTGTAGAACGTATCAATTAGACTCTTCTAGAGAGAGCTTATTGTATGCTCTCAAATGCTGGATTGTGGGATCATTGTGATTTTTAGGCTAAGGCTATTTCAACAGCATGCTATCTTGTTAATCGTTCTCCACATTCATCCATTGTTTTTTAGATCCCAAAAGAAGTTTAGTCAAGTAACCTAGTTGATTATTCTATTTTAAGAATCTTTGGATGTCCTATTTATGCCCATATGAATAATGGGGAGTTAGCTCCTAGGGCTGTTGACTACATTGGCTATGCATTTGATTCTAGGGGATACTGGTTAGGGTGTCTTGAATCTAAGAAAATTATTTAAAGTACAGACGTAACCTTTAATGAGACTGTAATGTTATCTTTTGAGGCAGAACCTACTATTTCTTTTATAGGTATGAGCGATCATCGGAATGCTAGTGAGAAGGTGGAGTTCGAGGTCATGCTAATGCTATTCAAAATAGTTCTATTACTCAGTCCAGCAGTGTGTACAGTCGGAAGTGCCTAGTCCTAATACTTCAAATCCCAATGAGCCTTAAGTGGATGCAGATTATCCTATGGCTCGTGATAGACAACGAATGGTTATTAGAAGACTTGCTCGATATATTGGTGATGAACTAAAGATAGTGGGTTGATTGGTTATGCTCTCATAATTGCAGAGGGGATTCACGAAGGTATTGAACCTTCTTCTTGTGTTGAAGTCATCTCCTATCCTAATCCCTCTTATTGGCTCTTAGCTATGAAAGAAGAGATGGACAGTGTACATAAGAAAGTGACAAGCAAAAAGAAGGCGTTCCAGGTTCTTAAGATGCAAGGTGGAAAGAAGGCATTCGATCTCCTATCCTTGTTCCTCCGATTGGCTCTCCTACTATTTGTAATACCTTTGTTAGAGTGCCCCTTACTTTATTACTTGTTTGACTTAGAGTTATAGCAAATTGATGTCAAAACTATCTCCCTTCATGTTAAGTTAGAGGAAGGGATTTATATGAGGCCATCTAAGGGATTTGTTGCTCCCACCAAGGAACATTGTGTGTGATAATTAAAGAAGTCCTTGTACGGACTTAAGTAAGCTCCCTGTTAGTGGTACAAGAGTTTTGATTCTTTTATGATTGGGCAAGGCTATACACAAAGTTAATATGATAATTGTGTGTATTTCTAATAATTTTTCTAGCAATTCCTTCATTTACCTATAATACATTGATGATATGCTAGTTGCTTCTAAGGATAAGTCCTTCATCAACAAGTTGAAATCTTAACTTAGTGATGAGTTTGATATGAAAGATCTTGATACAGCAAAGAAAATTTTTGGCATGGAGATTCAAAAGATCAAAAAGTCCGTAAGCTCTACCTTTCTCAAAGGGAATACCTTGAGTAAGTTCTTGATAGATTCAACATGGGCAATTGCAAACCTATGTCTACTTCTCTTGCTACACACTTCAAATTATCTTCTAAGGCTTGTCAACAGTTTGAGGAGGACGTTAAGAAAATGTTCAATGTGCCTTATTGATGTTTATAGTCTCATGCATGTTATGGTGTGCACTAGATTTTATATGTCTTATGCGGTTAGTGTGTTGAGCCGCTATACGTATAATCCTAGTAATGATCATTGGGAGGTTGTGAAATAGATTCTTCGTTATGTAAAGGGTACTGTAGATAGAAATTTTGTGTTTCAAAGGGACAAGAATGTAACTAATGACGTCACAGGGTTTGTTGATTCTGATTGTGAAGGTGATCTTGATAGAAGAAGATCTATTTTAAGCTACATCTTTACCCTTTATACGACTACTATCTCTTGGAAAGCATCATTTCCGTCTATTACAGCTCCTCAACTACAAAAGTTGAGTATGTTACTACTAGTGAAGATGTTAAGGAAGCTACTTGGTTGTGAGGTCTTGTTGTTGAGCTTGGTGTTCCATAAGGTGGTGTTATTGTATTTTTAGATAGCCAGAGTATTATTCATCTTACCAGGGATGATGCCTATCACTCCAAGATCAAGCATATTAGTGTCAAGCATATTAGTATCAAGTACCACTATATCAGAGATATTATTACTGTAGGAGAGAATATGGTGAAGAAAGTTTCATACTTTGGAGAATCCCGCAGACATGCTTACCAACCCACTCCCTATAGAAGTTCGAGCATTACTTGGACTTAATTGGTGTTCACAACATATAATTATTGTTCAGGGCTCTACGCTTTGAGGTCCTTATGTAGAGTTGAGTATTGTTGTTTTTTAGATTTTAGCCCAAGGTGGAGATCGTTGGGTGTGGTCTAAAATTCTTGCCAACCTTAGTTTCCCTTTTTATGAGGTGTAGATCCCAATGCAAGATCAACAACTGGGATCTTTTTAGGGTTTTTTGGATGTTCATGAGTAATCTTATTTAAAGGGGGGAGTTCTAATTTCCACCTAAATATCCCTCCATCTACTCCACTATTCTATACTATAGATTAAGAGAGTTTTGATGTGAGAATTTTTATTCTCTGGTTGATCTTTTTTAATCTCTGTTATTGTGATTGTTCATACTGATTTTCTATTATGGTGGATTCATGATTTTACTTTGGCTTGTTGCTAGGGATGGCAACTGGCCGAGTCTAGGTCGGGTCCACTATACCTAGATCCATTTAATTTTTTGGGACCTGGACACAGACTCGGACCCAACCCCATTCCAGACCTATTGGGTCTAGAAAGGTGCAACCCAAACCTAGACCCTGTCGATCTAGGGGTCCATGGGTCCGAAATAGGTAATAACTATTTTTTACATTAAAAAAATATTTTTTACGCATCCCAACATAAATTACCACATTCCAAAGACAAACAATTGAATTTAGAAGATGTGAAATTTAATAAAAAAATTCTAGCTTTTACTAGTTCTTCTTCTATGACCGGCATAAAACAAAGTGGCATTAGAGATTACTAGTTTAGAGTTACTTTAACCAATTGCCTTTGCCACTTTTTTTTAAATAAAAAACTTAATAGGTCTTAAATTGGTCTTAGGTTGGGTTTGGGTCTGAATTCTTCAGGCCTAGCCCCAGACCTCACCCACTCCCATCGAACTCAGACCCACTTAAGACCCAGTGTGTCTCATTTAATATTGGACCCAGACCCGCTAAGTTAGGTCGGGTCGGGTCGGGTCGGGTCTAATGATTATGGATTGGGTCCAGGATCCATTGCCATCCCTGCTTGTTGCTGTCTGTGAATTTTTCCGATTTGGATTTTCCATGTAATTTTGGGTGTTATTGATTTATTATTTTCATGCTTTAATTTTTTGATTTCAAAATTACATCCTTCTCGCTTCTACTACACATTGCCCATTCATTCCTAACAATATGGTTGTAAAAGCTTTTTCAATAATGTTGATTCCAAAAGGTATAGCTATTTGCCAAATTTACAACCTCAAACAAACGTTCAACGTTTGTAAGTATGTAGTAGCTAAAAGAGAAACCTATATAGATCCTAAGTAGGTGGGACATACAAAAGTGAAAATATATGTATACCAGAGATCTAAAGCACCTAAAAGTCATATTATTGAAGTCATCTCTCTGTGCATACGTATGTAACGCAATATACTTTTCTAAATCGTGAAGCTTTGTTGGATGACCAAGCAAACTAGACATGAAGCGATTTGGGATTGCATACTTAGCAGGGCATGTTTTTTAATCCTCCATCATCTTGCGTCGTGCATCTAACACTCATTACTTTTCAATCTTTTGTTTCTACTTGTCCATCATTCCTTGCTGCTCTTTAAGCAGTTTTGCTATGTGTCCATCTTTTGTTGTTACTCTTCTACTGAAATATGTTCTTGTTGTAATTCTCTCTTTGTGGAGCTTAGCTCGATCTCGTCAAATCTGGTTCAGTTTGAAGTTGTAAGAGGATAGAGGGAGTGTAAGAAGACTTCTTGGAAGTGGCTTAGTTAGTAGGCTTCTCATAAAAAAGATTGGCACTATTGCCTGACCCATAAACGTGCCTTTCTGGCTCCATCCCCTAGTCAGTTCCAAGAACAGGCTATCATCCTCTTGTGATGGGAGAACTTGTTTTGCAACTTTAATGACTGATATTTCTCCTAGAAAATTCCAATGACAAATCAGATTAGCACTAGAAGGTTATAAGATCAAGTTGCAAAAATGCATAATTTGAAGCTACAGTTTTGGCTGCTTCGAAGTTCTATATGTACTATGATGCTCCTTTGGCTTAATCAAGCATTACTACCAAATAATAGGCTAGAAGCATGCATATCACTTATGAATCATCAATTGACGGAGGATATACATATCAATAATCAGACAACAGTATCGATGAAAAACTCTAGTATGTCAAACTATAGCATTGATAGCATGTTTGCCCAGCAGATAATATAATTACTAACTCTTGCCAACTAAAAATGTAGAAAGAAACACACAACTAATTCAAAGGGCTTGGCACACCAATTTAATGGAGAGCACATTTATAAGAAAATACTTAATTAGGTTTTGTATATTCTGGCAACTTTATCGGAAGTACTTGGGTAGTTACGATTATTTAGTGATAGATCGATTTGGAGAACAAGGGTGCGAAATCAAACAAACAAATTACACTTAAAATGACAGAATATCAGGCAAATCAATCGTAAAGGATGCCAGATAGAAGATATAAATAAAACATTCAGCAGTAATAGAAACTCAACACTTGCCAAAATGAAGAGTCCAGTCTACCGCCATACACCTGTATTAAGAAAGTAGTTGTTCCAGAAATGCAAAACACAACTACCACCTTGCAACCCCATAATTATATTAATGAAACTGTCCACTGAGGTCTACCATAGATGATTTACAAATACAATTTTTAGCATTTATACAAAAGCATGTAACATCTTTTCACTGGCCCAGAAATTTACTGATTGAGACTCATAGTGCTACGAAATCTATCATTTAGACAGCAGCAAAGGGTTCAACTAACTAGATTTAAAATAAGGAAAAATTAATATTTATGTCTTTTAAGTGCTAACTACTGCTAATTAAAAATGCAAAAAGAAACATACATGTACATAATTCAAAGGTCTTGGCACAGTAGTTGAATGTAGAATGTATTTCAAAGGAGGTACTTAAATAGGTTTGTATTCCATTAGATTACAAATTGTAACCCCCTGCCCGACGCATGCTTTTCACATCAGAAAATTAGAGGGTCACAACGTTAATGCAATTAGTAGAAGGAGATCGACACTTACAATGTTTTGGTACGTACCCATACAGCCTTTGATCGATCATCTACAAAACTTTTATCCCTAGCCTTTGTAAGTGTTCTGCAAAACAACATTGTAATAGTCACTGCCTCTCCAGCTTTTGGCTGTACGAGTTAACTGTAAAATTATGCAAGCAATTAAATATTCTAAAAGGCCTGACATAATCAATTCACAAGGTGAATAAGCAAATGCATACTATCTTCTTTGCAGTTGCAGTAGCCAAAGCTGATCCTTGAGTTTGACAAGCCCCAGCATTAGGCCCAGTAACTTTAATTTGTTCATCCTGGACTGCTTTGATCTCTTGGAAAAACCTTCAGATTGCTGCTTCTGATGCAGCAACCGTCAAACATCAGAAGATAACATATCAAACAATCGATTTTTTCTTTTTCTTTTTATAGACCATCTCTTTAAGACGATTTTTCGCTTTGTCCCAATATGTCTTCTTGAGAAGAGATGAACGGTCAGCCACCTATCAATACCAATCTTGTATTTAACTATAATTATGAATCTCATTATATGATTTCGGATATAGCCAAAGGTTTTTCTAAACTTCACATTAGTAGCTTTTTTAATAACTCTAACTTTCATAAAAAGATATAAGAAATGGCCTATAGCATCATTGCCTTACCAAGCCCACAATCCCACAAATGCCGCAAGAATGAAATCATGGAATGGGATGAAGCATGGAATAGGTAGCATAAAAAAAAAAAAATTACCAACAGTCTTGTCTCTTACTTGTTAAAACTCCACCAGCACTTCTGTCCTTCAACGCTAATATGAAAAGTTCTCTTTTTTTCAACAGCTATAAACGATGACGCAAACAACGTATGCATCACGTAGCCATAACGACAACTGCTAGTGCAAGCCAACCAAATTCTTATAGGCACACAATTCAAAGATGGACATTCTCTGTCATCAAAAGCTAGGTGTTGCGAATTGCATGTGAGCATGCTTTTGGTTGACATTAGGACACCTTGAAAAATTTTCTAAATACATTGCTATCTGCTGGTAGCAATGTAATAACTCATTGCTTAACTTTGTTTGCGCCTAAATACTTCTAATGCAGTTATCCTCAATATTTATTTAAACTGGTCAAAAATGTCATAACACAATTCTAATATCAGAGTTCCAAACTAAAAAATGGATTTCAGTGCAAAAATTTGGTCCCATCCCACGCAAATGAGTAGAGAAAAAATAATGTGATTTTTGTTACTCAGACCCTTCATTATAAGCTATAATGGCCATGAATACCTATTCAACCACCAATCCACCATATGGCACACCCAAGATACACACATAAGACATAAGTTAGACATAAAATTTTGAACTTCTTGGGAATCACAAAGTGCAACCCTTGTTCTGATTATGGGGTATGAAAGTGGTTACATCAACATGGCAAAAAGAAATGCTAAATGTTGTATCAGCATTCATTTCACTCTGGGAACTTGAACTTCCAACATATTGTAGCGAGCTACTGAGGTAGATGTCAAAAGCAGTAAGCATATGTGTATGCTATTAGTGGCAGATAAAGGCAAGGTCAGAAATCAGACAAAGCGAGCTAACAGTAGGTGAGTTGATAGTATATTCAAACTCAAAAGCTACTTGAGATGAATCCAGGTAGGATTTGACGTAAGGTTACCTTTGCTGAAGCTCAACTGAAGCATGTTCTTATTGATTCGTAAAAAGTAGAGCTCAAGTTGAAGTATCTACTCACCAACATAATGAGTTACCTTTTTTCACTTGAACATGAATAAATCATACATAAAAGATTGAACAGTGTGGCGCGAACTTTTTTTGGGAGGGTCTAATGAATAAAAGACCTAAATTAAAATAACAATATGACCATAGTGGGAAAATACAGCCAAAATCATTCAACACAGACCCTAATTAAACCCAGTTTATTAAAATAAAATATACATATTTTGAATGCATTCCACCGAAAAGTTTTGATGTGATCCGGCGCCTCCCTCCAGCATGAGTAGGGAGTCCTATAATAGCTTGTGATACTTAGGGTGACTTGATGAGATACTATATCATCTTCAAAGCTGTCAAGAAAACAACCTTATAATATGACAACGATGGAATCAATGTAAAAGAAAACAAATAGAATAA
The DNA here is from genome assembly GCA_029747015.1 of Carnegiea gigantea. Taxonomy (NCBI): domain Eukaryota; kingdom Viridiplantae; phylum Streptophyta; class Magnoliopsida; order Caryophyllales; family Cactaceae; genus Carnegiea; species Carnegiea gigantea. The sequence goes on along the minus strand of JAKOGI010000396.1, from coordinate 208,081 downwards.
CAAATAAACAGAGTACAATCTATATATGCTGGTGTGCTCACCATAAACGCTCAAGGAAAGAACCTGCAAGGCTACTAGATTGCCCATTGCAATTAGATGAATCACGGGATATCATAACTGGTTGTGACAGTGTTTACATCTCATCTGAATCAACAAGCCCATTCTAATCTCCCTATCTTCATCAGATGTTCTTCTTTGTCTATCTCAACCAAATATTGAACCAAATTGTCCTTGTGAATCAGATGCTACATTAGTACGAGTGCTAAAACATGGAAAATTAGCACAAATAGGTATTAAAGCAACCAGAAAGATACATATAACCCATAAATATTAGAGTAATCATAAAATACACACAGTAAATATGAGAGCAACACAAATATTTAAATGTCCCCTGTTATTTATGAAGTGCTTTGTGAACATATATTAGTAGGTGAATCTCTCAGGTTGTGCATACAAAGTATAATTCCTGTGGTATGACATTGGTATATTTTGAGTGGTAGCTTCTAACCTAACATGTCTTCTAACAAGTACCTCAAGTATATACACGCCAATTTTATAATTAATACAGGAACAGTTCAATAAAAAAAGGTCATTTCGTAGTTTAGGCATATTTTGTAATAGTTATATGATTTACAAAAAAGGAAACAACTCTTAACTCAACCACTGAATTTACTGTAGTTTAAACTTTAAAGCATTTAAATATTATGTACTATCTGGAGTGTCAAAAGATCATAGTTAGGGTCAATGTGAATAGTCTGTAATGTATAATGTGTTATCTGTAGCATCATTTTCAACTACTCTCTTCAGTACTTTATCAATATGCCTAGGTTTCTCTTGTTTCATTGTCTAGATGCAGGAGAAAGATAGCTACTAGGGCTGACCAAGACTGAGACACCCATTACATTTTCATAGAACCAGTCCTGGCTGGAACCGAGTGCAGGAATATGAGAACTAGTCCTCGTCCTAGTTGGACTGGTTCTAAGATTCTTGGACCTAATTCTAATACTAGATACCTGGTTACTCTTTTTTTTTTTGGGGGGCTATCTTTTTGTTTTATTTCAGTTTTTGGCCAGGAAGAAAACCAAACCATCAACCTGAAACATTCACTGCATTGGTACATGCACTTGATGAAATTGAGCAACCAACATAGCAACAACTAACAATCTCTAAATTTCCTTAACTTGTAGCAAACAGCAAGCCCACAAGGCCACAACCTAAAGTTCAAAATCTAACAAAATTTGAGAATCTATGGATTGCGAATCAAGAGAAGTACATCATACAAACTAAATTTCAAATGAATTACAAGTTTTAAGCATACATGGCCATAACTATAATTAAAAATATGATATTAAATCAGCTCCCAGCGTCTAACCACAACCTCGAAGTACAACTTCTAGATGAGGGCCCCCAAGCAAAGGCCACAACTTGATAGCTTCACTGCTCTAATCATCCTATGTGACTTTTTGACCTAAAAAATTTTAGATTAGAATGAAGAAAAACCAAAAGACAAAGTTTAGTTAAGGAGTCATAAAAATTGTATATAAGTGAATATCGTAAACATCTAGGAAAATACCTCAATAGACGAAAGTCTTCAATTCGGGCTCCTTTTCAATCGCCCATAATTTGATCAATTTGAGTTATCTCTCCCTCACCCAAATCTCAATATCAAATTAAAGAAAAACAAGTCAGAAATAAAAGTTCAACATTAAATAATAACTTGCAATACAAAAATAAATGTAAAGTATATATATAATTACCTACTTCATATTTCTCCTCATCGTTCATAAGTTGCTCAACATCAGTGCAAATAGTGGATGCCCTCAACCAATCTTGAGCACAAGTCAATGCATCCACTGTTCTGGGACCCAAGTTACTACAAAACTGATAAGCACCTAACTTGATGTTCTAAATCCAAACTCACTTAATAGAGTAGAAACAAGCACTGCCAGAATATCCCTTGCCATTTTGCTTGCACCTTATGAATGAGACTATGTCTCTTCCACCACTTCAAGATATCAAAAGTTCCATCTACTTTTCGCAAGCAGCAACTAGATAGATACCCAACTCTGTTTTCTCAACATCATCTTCCATGCCCTCATGCCATTAAGACTACAACTCCTTAAGAGTATCATTGTTTAAGAATATCTTTGCATGAACAGGGGAAGAAGAACCATCATAATCATCATTTTCAACATTCACACAAGAAGAGTATGAACCATATAACCACTTGAGCACATTATAGAGATTATCATAAACTATATCTGCCTTTCCAAAGTCATTATATAAAACTTTCTAAAAAGGAATCTTACAAACTTCAACTTACACCGTGGATAAAAAACAACCACAACCAATATAATTAAGATTAGTCTTTACCCATTCTCCATAATAATCATCAAATTTCTTATGCATTTAGAAAGCCATAACCCAAGGACTGTGGGACAGATCTTTCTCCCATTCTAGCAAGTTAGTAAGTATGGCCTACAGGTCATGAAAATGAAAATTAGTAATGACATACAAAATGTGAGACATCCTCTTAGTAACTTCATAAAGTTGCTCTAAAAACCTTGCCAAGATTTTTCCCATGTTCCCAATCCTTTTTTCCAGGAACACTATCCTTAAGCTCATTCGCAAAATTGCAATCATCATTCTTAAATCTTTCAAATGCCTTTTCAAATTTTAAAGCCGTGTTCAACATAAGAAAAGTAGAATTTCATCTACTACACACATCCAAAAACAAAGATCCTTTACAAGGGACATTCACCACTTTGGCACAAGCATTAAACAATGCAGATCTAGTAGGGGAACTTCTTGTATATCTAATAGGACAATGAAAATTATTTAACCCTTACCAAATGATTTCTCATAGCCAAATTCAAAACATGGGAAGATCTCATATTAAGAAAAAAAACACCATTAAAAGTAAGCTTATCAACAAGATTGTTTTTCAAATAACCAAGAATCACATTATTAGAACTTGCATTATCAACTGTTAAACAAGAAAACTTATCTTCAGTGTAAGTTCTACTCATCATCTAAGAAATGTGCAGTCAAATAAAGATAGTTCAAGTTTTGAATATATGTCCAACAATCAGTTGTGAGAGCAATTGTAGATTTCAACCTAATAAACCTCAATTTCAACCCTATTTTACTCCCTAGTTGATCCCTTTTCCTATTGTTTTCATATTTGATCTTGAGGGGAAAGGGTCAAATTAGCCTTCTTCGATCTAAATTGTGCTCATATAGTGGTGTGTCGTGTTTTCAGGAGTTCCTGCTAGGAAACCGAGAAAATCCGCTAACATTAGCAGAAAGGAGGGCTAAGAAGACGAGCTGCAAGTCAGAAAGGAGACCAGCTAGATCCAGAGATTTAGCACGGGGACCCCATGCTTACCAAGCACGATCGTCCCACGCTAAAACATCACGAAGGACCGGCCAGCAGGGTGGCACGGTCACCACGTGCTGGGTGGCATGACCATATCACCCCAGCCAGTGGCGCACGGTCACCTTGTGCCCATTAGGATGGTCGTGTCACTCTGGTGCCGTCGTGACTTAAGCGCTTTTTGAGTGCGGTTTTCGGGCATTCTTTTCCTTGCTTTCGGAGACCACTTTTCCTAAAACTTTTCTAGGTTTTCGTTAGAGAGACTTTCAGTGAGTTACTTTTGCAATTTGGTGCAGTTTGAAGATTGTTCAAGAATCACGCTTCGGTATAATTCAAGTTCATTTCTTGAATCTTTCTCTCTCTTTTGTTGTTGCTTTTAGGATTTTGTGTGAATTATGCCTGTGACTCTTGGAATCCTATTGCTTGATTTTGAGACAATGTGTGGCTAATCTCCTAACTTAGGTTGGGATTAACACCGATTATGTGTAGTTGAATCATGAATTAGCCCCAAACCCAACTTCTCCCATGGTTTGTGTTTATGTTTTCTAGTATGCGCACCACGTGCTCGATAAAATACTCAAGAGAGTATTCATCTATTGTTATTAAGGTTTAGGGGAGCGCTGAAAGACAAAATATTTATATAGTGTCACTTATTAGACAATTAGCATTTTAATATGAAAATAATTAAGTTTTTAATTGGGATTCGAGATTGTAGACCTTATAATCCTCTAACTTTTAATCCCATGAGAAAAGGTGACTATGGTTCTAGGATTAGTCTTCGACCTTTGAGAGAGGGAGAAGATGGACTTTATTGACAATCTATCTACTCATAATACATACTTGGGTCTATTTGACGGGGTTAGCAATTGATTCGTTATCATACTCGTGCTGTTAATTCCAACCTGGGTGTTCTACCATTCTGTTATCTTGTTCATCTATAGTTTATCCTTTAATCTCTGATATTCATTAGCCTAGATTGAGTAGAGTAATTAGTTCTAGTAATTGAAAGTAAGTTCCTTGTGGATTCGACCCGTACTTGTCGGTTGCTAGTTACAACTATGCAGGCTGTGCACTTGCTGTTTAAAACGTAACAAGTTTTTCTTTTTATAGTTTGTAGCTCTTCCTTATTCTTGCTGGATACCATTTATGCTTGGTTTAGTGTTTGGTTTGCATGCACAGGCGAAGTCAAGAAATCAAAACCTTATCCTATTCAATCCTGAAATCAAAGCAACCACTCGAAGGCGAGGCGGAGAAGCAAGAAGAAAGAAGAGGACAGTAGTAGAGATGGCAGGGCAAGTCCAAAGAGTGTTGTAAGACTATGCCCTACTGCAGGCGTCGGGCGTCACCTCATCCATAGTTAGCCCTGTGGTGGAAGCTAATAACTTTGAGCTCAGCCCCGCCTTTGTCACCTTTGTGGACAGAGATCAGTTCAGTGGGCACCCATCGGATAACCCTAATGTGCACCTTCACAAATTCTTTGCGAAGTGTGACACCATCAAGTTCAACAGGGTGCCTACCGGTGCCACATGACTGAGGCTTTTCCCCTTCTCACTGGGATAGAGCCAGCGACTAGCTGTAGAATAAGGAGCCCAATTCATTGACTACTTAGGAGACACTCTCAAAGGCTTTCCTCAACAAATATTTCCCACCTGGGAAAACTGCAAGGTTGAGGACCGACATCACTTCCTTCACTCAGCGAGATGACAAGTCCTTGTACGATGCTTGGGAGAGGTTCAAAGACCTCCAGCAGCAGTGCCCTCACTATGGTGTGCCTGACTGACTCCTCGTCCAGACGTTCTACAACGGGCTAGAGCAGTCAGTCAAGATATCAGTAGATACCGCAGGGAGAAGTGCTCTCATAGGAAAGTCGATTGAAGAAGCAAGGGCTCTATTGGAAGAGGTGACTTCCAACAATTACCAGTGGTCGACTGAGAGAGCCACACCAAAGAGGAGTAGTGGCAAATATGAGGTAGATGTCGCAACGCTCCTAGCCAGCAGGATGAATGTGCTGGCACAAAGACTGGATAGGGTGGGCACTCCTAGCCCAGCCGGAGTGTATGCTGTTTGTGAGACTTGTGGTGTGCAGGGGCATGCTTCTATTAAGTGCTACAATGGTTCCTCCACCATTGAGTATGCTAACGCCGTTCATAGCTTTAACCCTCCACTGCAGCACAATTCCCACTCTATTACCTATAATCAAGGTTGGAAGAGCCACCCCAATCCACTCTACAAAAATCCCAATTCTCATCCCCAGAGTTCTATAGAGCTGCATGAATTCCAATATAGAGCTCCCTACAACCCATCCCCTCCACCTCCACATCCCACATCCAAATTGGAGAGTCTCATAGAGTGCTTCATAGCAACTCAAACCAAAATTAATGAAGCTTTTCGTGAGTCAATCAACCAGCTAACTACCAAGTTTGATGCTACGGCCTCCCACCAAAAGGTGATGGACACACAGTTGCCCAGATAGCCGAGCAGGCTAGTCATTTGTCCCAGTCTCAGGGGTATCTACCAGGTCAGCCTGAGACTAACTCCATGGGACATATCAATGCTATTTCTGTAGTGGCCGAGGGGATAGAGGATAGTCCTGTCATGGTTTTCTAGAAGACAGTTTCAATTCCTGATTCTACAGGAACTGATGAGCACATGGAAAAGGAGAGCTTGAGCTCTAATAAGAAGGTCACCTATACCCTACCCTCAGAGAGTGGCATGGGTTAAGCTATCTAAGCTTGGGCCCAGATTTGGGAGATTCTTGGATGTGCTGAGTCGGATTTATGCTGATGCCTCTTTCTTAAAAGCTCTCAGGAAAGCACTGGTCTACTTCAAATTTTTTAGAGAGCTCCTTTCCAAGAAAGGTAAGCCTGAGTGAGTTCTAGTGGTCCTTGTTGGAGAGGTCTGTGGCTAAGTTCTTTACAGTCAGTTGTCATCAAAGCTGCAGGATCCTTGTACCTTCTCTATCCCTTGCTGCATAGGTGATGTGCAGATCGAGAGAGCCCTTTGTCATTTGGGGGCCAGTGTAATTTTAATATCTCTCGCTCTTTGCAAGAAGCTTAGGTTACTGGACTTGAAGCCCACCACCACGATTATACACCTAGCAGATCGCACTCTCAGGTGACTTGCAAGTATTTTAGAGGACGTTCCTATTCAGGTGGGTAAGTTCATCATCCCCTGTAATTTTATTATCATAGATTTGAATGAGAGCTCCTGGGTCCCCATCATCCTAGGGAGGTCATTTCTAGCTGCTACAGGGATGGTGGATGATATACAGGTAGGAACTATGTCCTTCAAGTTGCGTGATAAGAGAGTTGATTTCTATTTTCCTCTACCCATACCATCTTCAGTCCCTGCTCGTCATTCACTTCTTGAGGCCCTTGCATATTCTGTCCTTCACGCAGCTATTTCTAGCATCACAATATTTGATGGGGATGTAGTACCTCGTATGAGGTCTATAGTGCTGTCTGGTCTACCTCCACCTGTCCCTACTAAGGAGGCACTACCTTTCACCCTGGGGAGGTGTTAGAGGCAACACCATTCGCCACTTCACCACCTCCACCTCCCTCCACCCTACCATTATCTACAATCTGATATAAGGATCAAGCTAAGGACCTTAAATAAGCGCTTTTTGAGAAGCAACCCAGGCATTTTTTTTAAAAAAAGAGGCATTTTATTTTTCCCCTGTACTTCACCTATTCACTTACGCGCTATTGGTTTTCCTCTCCCCTTAGCCCTTCTACATATCCTTTTCATTGATGACAATGAATATCTCAAGTATGGGGGGTCAGCTTATAGCTCTTTAGGTGGAATTGTGTACTTCAAGGCGTGAGTTGAATGACCTCACTTACATTCATATCATATAAGCAGGACATCACGTAGTTTTGGTATATTCTTTTTACGCTTTTCATATAGTAGCACATGTAGTTTAGAACTTACAGATTAGATTTTGCATATCAAAAAGGCGAAATGATCAAGTGGGGCATTCATTATCTTTCTAGGTACTACTTCTTACCCTTCTCTTCATTATCCCCCTTTATATGTTTACTGCTTTTTTGGTTAGATTTAGTACTTTTTGAATAAAAAAATTGAGAAAAAGATATGAAAACCCCCCTCTCATGATGAGAATGCAAGGGGTGATGATCGATTGGTCATGTTGATTGTGTGTTGAGGTGCGGCTGGTTTTGGTGTGAGTTTTGTGAAAATGTGTTTTGACATTGCCATCTGTAGTTCCTTTGCCCTATGTTGCATATCAATTGCCCTTGAGACTCATCCAGTTTGACTTAATTGACCTTGATAAATGGGGTATATTTTAGAGTAAGTTGCTTGGTTGTGGTTGATTTACTTGTAGCACTTTGAGCCTAATGACTATTCTTTGCATGTAGTCTCTTACTTCCTTTCATGTGTGACTCATCCATGATTATATCTCTAGAATTTGGTCTTATTTTCTCTGATATCACATTTAGCATTTCACTAAGTTGATATGATTGAGGTAATTTTTATTTCATGCAACCACATGAGCCAAAAAGCCACCCATTGATGTGTATTAACCCTTTTGCTAGCCCTTGGCGCCTTCTTTCCTTTTTTTTTTTTTTTTTGTTGCTGCATCTAATCCACTACACACTTGGCCTATCCATATTCCCTATATCCTGATCAAGGTCTAGTGGAGCAACACTTCCATTTAAGTTGGGTTTGCTTTTGAGGTTAGTTCACCTTGGGTATTCTATTGGTGGCTTGTATAGGAGGAATTATGATATGATTTTTGTATTTTCCATGCCATTCATATGTCCTTTTTTCGCTTCAAAGGAAAAAAAAAAAAAAGAGGAAGCAAAGAAAAAGAAAAGAAAGAAAAGAAAGAAAGAAGTAGAAAAGTTATGAATAAAGTGGTTAGCAAGGGGTCATGAGGATAAGATTGTCTAACCTCCTTTGAGGTTTTTATGGGGTTTGTTGCTCAATGTTTAATTATGGTGTGAAGTTGTTGTTTTGGCATTAGTTGTGGAAGCGTTTTTTGCTCCCTATTCCTTCGACTATTAGCTCCACTCTTCCCAAGTCTGTTCCACTTCTCACCCTTAACCTTGGCCTCATTACATCCTCTGTACAAGTCCTCATGATTGGTATCTTGCATTTTTTTGCATCAAGTAGTGGAGAATCGAGAACTCTACCAAGTTTATGGTAGTTTGCTTGATTGGATAGAGTATTGAGCGCACCCTTGCTACATATTCTAAACACATTGAGGAAAGTGCTCTACCTTGTCCTAAAGTGAGGTTCTACCAGTCCTGCTTACTTACCGTTTATTGAGGAAGGTCTTGTTCAACTATATGCTTCGATATTGGGGTGCTTGATATGTTGCATTTGGGTAGGATGATTTATGGATGGTAGTGCATGTGTTTTATTGAGAATGTGTCACACCTTAACTTAGCCACCTTTAATGCATGATCTAATTTGGTTTGTTGATTGTTCATCCCTTACTTGAGGAGGATAAGTTTAGAGGTTCAGCTCCCTTTTATGACTACTCATGAGTTAGTCTTGCTTGGAGATATCAAGGGATAAGCATGGGGGAGTTAATAAACCTCTATTTCGACCCTATTTTAGCCCCTAGTTGATCCCTTTTTCCATTATTTTTATGTTTGATCTTGAGAAGAAAGGGTCAAATCAGCCTCCTTTGTCTAAATTTTTCTCATATAATGGTGTTTTATGTTTTCAAGAGTTTATGCCAGGAAACCGAGAAAATCCACTAACATTGGTACAAAGTAGGGCTAAGAAGACGAGCTGCAAGTCAGAAAGTTGGAGACCAGCTAGACCCAGAGATTCAGCAAGGGGACCCCATCGTTACCAACATGGTCGTGCCGCGCTGAGACATCATGAAGGACTGGCCAGCAGGATGGCACGGTCACCCCATGCTGGGTGGCATAGCCGTGCCACCCTAGACAGTGGCGCACAGTCGCCCTGTGCCCACTAGCATGGCCATGTCACTCTGGTGCCATCGCGACGTAAACTCTTTCCAGGTGCAGTTTTCAAGCATTCTTTTCCTTGCTTTCAGGGAGCACTTTTCCTAAAACTTTTCTAGGTTTTTGTTAGAGAGACTTTTAGTGAGTTACTTTTACAATTGGGTGTAGATTGAAGATTGTTCAACAATTATGCTTCGGTTTAATTCAAGTTCATTTCTTGAATCTTTCTCTCTTTTATTGTTGCTTTTAGGATTTTGTGTGAATTATATTTGTGACTCTTGGAATCGTATTGTTTGATTTTGAGACGATGTGTGGCTAATTTCCCAACTTAGGTTAGGATTAACACCGATTATGTGTAGTTGAATCAAGAATTAGCCGCAAACCATACTTCCCCCATGGTTTGTGTCTATGTTTTCTACTATACGCACCACGTGTTCGATGAAATGCTCAAGAGAGCATTCATCTCTTGTTATTAAGGTTTAGAGAAGCATTGAAAGACGAAATCTTTATCTAGCGTGACTTAGTAGACAATTAGAATTTTAATATTAAAATAATTAAGGTTCTAATTGGAGTCGAGATTGTAGACCTTGTAATCCTCTAACTTTTAATCCCGTGAGAATAGGTAACCATGATTCTAAAATTAGTCTTCGACCTTTGGGGGAGGGAAGAGATAGACTTTCTTGACAATCTATCCACTCATAATACATGCTTGGGTTTGTTTGATGAGGTTAGTAATTGATTCGCTATCATACTCGTGCTGTTAATTCCAACCTTGGCGTTTTACCATTATGTTGTCTTATTCATCTATAGTTTATCCTTTAATCTTCGATATTGATTAGCCTAGATTGGGTAGAGTAATTAGTTTTAGTAATTAAAAGCAAGTTCCTTTTGGATTCGACCCGTACTTGCCGGTTGCTAGTTACAGCTACGTCATGCACTCGCTGTTTAAAACATAGCACAAACCTTTCAAAGTAATTTTCAAGGCACCTTTTCTACAAAGATAAAGCTTTTTACAATGTTTAACAATAATGAAGCGAGATGCAATGTGATTAACAAATTGTGGACAAGCAACACTTACAAAAAGTCTGAGGCCTTCCTTTTCAACCATGAAAAAGGGATGCTCGTCAATGATAACCATTTTCGCTAAAGCAAGCCTAGTAGCCTCTACGCCAAATGATCAATTAGAAAGAGTAACATTCTTACTGTATGGATCTTTAAAGAAGGAAATCTTCTTTTGTTTTTTAACCACATTGTAAGGATGCTAAGAACATGATTAAAGATGGTTTCTTAAAGTAGAAGTCCCACTATTAGGGTTGGCGGTCTATACCTTCCCATAATTCTTGTATTTCACTTTCTCTATTTTCATGGTTGTTGGATTGATGATTTCTCCAAAATGGTCTCTATAAATCGACTTCCTCTTGCCACTAGCTTTAATTTGAGGCTTGTCAGTTTCGAAATGGCAAGCTGAACCAGAAGTAGCATCACTCTTCTCTTCTAAATTCATATGGTCTTCCATTTAGATATTCTTCAAAACAAGAGAGAAAAACTAATGAATACTTAAAACGATGAAGCTATTGGAAGTAAAAAGAACATAGTAAGAGCTAGAAAATTGGAGAACAATAGTAGCTATAGGCAATTCAAGAAACAGCAGGCAAAAACATGAAAAACAAAGGCAAACCCAGGAAGGAGCACACAAATAGATTGAGTAGATGACAACCCCAAAGCTTTCAACAATTTATACATCCCAAATAAAAAAACAACAACAAGCTTGTTGCCCTAATTGGTGTAATAAAATGAATAAATTAGAGACAAGAGGCTAATATAATAAGGAATACAAATAACAAAACAATCTTTCATCAAAGATCATCCACATTCAATGTATCAATCACACAAATATTCATCCTTAACCCTAAGTAGTAGGCCTGCTCATTCACTCTTACCTTCACATATTAAAGCAGATGACCAGATGATTATGAGGCCATCATAGAAATGAAGTGCACGAGTAACAGCTCACTGGCAGAACAAGCCATGTGCTCAGACTAGCAGCAAAAAGAGGCGGTGGATTGCTATTAATAAACATCATAAATGTAAGCAATGAAAGCCAATGCTTGAGAAAGAGCACCAAAGAAGACAGAGCTGCCAGAGAAGATAGAAAAAGCCCACTGTCGTTAGAGAAGACACAGAAGATGATTTGTGGTTAGAAGGTATAGAGAAGGGTAGGAGCTTGAAACAGGCGCAGATCAAGATAGAAAGAGAGACATTCACTAGCAAATTGGTATAGAAGACTAAGAAAGCCCACAATCATTTGAGAAGATAGATCGTGTTTTTGTGAGAGTGAGAGTGAGAATAAGATCAAAAGTTGAAAGTACAAAGAGAGAGATTCAATGAAAGCATGAAACTCATCGTTGCCAGGAGAGGGAACATCGGGAGAGTGATGTAGTGGATGTGAGCGGAGGAATATGAGTGATTGAGTGAGCCTCGGTGTGAAAGTGAAATTAGGGTTTCTGGTTTTACTTCGTTACTTGGACACACACACACACACACACACACACACACACACACACACACATATATGATTTATTTTTTTTTACATGACTTCAATTAGGTTATGGGTTTAATTCTGATTCCAATTTTCTAGAAATGCACCTAGAACTGATTGGCATTAGGTTCGGAATTTTGGAACTGGTCTCAGACCCGATTCATTTGGTTTTAGGTCTGGACCCGAAGGGTCCAAACTGGGCTGATCTAGATCTGGTACCTTTTTTGGTTCAACCCTAATAGCAACTAATCATAGTATCACATCATCCATCAAAGATAAAGCTTCCATCAACCTAGCATCATCATTTAAGCCCTCACATGCTCATGTCAAGTAAAGAATCTCATTTTAGATATCACCTTGAAAGTCTTTAGGAGCAACATTCAATACAACCAATGTATGTGTTACTTTTAAATCCAGAAAATGCTACCAAAAGAACCTATTCCTTAGAAACAAGGTGATGAAAGGAATGAATCAAACTAGCACCTATCCTCATACCAAATTAGGAATCTCAAACATATTAGTACAGTGTAACCATTTCCTAACCTAAAGACAATCATATTCTATTGATCTTTGAAAAAAGCAAAGAAAAAAATACAATAACCAGTAGCAAAGTAGTTGAAGTATTGTGAACTGTGTTTGAAGTACTGTCCAGCTACTTAGTTTCTCTCTGCTTCTCGTCCTCCTCTATACTGTTATCACCGACAACAAATCAAGCACAACAAGTGATGACAAATCAAATTTATTAATCAATCTCTTTTCAGAAACCACATTGAGCATCAGTTTTAAAATTTTGGAGCCAACCACTTAATCAGTTTCAAAATTAGAAGCCACGACAAGAGTTGCTATTTTTTGTTTCAAAATGCATTTTTTAAAACTGAATTATGTTTAGTTTCAAAATTCATTTTGCACTTTTAATTTTTTTGTAGTGGAACCTAAATCAAGAATAATTTTTCAGAGCTTTCAATGTGGAAGAAAGATAAGCAATAGATAATTAAAGAGACATGTCTAAGCTAAAGGGAAACCTACTACTTTGACTGAAAAAATCTACTAAATAATTAAATAAAGGATAAGCACCAAGAAATAATCTGCAGGTTTGTCTCTAATTACCACCCAAATAAGGGGTAAAGACATAGGGATTTCTAATAATTAGAGAAACAAGCCAAAAGCTTCATTTCATTTCAAGCTTTAAAATTTCAAAATCTAATTTTGCAAGGGTACAAACACAGATGAATAACTCTAGCATTTTAGCATCTATCCCTAGTCTCCAGCCAACTATATGCATACAAAAACTCTTAACCAATGAGATTAGAGTGTTATACTTACCAATAAGATGCTAGCAAATACAATCAAATTTAAAGCACATAAATGGGGACTATTAGCCAAAAAGCAATGGGCAACAAATTCAGCATTTACCCTTGCTGGGAGACTTCCTTAACAAACACAAATAGAGAAATATGATGAGAATATTCAAAGGAGGATGAGTGCAAGATATCTAATAATCACCCCAAAGAGTTCAGACAAGCTCTGTTAAGTGATCAAATAAACATCATAATCAAAATCATGCATATTCATACTTACACTGACCATCCTATGATTTTTTTTCCGTGATAGCTTTTAGGATACTTGGAATTTTTTGGTTGTTCTTTTCCATTAGAAACCAAACATTTAAAACTTTCAATCTATACCAGACTCATGATTTTTGAAGGGTCAAGAAAAGAGAAAAAGAAGAGAAACTTATAATTGACCGATGAAATTAGAAATTCCGGACAACATGTGCTGGAGGCATTATTGATGAGTAAACCATAATCCTTAATGACTTCAGTTTATGCAAGTTTGACTCATTATGGAGTCCAAACCTTTTGAATACCATCCAAATAGATGCAAGTTCATCTTGAAAATTATCCATCTTTTAGGAAATTGTGCACAAGGTTCTCTATGAAAGTCTAGTTTTAACAATGGCCTTGAATTGTGATTCTAGTGACTAACTTTGGACGTTGCTTTACATCATACTTCCCTTCTTCAAATGGATTTGCCCTTAAATCTTGTAACCAAATGCTTAATTCTCAAATATCACTAACCAAGACAGATGATTATACTAATTTGAGCTTAACCACACCAATGTGCTAAGAGACCCCATACTTCTTGAATGCATAGGTACTTTTGAAGCATTTAGAGGCTGCCTTGATGTAAAACTCCCAATGCTCATTATCTTGGTAAAAACACAAATTTTCTTATCAACATTTAACTCACAATTGGATACCTTTTTATCCACATGCTTGGATTGTTGTGGCTTACTACCAAGAGGTGATTAAGAGCTAGGTGGGCATTTATCCTCCGATGGTAAAAGCACCATGGACTCAACCTTTTGGATATGAACTTGGACCTCTATAATTTCTTTAACTTGGGCTTGAAGTTGAACCTCCATGGTTTCTTCAATGTGATGAGCTAGTGCGATAGACTCTAAGAAGATCACTTTTTTCTCTTCACTTTTTCCATGAACACCTAAAATAAGAGCATTCTCCTTTTGAACCAAAGTGGGCTATTCTTCTTCCAAATGATCTCCTTTGTCTAGCCCAATGAAGATCACTTCTGCTTCAACCTTGATCTTCTCTTGAAAAATAATGTTTTCTTCTTTCAGGACTTCTTCTTCATAGAATAGATCTTACTAGAACCTCACATTCATCTATGATTTGAGCCCTCTCCCAGTTTTGATTATAGGATTAAGGCATCTAAACCAATAAAGGACAAAGTCTTAGAGTTTTTGGGTGGTATCATGCAACCCACTTCTTTCAAACAATTTCTTACGCTAACATAACCCTCAAGTGCTTGAAGCCATCTCAAATAATCATTTGGATCCAACCTACCTTTATAACATGTGGTTCTCTCAAAAGCTCCTTCACTTGTGCTATTTGACTTAGGGTTCTTATAACATGATCTTAAAGATCAAGTATGGCTTTGTCTCTCTTTATCTTAGGGACTTGATCAAGAGAGGCTAGTATTATCATTCATTGCCTAAGCAAACAATGAGCAAAAAGGTAGGTTAAAAAGAGGAAAAAGCTTAGCATTGGGGGTGCTTACAAGCGTAGTTGAGGTATGCGAGTATTCTGGGTAAGAAAAGTGTCCATAAGAGCAGTAGCATAGGTATGCTGACAAGTATGGTCATGTCATCCCATGGGCCTGGATGAGATTAAAGGGGGAAGCTCTAAGCCCCAAAAAAAAATAAAAATTAACAACAATGAAAAGGGAGAAGATCCAAGCCCAAAAAAAAAAAAAAAAAAAAATGAAGGAAGCAAAGCAACAGACCAAATACAAAGCTTGTGGTTTTCATGGTTACCAGTATGAAGGATCTTTTTGATCTAATACTAATTGAAGCAGATTGACTGGAGCCTTGAAAGATGTAACCCAAATCAATAATAATTTTGGAATTTTTGACGTGTAACAAAACTAAACAACAAACAATGAAAAGGGATATGTCTATAATAAAGGGAAATCTACCACTTAGACGAACAATCAATAAATTAATTCTCTAAAGCATAAGCACCAAGAATTAATATAAAGAATTGGTCCTAATCACCATCCAAATAAGGAATAAGGATGAAGAGATTAGTGAGTAAAGTAGTCCAAAAGCTTCATTTTATTTTAAGGTTCAAAATATCAAAATTTGAATTTTTACGGTGGTACTAGCACATATCGATAAATCTACATGTTGGCATCTCTATCTCTATACTCTACCCAACCAATGGGTGCACCAAGACTCTTAAGCAATTAGGTTAGAGCATTACAATCACCAATAAAATTCTATCAAATTGTATAATCAAATTCAAATGACATAACTAGGGGGTCATTAAGCAGAAAACATTAAGCTATAAATTTAGCACTTGTCCTTGCTTGGAGGTTTCTTCAACCGCCCTAAATGGAGGAATGGTTGAGAACATTTAAAGGAGGATACGTATAAGATGTCTAGTGATTACCACAAAGTGCATAGCTGTAAAATCTTCGATTAAATAATCAAACAAACATTATAATCAAAATTGTGCTTATTCATATGTACATTGACAACCCTCATGGTTTTGCCTCATAAGTTTCAAGATACTTAGACTTCTTGGACATTTCTTCTTTTTTTTTTAAGGGAAAATAATGCATTTGGGGCTTTGAATTTATATGTAATTCATTAATTCTGAACTCATTTGATTATCCATAAAGAAGCTCAAATTTAAGTTATGACATTGGAAATCCTAGATAACTTCTATTTAGAGCTTTATTTGGCACAATTCACTACTAAGAAGTGAACCACGATCACCAATGACTTCATAGATGCAAATTGGACTCATTGCAGAATCCAAACCTTATGAACACCATCTAAATTGATCCAGTTTTACCTTAAACTGATCCAATTTTACCTTAAAAATTAACCAACTTTCACCCCCAAAAAAAAACCGCCCAAGGTTTGCTGTGAAAGTTGGGTTTTGAAATTGGCCTTGAATGGTGATTCTAGATAAGTAGTTTTGGACCTTGCTCTACATCATCTTCTCTCATCAATATGATCATTGATATAGTCATTGCTCCTCAATCTTCTTGCTTATCATCTTACTTTGTCTGCTGAACACAGAATCTAGTGGAGAGCATATTGTAGCCAGCACTAAATGCTTTATAATGACAAGTAGCCATTGCAAATGCATTTTGAATTTCAACTTATTTGGCTATTTCTATCCTTTTTTTCTTGAAACAATATCATTGCTAAAAATAACTAGGAATAATTAAATGAACTATTATAATAATTATGTTAAGAAAAAGATTAAATAAAATTAATCTTTATCTTGATTAATATTGTCTTGAAATGACTCATATTGCACGTAAGTGTCAAACAATGTACTTGTCAAAGGAATGATGGCACCAAGGACATTCAATAAAGGCTCAAAGTGTGTCATAAATTTAAGATAGAATAAATAGCTTCAATGAATGATTCAGATGCACTTTTTATGAACGTCATATCTTGATCAGACTGACTTGAATAAGACTTTGCAACGACATTTATGGAATTTCCATTCAAGCAACTCTGATAATAATATTTTTTTGATTGTCAGAACTGTCTCTCTAACATCAAATTTGTGTGGGAAACTCTTATTGGGCTTTGAATAGCCTCTTACTTATTGCTTCTGTCATTCATCAAAATCTTTGTGTCATTTGAACAAATGTAGTATTTAATGGATCAAACTCTTATGTAAGTAATAATTGTAAAGGGTCCAATAGATCCAGCACCATTCATCAGAAGACTTTTGTTGTAAAATAGTGGCAGTAAATTCATCAAATTACAACTCTAAAATGTTATATTTTAAAAAGAAGTATTCTTTCAGGACATGATCAAAATATGAGTTGGGTAGGTAGGGGTGCATCTTGAGGGTTAGCAAAGGTAGGATCTTCTCGTCTTTAACTCGACCTAACTTTGATATAGGTCAAAACACCCTCAACCCTCAACCCACACTTGTAGGCATCTATCAAGTCATCAAGTCAAACCCTACCCTCAATTGCCCAAATACATAATTGACATTCATACATAAATTACCATTCTCGCTAAAAACTTCAATGAGAAAAGCCAACAAATGGGGGTTAAGCAAGAAGAGAAGGTAATTACATAAAGCAAAGGAACAAATTATAGTCATCAATAATAACAATAGCACAAGTTGCTTTGCATGCTAATACTCATGACCAAGCTCTATATGAACATAAAAGGGGGGCTGCTAGTAACTATTACCAGTGGCAAAAGAACCTAAAAAGCTTCTTTAAACAAAAGATAAAGAAAAATTGGATTATCTCGGGTGATACTAATGTCAAATTCTTTCACAACTCTCTAAAGTAACAACACTATTGCAATAGAATCTCTACTATTGTGGATGAGGATGGAACTATCATTGATGATTATAGCAAAGTAATCGATCATTTATAAATTTTCATAAGGATTACTTGGGGAAGCCTACAAACATATCTTAGAACATCCATGATGATATCATAGCTTTGGGTCCATTCCTAAACATTCTACAGGAAATTATTCTTAGAAAACCTATTTTTGAGAAGGAATTAAGATTGCTCTCTTTCTTATTCCAACACAAAAAGGTACAGGGTCAAACGGTTTCGCGCTAGTTTTTTCCAAGGCTAACTATAATATTATTGGACATGATATTACAAAGGCAATTTAGGATTTCTTTAAAAATGGCAAGTTACTCAAGCAATGAAATAACAACAAAATCACTTTGGTTCATGGTAATTATCTCGAAATTGTTGCTAATTACAAGTGAATTGTCTACTGCAATACATTTTATAAATTTATCCCTTAGATAATATGTTGCAGATTGAGAGGCATTCTCCCTCGTCTGATACAAGATAATGAATTTGCTTTCATAGAGGGAAGATACATAGCTCACAATATCACAGTTTTTCAAGACCTTATCAAGGTATCAAAGAGGAAGAACGTATCCCAATATGTCTTCTTAAAATTAATTTAAAGACAAATGCTTCTATCTCATGGAAGTTTATCAATGAACTTCTCGTCAAGCTCAGATTTCCACTGTAGTTTTGTGCTTGGAGAATGATCTTGATTTGTACTAGTAGCTTTAGCTTAGCCATTGATAGATTAGACCCATGGTAATTTTAATGAGCGAAGGACTTAAGATTGGGCAATCCCATCTCCCCTCTTCTTTATGTGATACTTATGGAATATCTTAGTAGAATCCTTGTTGATATGGTCAGTCAAGCTCAGTTTAAGTTTTATCACTTTGTAAAAACCTCAGATTCATCAATCTATGGTTTGCCAATGACTTAATGGTAAGGTGAAAAGCTCATCTCCCAACTATCAGGATAGTAATGAAAGCATTGAGTCATGTCTCTTGCACTACAGGGCTTAATACAAATCAGCAAAATCTCAAGCATTTATGGGGGCAATAAGCAAAATACTGCTTGGGATAAACTCTTTTTACGTGACACAAGGAGGATTGAGAATTAAATAATGTTCCTTGTGGAATACAACAGATGTACCAAAATATTTATGGCATGTAGCTTATGGGAAGGGTTGCTTATGGCTTAGATGGGCCCATGACATATATTTGAGAAGAACTAACTTTTGATGAGTGCAACCCAACCAAATTTCCTCTTCGAATTATATTAAAGTATTGAAGCCTAGAGTCAAGTTTGCTGAAGGTCTCAATGGAGGCTATTGGGCTGCAGTGAAAAAAGGGAAATACACTATCACCTCAAGTGGTTATAATTGGCTATATGAGACACTGTGTAAATACTTTAAACCTAAAATAGCATAGGGAAGATTTTACACCCCCAATCATTTGTTTGTTTTTGTAGAGGCCGCTTGGGTAGATTGCCCACCAAGGAGAGGCTATAAAGAATGTACATTACAACTGACCAACAATGCCTTTATGTTGTGTTGCTAAAGAGAGTCATAGTCTCTTATTGTTCTGCTACTCAATAAACAGCTCCATTTTAGTCTCAATTGTGTTTGAATATCGATTTACAATTCAGATGCAGAGGCTTCAGAATATAAAGAAGGCTTACACAATATACAGGAGGCTATGAACATAAAAAATCTTTAGTTTGTTACTATCTATTGTGACCTATGGTATTTAGAGTAATAGAAATTCCAATAGTGGCGGATCAAGATATTTGGATTAGCGGTGTCCACCTACTAACATTTATCACCATACATACCGAAAAATAAAGTTAAAATAATACAAAAAATTTAGTAGTATACTAATACATTTGTCGTTTACGTTTTTCCATGTTTTGAAATCGATGCATGATAAAGTTCTTAGAAAATGCATCAAATTTAACTCTTTCACAATATTAGAAAATGTGCATGATCAATTTGGTCAATTTGGTCGTCTTTTGGCATATTGCTTTTGAAATTCAACTGAAAGAAGAACTAGGACTAAGAAGATTACCAGAGGAGAGAGATTTAGAGAGTCATAGAGTGAAAGTGTGGGAAGATAGAGCTGTTGAGCTATTGGATTTGTTGTTTTGGATAGCTTTTGGTACATCTTTACAACTATATTTTTTATTAAAAAACAAAAATTATAATTGTTAGTAATTGAACCTGCTAATTGTAAGGATATCCTAGGTTCGTTGAACCTATTTCAGAGATGTCTAATTATGATGACTTCAACCCCTTCAAAATAACAACCTAGAACTTTTTTTGGACAAGGGGTGTCCATGAACACCCCTAGCATATATGAAGATCTGCCTATGAATTCCAAAGTCTTCTGCGGTATGGAGACTATAATTCAGGGGATAATTGAGCCATGTAAACATATTATAAATATGAGGTTAAAATTCCTTCATAATAGGACCAGAAGTAGAAGGCGAAGAGAGATCCTTTCTCTTCTTCATGACCCAAAGGCCTTATTATCATCTCCCTTTGGGTATAGTAAATGATCAAATTTTGATTGGTTTGATAATGAAATCTCTCTCGTTACCAAAACCATACGTGTGTGTGTGTGTGTGTGTGTACACATATATACACATATGTTTGTGAATGTGTATATATATATATATATATATATATAATATATATATAATATATATATATATATATATATATATATATATATATATATATATATATATATATACATATATATATATATGATATATACATACATATATATATATATATATATACACATACATATATATATAGTATATATATAAGTATACAATATATAATATGTAAATGTATGTATGTAATACATATATATATATATATATATATATATATATATATATATATATATGATATATTATATGTATATGTATATATAATATATATATATATATATATATAATATATATATATATATATATATATGTATATATATATGTATATGTATATATATATATATATATATATATATATATATATATATATATATATATATATTATATATATATATATATATATATCTATATAGATATTATATATATATTAAATATATATAGAGATGTGTATATATAGATATGTATATATATATGTATACATACATTATATAATATATAATATATATATACACACACACACACACACACACACACACACACACCACACACACAATATATATATGTATGCATTGTGTTTGTGTGCGTATGTGTGTGTGTGGTTGGTGTGTGTGTGTGTGTGTGTGTGTGTGTGTGTGTTGTGTGTGGTGTGTATATACATACATATGCATATATATATATGATATATGTATGTATATGTATGTGTATATATGTATGTACATATATATATATATATATATATATATATATATATAGTATATATATATGTGTGTGTGCATATATATATATATAATATATATATATATATTATATATATATATATATATATATATATGTATATATATATAGAGTCATGTATATATATGCATATATATGTATGTATGTATGTATGTATATGTGCATATATATATACATACATACATATATATAGACACAAACACACACACACATACACACACACATGCACATACACACACACACACCCCCCCCACACACCCACACACACACACGTATATGTACATGTATACAGACATATATGCGTGTGTATGTGTGTGTGTGTATATATATGTATATATGTATGTATGTATGTATGTATGTATGTATGCATGTATGTATCTCTATATGTATACATATATATGTATCTCTCTCTGTCTCTCTCTCTCTCTCTCTCTCTCTCTCTATATATATATATATATATATATATATATATATATATATATATATATACACCAACTTAGCTAGTATGCTTTTGTCGATGTTCGAGATTTTAAGATCAAAATTCTAGGACCAATGTGAGAGAGAGAGAGAGTGAGTGAGGAGGAGGGGTTGCACGCTTGCAGTTTCATAAAAACAATTAGTGTCCCTACTTCCATCATACATGTTATTTTGCAATGAATGTAAGATGTTGCCTTATGAAAAACAAAAAATGAGAAAACATGGGTCAGTTACTTAAGACACTGGCTCTAACCTAACCCTATAGAAGTTGGGCCCCTCTATCTTTAAGGATCATGTTGTGTCGAACCTGAAAAGTCTTATCCTGACGCTTAGTTTTTGAGGGTTAGATAGATCAGATAGGGTAGGTGCCCAACTTACTAACCAGGCCTAATTCTTTGTGAAAAAGTTAGCTCGCTATATATTGACAATGGATTCCTTGCCAATAATTTTTTAATCAATTGTTCTTGTTTTCGGTTGATTCGTTGATCTAAGAGTGGAATGGGGAAACTATCGGAATGTAGATTTCTATGCAGCTAGTGAGATTCCTTATAGACTTGCAAAGAATCAAATGAACGAGTGATGATTCTAGGTACCAAGCTTTTGAAACTTAGTCAACAAGGGAAAAGGAGGAAAATAGCAAGGAAAACAAGATTAAAAAAGGTTTTTCTCTCTTTAGACGCTCTTCAATCTTTAGAAGGGGGTTTGTTTGTGGTCAAGTAGTATAATCCTATTATGTTTTGACTTGATTCTGGTTGGATTAGTTTGTTATTCCTATCGCTTAAGTAATCGTTTCTTACCAAAACAGATTTAGGAAATATTTTCCTGTCTTACTTTACAAGTCCTTTCAAACCTTTACACTTTGAGACCATATCTTGACATTGGGCTAAGCCTCTACGGTCTAGGGCCTAAACTTTTACGTTATCTCAAAATGGATCCACTTCACTAAAAGGAACTTATACTATTAGGTAAAGCTTGGTAATGGGCTGGTTTAGGTTGACCCATTTAATACAACAACAACAACACCACCTCCCAGTGTGGGCCCTGCTTTCGCAGGGTCTTGAGAGATCCAACTGTAGACAGTTTTACCTTTACTGACATTCCTACCCGTAAAGAGGCTGCTTCTAAGAGACCCACAAAAAAAGGATTTTGAGAAAATATTTTATAGAAGGAAGCTTTTAAGAAAACCTTTAAAAGGAAAAATTAAGGCCACATAGCAATGCAAGACTTAAGATAAAATTAAGAGGACAGGTTGCTGAAGTTATGAAACGCAAGAACAGTATAACACAAGAAGGTAAAATACCTTAACCATCAGATGTAAGCAAATGCTGACCCTTCCTATAAGAAGCTGCTATCTGCATACAAACACAATATACGAAAAAACCACTACTAGCACTAAGCCACTGCTACCAAAAGCTAACTATGAGGTTATCTCTTTGCGATCTAAGATCTTCATCCTACCCTGCCCCAGCCTCCAATCCTAAGCCAGGTCCTCCGTCAAACCTACAACTTTTAAGTCCTCTCCAATCACCTCGTCCAAAGTCTTCTTTGGTTGACCCCTCCCTCTTTTGCCTTCGGGGATGTTGATCAACTCACATCTCCTCACTGGACGGTCCACAATCCTCCTTTTCATATGGCCAAACCATCGAAGTCTTGTTTCTCTCATCTTATCTTCGATGGGAGCTACTTTAGCTAAATCTCTGATTACTCCATTCCTCATTCTGTCCGATCTCGTAAAACTACACATCCACCTAATCATCCTCATCTCTGCTGCCATCAACCTTTGAACCTGCATCATTTTTAGGGGCTAACATTCGGGTCCGTAGAGAATAGCCGGTCTAACTAGCATACGATAGACTTTGCCTTTCAATCCTATGGGCACCCTCTCATCACACAGCACACCTGAGGCATACTTTCATTTTTACCAGCCCACTTTTAATCACTGGTTAATATCTTTGTTAATATCCCCATTCTGCTGAATAATCAAGCTTAGATACTTAAACTTATCAACCTTAGGAATCGACCTTCCATCTAGGGTGACTTCTCTTCCCACATCTACCCTTCAACTGAAACAGCAATGCAGGTATTCCATTTTCGATCTACTTACTCTAAAACCTCTAGCTTCCAGCGTATGCCTCCATCGTTCCAACTTATCATTAACACCCTGCCTGGTCTCATCAATAAGAATAATGTCATCTGCAAATAGCATACACCATGGTAACGCATCTTGATTCCCTCTTGTAAGTTCATTCATAACTAGAGTGAAAAGAAAAGGACTTAAGGCGGAACCCTGATGCAGGCTCATACCAACGAAGAAGTCATTGGTGACCCCTCCCGGCGTCCTAACACTCGTCCTACCTCCCTCGTACATATCCTTGAGAACTCAGATATATAAGAGTGACACTCTTTTCTTTTCCAAGGATCTCCATAACACTTCACGCGGAACTCTATCATAAGCTTTTTCCAGGTCAATGAACACCATATGAAGATCCACCTTTTTATCTTTGTACAAATCCATGAGCCTTCTAAGGAAGTAAATCACCTCTATGGTCGACCTGCATGGCATAAAGCCAAATTGGTTCTCCGAAATCGAAATATCCTTTCGCAACCTTCTCTAAATCACCCTCTCCCATAACTTCATAGTGTGGCTGAGTAATTTTATACCCCTAAAATTATTAGACTCTTGAATATCATCTTTGTTCTTGTATAGAGGGATGACTGTACTAGACCTCCATTCTCTAGGCATCTTAGCGGTCCTAAAAATAACATTGAAAAGCTCTATTAGCCACTCTAATCCTTCTTCACCCAAACACTTCCACACTTCCACTGGTATCTAATCTGGACCCTCTGCCTTCCCATTGGTTATCTTCTTTAAGATCTCTTTAATCTCGTCCTTGGTGATGTGACCACATATCCGCGGATCAAGTCGCCTCTCACTACACTCTTTGCCCCTACTACGGGAATCTTCCATCATTTTCCCATTGAGGAGTTTGGAAAAGTACCTTTGCCATCTCTCCTTGATTTTTGCATCATCAAACAACACCTTACCATTTTTATCCTTGATGCACCTCACAATACATAAATCCCTTGTCTTTCTCTCCCTAGCCATCGCCAGTTTAAAGATTTCCTTCTCCCCTACCTTGGTCTCCAGTCTATGATATAACTTATCAAAAGCCATACTCTGAGCTACCGCCACCGCTTTCTTGGCTACCTTCTTAGCTGTCTTACATCTCACTCTCCTAATCTCTCTATCTTCATCCTCTCCACTATTCATGAAATCCGCGTAAGCCTCTTTCTTCTCCTTGACTTTCTTCTTTACCTCCCCGTTCCACCACCGGGCACCTTTCATTTTGTTACCACCTCTTCTAAAAGTACCTAGGATTTCTTTAGCCGACCTTCGAATACAATCTGTCATCGCCTCTCCCATTGTATTTGCATCCTCTACCCGCCTCCAAGCTCCTTCTTCCGTAATCCTCTCTGATAATAACCCAGCATTCTCCTTCGTGAGGGTCCATCACTTAACTCTAGGGTCCCCGACTCTCCGCTTCTTCCGCTTTGGACATTTGAACTCCACATCCAACACTAGCAGCCTATATTGAGTCCCCAGAAACTCACTAGGAATTACCTTACAGGGCCTCCTACTATCCACCCTCATCAGGAAGTAATCAATTTGGGTCTTTAAGGAGTCACTCTTAAAGGTCACCAAGTGATCCTCCTTTTTCTTGAAATAGGAGTTGACCACCACCAATTCATAGGTCACCGCAAAGTCTAGCACAGAAACACCTTCGTTGTTTCTTTGCCCAAAACCAAAACCCCTGTGAACCGTGTCATACCCGTCTGAGTCAACACCAATATAGCCATTAAGTCGCCTCCTATGAAATGTTTCTTGCTTCGAGGCACATCCTGGATAATCATATCCAAGTCCTCCTAAAATAGTTTCTTAATATCATCTAGCAGACCTATTTGAGGAGCATAAACACTAACCACATTTATCTCTGAACCCGCCAAAACCTTGATGGTCATAATCCGGTCACTCTTTCACCTCACTTCAACCACAAAGTCTACCAACTCCTTCGCAACCAAAATGCCAACTCCATTCCTCGCCTTGATTGACCTCGAATACCATAATTTGTACCCATCAACTTCTCTAGCTTTAGCACCCACCCACTTCATCTCTTGAATACAAGCTATGCTAATCCTACGCCTATGCAAAGATTTAACTAATTCTATCGATTTACCCGTAAGAGACCCAATATTCCAAGACGCTAGGTGCACCTTCCGAAACCCTACACCCCTCCTAACCTCATTACCGTCCGGAAGACTGACTGAAGCTACTACATTGCTCACCACAAGCCTAGAAAACTACTAGGGAAGAGAACACACTAAACAAACATAAATCTACTTCACTAAAGAATAAAATTATAAAATACTACTAAAACACCCCACTCAACAACACTGATACACACAATAGTGATTTAAACTAATACCGTAAACAACAGTACCAGTACTAGCAAAACAGCGTGCTCAAAAACAGTTGCTGCGATACTTACACAAAGACCAATCAGATACCACGCAAAACAGTGGTACAAAATACGACTAGATGCGACTGATAATAACTGAAAAAATAATCAAAAAGCTAATAGAAAAAAAGCAGTAACGAATTTAAATTAGAAAATAATCATACAAATTCAAGTAAAGTTGCTAGTAGCAAAAATAGTCAATATCAATGGCAATAATACAAACAACAGGGCAATAACTTATAAAGAGGCAGAAGCTAATGTCGCGAGAGAATTGTAACAGAAAATTCTTCCAGAAATAGCCAATAACAGGATCTAATGCATCAAGGGCATCAATCTGGAACCAATAACCAAAATTCCTCCAGAAAAAAAATGGAATCAAGTAGGAAGTATTACAGAACCTCGTAAAATTGAACAAAAGCAACACACACGCAAGCCACCAATCACAAAACCCTCCAACTGCAACCTCAGGTATCAATTCAAATTTACCAATCACTGAATACTAAAAGCAAAGCAAAGTGGGGACAGAAATAAGAATTCAGTGAATAATTTTCGAACAAAACTAGACTTAACAAAACCAGAATTGAGCAAAGCAAAGCAAACCAGGCTTGAGCAAAGCAAACTAGAGGCAAAGCAAACCAGGAGAGGAGAGAACTTGGCCCAGAATTCCTAATACAATGGCTAGAGTAAGGCACTCACCAATTCCAAGGCTTGCCCTTTCAATTATGTCCACTGCCAGCAGTCAGCACTCAGCAACAGTGGAGGAGATGTTGAGGAGGGGAGCGAGAGGGAGGGAGCTGAAACTCAAAATTGATAATCCTAAATACAGCATTCAAATTCTGGAAACAAGAATCAGCACCCCAATAGTTGATCGAAAATAGCCAACAAATAAAATCACAATGGAAGTATGAAATCCAAGGCAAAATTTTCGACCAACAAAGGCAATTACCAGCTCGGTAGCTAAAGAGA
Organism: Carnegiea gigantea; assembly: GCA_029747015.1. NCBI lineage: Eukaryota > Viridiplantae > Streptophyta > Magnoliopsida > Caryophyllales > Cactaceae > Carnegiea > Carnegiea gigantea. Next base: position 180,973 of record JAKOGI010000396.1, on the reverse strand, counting down.
GGGAGATAGAATAGCAATTCAGAGAAGTTAGTAGCACTCATAGGACAACAAACACAGAGCCCTCAAAATCCTTTGCCGTTCAAATGATTCCGCCACGAAAGACAACCCCAACAAACCTGGGAAGATGGGCTGGGTCACTGCGAATGACTCTTCCGGCCAGACTGGGCACGGCTCACCGCCGTCGGTGATGGCAATGGCACTGAAACGGTCACCGAAGCACCAACGAGCTCACCTCTCCCGAGAGCTCTCTTCGGCGGGGATCGCAAGAAGCTTGAAAATTCAGGCCGCTGGCGGTGAGCGCTGTGACGACGGTGTTGGTGGCGGCGGGCACTATGATGCTGGTGGGCTGCCTACTGAGTCAATGACCGTTCTGACTTGGGGCAGAGCGAAGACCTTATCTGAGGTGCACAGTTAGGAGAGAGAGAAGAGAGAAATTGTTACCTCTAGGTTGACCCATTTAATAAATGGGCTAATTTCGTGTCAACTTTGTAAATAGTTTAGATCTATTCAAAATTTGAAAAAAAAAAATTGTTTTCAGCTAAACGGTCAAATCATGTCAATTTCGGATCAAAATTAGTTCGGTTCATGCCAGATTGGGGTTTCTCTCAGTAATTTCAACTTGGGTTTGGGTCGGGTTGTTGGGCCAGATCAGAATTTCCCAGCTCTACTATTAGGCGTGGTCTCCTAAATAACTATCAGGTTGGAATTTATCGAAAACTCTTTATAAAAGTTTGTGAATTTCCTGAGGGTGACATCGTAAATTTAAGAGAGATTTTGTTGTGCGTGTATATATTATTACTGGTAAAAAATCGTTTAACTTGATTACTGAATTTGTTTGACACATGATATGGTTCAGTTAAAAAAATTCAGTTCAAATTTAAAATTCGAGCAATCGGTCATATTTGAGTCAAAATATGTGTCGAGTTCAATTTTGACCATTTGGATCTAAGTTGTTCGAATGTTGTGAATAATCAAGGTTTGGACAATTGGGTCCGAGCCATAGACAACTTGGGTAAGATATAATTTCGGTCTAAACACCACTAAATTTTGGACTCTAAAAGTTCAGATAATTGAGTTTGACTTCAAAAATGTAGGTTCCGATTCAATCATATACATGATTTGAGTCAAGTTTTCAAAATTCAAATTACAAATTCAAAGGTTCGAACAATCAGACTCAAGCATTGGACATTTGGGTTCAGGTTGTCTGCTCAAGATATCCAAATTTGCAATCCATGGAAGGCCTGGGCATGGTGTTTTTGTCCAGCCATCTGAATTGTCCAAAACAGAATTTACTTGAAACCCAATTTTATGCAGTGTTACTTGTATTTTTTAAAAACCCATTTGATATATAGTGTGCAAATAAATATAAATTCTAGTACCAATATTCAACAATTTAAATTTATCGAATGTACATTATTTTATTTTGATGTCGTGTACCAATTGAATTTCTCAAAAATATAGGGATAGCAATTGAAATATCCCTAACATTAATTAACGCCTTTAAAATTTTGTGAAGTTGTAAAATGAAATATTTTGGAACGGAATTCGAAAGATGTTACTAACTTCAACCACCCAATTTTTTAGCGAGATGAGCAAAGTTCAGAAATTGCAATCTTTACTGTATTATTGCCCGAGAGATTTTAATAATTTCATCCAACGAACGATTGTTTATTGGAAACAATGGACATCGAAATCTCTGCAAACCACTTTGGCAGTGGTGTTGCGTTGGACACTCAAGTTCTTGAGACGAAAGAAAAGGAGTATTCACCCACTTCTACAAAAATTACTCTAGAAGTTTTAGAGATTAGAGAAAAACTTAACATTCAGTTGACAAAATTGTTGTCATTAATAGGTTTATAAGGACTCTTAGCAAAGATTTCAAGAAAAGAAATCCAGCATGATGATGCTACGACCAAATTATACTGCTTGAAATGGGTTTGAGCATTATAAAATATTCATTGTTGTTTTTCCAAGAGTATAGCATTTTGTTCTGTCTCTCTATAATATTAAAGAGAGGTTCTAGGTTGATGTTTAATAGCTGCCTGTAATTACCTCAGACATTTTGGCTATTTAAATGCATACCAATTAATAATCGAAAAAAGTAATTATTTATTCTTATGTTGTTGTTTGTGAAGGCAAAAGGGTCCATACCACGGAAAATGTGGAGTTAACATTCATAGCCAACAGCGTGGCAAGCCCATCCTCACGGCCCAACCCGCATTTGCCTAACCTGCTCCCATTGATAAGGTTCTTCTCTCCCATTCTAAATCTTAATAGGATTTTTATATTTTACATATATTTTTCCATTATTAACAGTTAATTTGGGTCTTTTACCCATGCCATTCCTAATTACATATTACAAAGAAGAAAAGAATTTCGTAATTTTCCTAAAAACTGTGCCATTTGATCCATGCAATTGAATTTAAAAGTTCAACGTCAGAAGCTGCAGATGGTGAAGAGGAAAAGGAAGATAAAAAAAGGTAAAGGTTTGGATAATAATCTTCACAATACGTTGGGATTTAAATGTAAACATGTCAAAGTACATTATTTTTTCCAAAATGTTAACAAATGATCATATCATATTATATAATATGATATTTAAAATCAAACAGAGGAGGTTCAAATCAACATTAATATATAACCTATGTAAAATTCCATAGTTAAGTGTGCTTGAGTAAGTATAGTATTAGGATAGGTGAAGAAGAAGCACTTGCACCCTTTTAAGACAAGCATAAAAGAAACTCAAAGTCATATAAATTGGTGGTGCATTAATATTTGTTAAATTATCATTATATATTTTGTATTTTAGTTTATTGCTTTTTCGGCTTTTCTTTAATGCATTGTGTTTTCATTTTTTAAGTTGGTAATTCATAACTAGCATTAAAATGTGTTCACCAAAGAATAATGGCCACATTATGGCAACATAATATCTCATTAATACAACAGTTATAAGGTAATTAATTCAATATTAATCAGCCAAATTAATCCCTATTTCTGCTACATGCTATGTGCTATCATAAAAGGGGATAAACATATCAGGAATGACACAGTTCTGAAGCTAACATTCGCAGATGAATATACTTTCTGCCCTCTCCCTCACATTAAATCTAGTAATCATAGAAATTTGGGTTTGGAATGTGAATCTCACTAGTGACCCTAGTAGACACCAATTTTGCGGATAGCTCTAAGCAGGCCAGTTCCGAACAAAGTCTCTGTATCAAGGTAAGTCCTAATTTCCAACAAAATATATATTGAATTATGATGTATTTAAGAAACAATATTATGTCCCTTGTAATATATATATATATATATATATATATATATATATATATATGTATATATATATATATATATATATATGTGTGTGTGTGTGTGTGTGTGTGTGTGTGTGTGTGTACTTTTTGGTGACAATTCTGATAAATTTTTTTTCATCCTAAATTACCTGTCAACCAAGAGCTTAATTGTTATATAAGGCATAAATAAGACTCTTGTTTTTGAGAAGGATAAATAATTTACAACAGATAAAGTATTATACAAAATAACTCGTTTTAGTATTGTGAAAATTACAAAAAAATGTCATTCTTAAATTATTTTTACTCAATAGATACTATAATGCATTTTAATTGTACAAATCAAAATTAAAATTATAATTCATTTTATTTTACTCTTACTAAATAAGTTTGGTAGATATCGATATCATACGGAGCCTAATACTGTGATACCTAGGATACTCAACTCACTCTGGTTCACTACCCTGCTTTCATGGTGGATACGTGGCATGATGTAGTACACAGTACAACACATGATATTCGTCAAGATCATATAATACCCTTCCATGTATGGATTTCTTTGATATTCTAGCTATGGAGACAGCTTTCCGTCGTGACTTCTATTGATCTAGCTCGATGCAGTTCATCAGCGGTAATGGAGAGAGAGAGAAAGAGAGAGAGAGATAATAGAAGAATCATGTGTTCTGTTATTGTGTATCACTGTGTATGAGCTATTGTACATGAGAATATATATATATATATATATATATATATATATATATATATATATATATATATATACGAGCTACTTGCAAGAATTGGTTATGTTGTTATGCCACATCATTCTAACAAACTAGAACGTGGGTCCTGATCTTTGTGCTATGCATTATGTATCTCATCACCCCCCCTTAAGCTGGCATGGTGAGGGTAAGGAACCATGCCCAGTTTGGTTAATAGAAGGTCCTGCTGGGGGGAAGGGAGTATCTTGGTGAGTACGTCTGCAAGTTGTTGTTGTGTACGCATGTATATAAGTTGGAGTAAGCCTTCTAAGACCTTGTCCCATGTGAAATGACAATCTATCTCTATGTATTTTGTGAGTTCATGAAATACAGGATTCTTGCCAATATAAATGGCAGACTGGTTGTCACAATTCAGGGTCACGGGTTTGAGATGGTGAACACCCATTTCTTCGAAGAGTCTAACTAGCCATGTTATTTCTGCTGCTGTTTGTGACATTGCTCTGTACTCAGCCTCTGAAGAGGATCTAGAGACTGTGCTGTACTTCTTGCTCTTCTAACTGATAGGAGATGAGCCAAATAATATGATGTATCCTATGATTGACCTTCTGAAAAATGGACAAGCTACCCAGTCAGAGCCTGAATATGCTTATATTAATAGATGGTCTGATCCCTTTAGTAAGATACCTTTCCCTATTGTAGAACGAATGTACCTCAGAGTGTGCTGCAATGCCTGCAAGTGAGAGGTTCTAGGTTTCTGCATAAACTGGCTTAGGTTCTGAGCTGTAAAACTGAGATCAGGGCGAGTGTTTGTAAGGAAATTTAATTTCCCAACCATTGTCCTGTAGCATGTGGTATCACTGAGGACATCACCTTCATCTGGTTGTAGTTTATAGTTAAGTGGTAAAGGAGTGGTGCAGATCTTGTGTCAGTTAGACCACTGTCTTGGAGAAATTCAAGGGTGAATTTCTTCTGAGATAAAACCACACCTTCTGGAATATAGCTAACCTCAAGTCCAAGGAAGTAATGGAGTTGTCCAAGGTCTTTAATGCCAAAGCATTGATGCAGGTGCTGTTTGATGTGGTTGATCTCTATTGTGTCTGATCCTGTTATCAAAATATTATCCACATAAATGGCCACAAGTGTGATGTGTGTGGAAGACTTATTGAGAAATAATAAATAATCATTTTTGAATTGTTGATATCCCAAAGAGATGAGTGTGCTACTCAGCTTGCTAAATCATTACCTGCTTGCTTGCTTCAAACCATAGAGTGACTTTCTTAATTTACAAACCTTGTTGGAAGGATTAGGGATTCGTTTTGGCACTTCCATGTAGACTTCTTCATCAAGGTCTCCATGAAGGAAAGCATTATTTACATCTAATTATGACAAAGTCCACCCTTTGGAGGCTGCCAGGGCTATAATACTTCTTATGGTTGTCATCTTGACTGCAGGTGAAAATACCTCTTGATAGTCAATTCCATACTTCTGAGTAAAACCTCTAATGACAAGCCTTGCTTTAAGTCTTTCCAAGGTGCCATCTGATTGAGTTTGACTTTGTAAACCCATTTGTTGCTAATTGCGCTTTTTCCTGGTGGTAAGTCAACATAGTCCTAAGTTTGGTTGGCTGTTAGAGCATCAATCTCTTTCTGCATTGCTTCTACCCATCCTTGTTCCTTGGAAACCTCTTCATATGATTGAGGTTCAGTGTATTTTGTGAAGGTGGAGACTAAGGCATGGTGTTCTGCTGGCAACTGTGATGAGTGAATCATTCTACAAAAATAATCCTTGAGGTAATGGGGTTGTTGATGGGATCTAGATGATCATCTTGTTGGAGCTATAACTGGTGATGTATTTTGAGATAAAATGGAGGTAAGAGGAGAATTGGTGGACTGAAAAAGAGAGGAGGATTGTTCAGCAGATTGCAAGCTGATAGTATCAGGTGTAGGCATTTGAGAGAGAAGAGGTGACTCAGGTTATTGGAAAATATCAGTTTCTGGAATACATTCAGTAACAATAAGTAAAGGGGTTGAAGATGGATGTTGAATGTGTTGGAAAAGGAAAACAGTTTCATGGAAATGTACATCTCTAGAAGTGAAGATTTTATTAGTCTCCAAGTCAAGTAGCTTATAGGCTTTTTGGTTATAAGAGTATCCAAGAAAAATGCAGGGGTGAGTCCTTGATTGTAGTTTGTCTCTGTGTCTTTTCAATGTGGCAGTATAACAGAGACACCCAAGTATTTTCAAATGTTCACAGCATGGCCTAGTCTTGTAAAGAACCTCAAAGGGGGATCTATTTTGCAACACAAGTGTTGGCATTTTGTTTATTAAATAAATAGTTGTTAGCAATGCTTCCCCCCAATACTTGCTAGGTAATTTGGATTGGAACATAAGGGCTCTTGTGACTTGCAATCGGTGCTGATGTTTCCTTTCTACTACTCCATTCTGTTAAGGAGTATTAACACAAGATGTTTGATGCATAATGCCCTTTTCTCTATCAAATGCCATAGCTGAGCTGTCTTTAAACTCCATGCTATTGTCAGACCTTATGATTTTGACATGAGTGTCAAACTGCTGTTCAACAAAAATAACAAAGGCCTTCAATAAAGGGAAAGCATTACTCTTGTGGGCCATCAAGTGCACCCATGTAGCTCTGGAATAATCATCAACTATTGTCAAAAAATATTGAAAACCATTGTAGGTCTTGTGGGGATAGGGTCCCCAGATATTGTTAGGTGATAATTTGTCGCATTTTACATGCCTTTTTCACCTAATCTTAGCTCGTATAATAACGTAATCTTTAGAGTTTTTCTTGATTTATTAAGTATTCTTTGAGATTTTCACTTGCTTTGTTTATTGTTGCAGGTAAAAAGTTGAACCAAGCAAATCCCGTGAAAAGGGGTGAAAAAGGATCGAAACAGGCGAAAAGCCGGAAAAACGGGAGCCAACCGGCAGAGCCGGCCAGCAATGTGGCACGCCCACCCTGTGCCACATGGCACGGTGGGGCCGTGCCACATAGGCACGGTCATCCGTGCCTCTTCCCATTTTTGTTCCCGTCTCGCGTTCTATTTAAGGCTTTCTTCGGGGTTCGCTTGGGGGGTTCCTTCTTTGACTTTTCTAGGTTAGTTTAGTTTAGGTTTGAGCAAATAAAAACCCCATTGAGGGGATTAGATTAGGATTGGCGGGGATTAATTTGTGGATTTAAGACTTTGGATTGCGAATTTCTTCCTATCAAGCATAAGTTTTCTCCTCTCTTCTCTTTCATTTCATGTATTGTTCTTATATTGGATTTCGTTAATTCAATTTATGTGTTTGACTCTTGTATGATTAGATGCTTAGTTTTTATCATTATTTCATGTTAGATTGCTTGTTAAAGTAGATTCGTTTCATTCTTTTTTCTCTTTAATTCATGTTCATTAGTTTAGGTTTGAGTTTAGGTTTGAGTGATTTGTTGATGATTAGTTGGTAGATGTTGTGGGCTTGGATTGTGATTAGCCTCTTGATGGCTAATTAATCTTATTTTAGGCCTAACCATACCCAAATCTATGCTTAGAATCTAGAGTTTTCCCTTACGCCCGCCAAGTGTTCGATGAAATACTTGAGAGAGCTTTCATCCATATTTTTGGGCGATTGACTTATGCTGAGAGGTGAGGTCAATTAGCTAGTGTGGGAGAGGGAATAACCGTGTTCGGGACATGAAAATAGTATCCGAATCAAGTTAGGTTCGGGGTTGCTAGTTTTGTAATCTAATTGAGCCAACCCCATGAAAATAGGTGGTTAGGCTAATTAGATTAGGTCATGACCCTTGCGAGAGGGTTTGGGTGGTCTTTGATGGTGCAACCGATCATCTCTAGTTCATGATGTAGTTTGGGTAGGTTAGGACTCGTCTTGATTAGTTGGTTCGTCCATTGGTCAAATCACAACTCCAAGTTGCTTTTTCTATGTTTGTTAGTGTAGTTTAGTTTTCCCTCCTTCGCCTTTGATCTTGCCTAGATTGATACGCTTTAGTGAACTCTGATAGTTGAAAACACAATTCGCTGTGGACGACACTCCAAGTACTCAACGATACACCTTCACTTGGGGTTTATAAATATTAAAACTTTTTTTGCAACAAGTTTTTGGTGCCGTTGCCGGGGAGTTGGCGCTTTTCAATATCAGAGCCCACTTGAGCATTCGAGACTAGGCCTTTAGAAAATTTAAAAAATAAAAAAATTTGAAAAAAAAAATCAAAATGGCTATTTTTCATTTTGCTTAATTTGAGCATGAACCATTTTGGCAATACTTGTCTCGGTTTAATGACTATCGTGCTTACTATGTTCATTTCACATATGGAAAATGGGAAATATGCGATGTTATGCTTGAGGGAATAACACATGAGACCCGAGCCACCCTTGAGTCCATGTGTTATAGTGGTATGTTCTTTTTAGATGTCGATGATTTGTGGGATTTGTTTGAATCTTTGGCTTGGTCTCAATGGAATCACGAGTGTGCTAGTGATTGTTTTGAGTATCCTTCCCCTACTTTCTATGATTCGCATGCTTATTCTCCTCTTCAATGCTCTTATTGTCAATCGGTTGACCATGATGCGAATTCTTGTCCTTATTATGACATTTCTGATGATTGTTATGCGAACCTTAATGCTTTGATAGAGACAATGAATGAGCGACTTAATTGTTTTGTTGATACGATGAGGGAGCGTGGCATATTGCATGAGACCGACCCTAGTCCTTCTTGTCCTAGGCTTGAGGTTAGTCTCTGTGATGATTATGAGTCTTCTCTACCCCTAGAGCCCGCTTTTATTGCTCAGACACCTTTGACTGGCCTAGTGGAAGTGATTGACCCTCCCTATGTCACTCCATCCTTATCTAGCACACCTAACGACACTACTGATGGTGTTGTGAGTCATCTTTTTTCTCCCCTCCCTTTAGCTCAGTGCACGGGGTTAGAGATAGGTGAGTCTTCTCGAGGTGATGCTAGTTTTATTGAGGATGATTTCCTTATTTGGTCGGGCAATAATATCTTGTTAGAGCCGTCTTTTGAGGAGTATTATAATGATGATGTGAGGGTTAGTGTTACTCCTAGCATTGACCATATTGACCCCATTTACACTGAGTTGCCTACCTTAGTCCCAATTTCATCCCCATACCTTACCGCCACCACCCCTCCACTGCCTGCATTTCCAGAGTCCCTAGGTGACATTCGAGGGTCTAATCCCTCCTTAGGTCCCTCTTGTGCATACCTGGAGGATGTACCTAGGAAGATCATATTGTGTACTCTCGTTGATCATACGTTTGATTTTTCCTTGGCATATGATATGAGTATGAGGACATTACCTACATTTGTTTCTTTCTTATACTTGTTCTCATACTCACATCGCTTCGAGATGCATGCGCAGGCACATGATAAGCTCCTGAGAGCCTTGACGACATCCGAGTTGACGCCGCGAGTCTTGAGCGATGATGAGGAGTGACTGATGCTCCTCAGGCCTCCACAACACCATCTTAGGGAGGCGTAGTTCGGGTACAATCAGTACCCGACCTGGTATACTCGTTCTAACTCTTCTCCTTCTTTTTATTTTCTTTCTTTTTCTTTTTGTTTAGTTATGGATACTAGGATTGTGTTTTTGTTGGTGATCATCTTGAGTTGACATTTGGGATGTTGTTGAGCCAATGATGGCTATGATCGCCATTTTTGTATTTTTGTAAATATTTGTGTGTTGTGATTGGTGGTGTTTACGGCTTGGTACGTCCTTATTTTTGGTAGTTAGTTTTGTATACATGTGTGGTCTTGTTTTTGATTTTAGTGAGTGTTTTTGGGAGAGTGTACTAGCCTGTGTATATATTGTGCAGGTTTAGTGTTGTTGTGTGTGTTTATTGTGTTTTATGTGTCTTGTGTTTGATTTTGCTTTCTTTATTTTTGTGTGTTTTTGTGGTTGCTGATGACTCTCAGCTCCCAATGAGGACATTGTGAGATTTAGATGTGGGGGTGGGGTCGTCATCTCCCCTTTTATTCTTATTTGTGAAAATTTTTCATTTTTGTGTAGATTTTTCACTTTTTTTCTCTTTTTTGTATAATTTTTCTTTTCTTTTGGGGTTTAGAAGAGTTTTGTACTATTTTGATCAGCCTTGATCTCCGGTACCTTGACTATTAGCTCGTATATAAGTATAATGTGCATGATAGATATTCATCCCTCAGTCTGTCGTTTTAGGCCTCAGTTCTAACCCCAACAGTCCATTGTAACTTTGTAATCCAATCCTGACGATTATATTATCATTACCTTATATTCTTAGTCTTTCATGATCGGCTCTCCCACTTACCTACTGCACAGTTCCCTTTGTATATGCTTGCACCCCCTTTTTCCAAAAACAAAAGCAAAAACAAACTAATTCAAGCACTACTGGGTGTATCCCTTTGAGGCATGGCAAGAGTTTGTAATGAAAAAATAATGGAAAGGAAAAAAAAAGTGGGGAAGAAAAGAGTTTAGAATGATAAGTACCCCTTTGAGGTATGCGCTGTTGGATGTTACCCTTTAAGGCAATACTGCTATTAGGGAAGCTTACTTTCCATGCTAGCCATTCAAAAAGGTAGCTTGTGTCAGTTGCGTGGGATTGAGTTTGATTTTGGTAGGCCAAGTTGTAGGGTGATGATATACCTGCACACCAGGCACCAGGATGGATTCAATATTCTCATGCGTCGTGGGGTGAAAAGCTGATGTGTGGATGCTATTCTTTGGGATGATGTGTCCTGAAATGCATATGATGCTTGTGTACAGACTGATATTTGAGCTACAAGGGGGTTTTGGTTGATTCGATTGTATACAGTTTATCCCAATGTACATATTGTGTTTTGTCATTTTTATTTTTTGATTTTTGGTTTTCTTTTCTTTGTTTTTCTTTTTTGAGATTTTGTGGGTACATCTTCTGCAAACCCTCACGAGACCTTACTCATCCACTTGGGGAGACCAAGGGGTTCAAAGGGCTTGTTGCATACGCTAAATGCAATCGTGATTCCTATGAAAGTGAGTTAGGTTCTTAAGTTATTTTTTATTTTGTTTTGCCCGAGGACGAGCAAAAGATAGGTGTGGGGGTATTTGTTAGGCGATAATTTGTCGCATTTTACATGCCTTTTTCACCTAATCTTAGCTCGTATAATAACGTAATCTTTAGAGTTTTTCTTGATTTATTAAGTATTCTTTGAGATTTTCACTTGTTTTATTTATTCTTGCAGGTAATAAGTTGAACCCAGCAAATCTCGCGAAAAGGGACGAAAAAGGATCGAAACAGGCGAAAAGGCGGAAAAACAGGAGCCACCCGGCTGATTTTCACTTGTTTTATTTATTCTTGCAGGTAATAAGTTGAACCCAGCAAATCTCGCGAAAAGGGGCGAAAAAGGATCGAAACAGGCGAAAAGGCGGAAAAACGGGAGCCAGCCGGCAGAGCCGGCCAGCAATGTGGCACGCCCACCCCATGCCAAATGGCACAGTGGGGCCGTGTCACATAGGCACGGTCATGCCTCTTCCCATTTTCATTCCCGTCTCGCGTTCTATTTAAGGCTTTCTTCGGGGTTCGCTTGGGGGGTTCCTCCTTCGACTTTTCTAGGTTAGTTTAGTTTATGTTTGAGCGAATAAAAACCCCATTTGAGGGGATTAGATTAGGATTGGTGGGGAATAATTTGTGGATTCAAGACTTTGGATTGCGAATTTCTTCCTATCAAGCATAAGTTTTCTCCTCTCTTCTCTTTCATTTCATGTATTGTTCTTATATTGGATTTCGTTAATTCAGTTTATGCGTTTGACTCTTGCATGATTAGATGCTTAGTTTTTATCATTATTTCATGTTAGATTGCTTGTTAATGTAGATTCATTTCATTCTCTTATCTCTTTAATTCATGTTCGTTAGTTTAGGTTTGAGTTTGGGTTTTTGTGATTTGTTGATGATTAGTTGGTAGATGTTGTGGGCTTGGATTGTGATTGGCCTCTTGATGGCTAATTAATCTTGTTTTAGGCCTAACCATACCCAAATCTATGCTTAGAATCTAGAGTTTTCCCTCATGCCCGGCAAGTATTCGATGAAATGGTTGAGAGAGCTTTCATCCATATTTTTGGGCGATTAACTTATGCTGAGAGGTGAGGTCAATTAGCTAGTGTGGGTGAGGGAATAACCGTATTCGGGACATGAAAATAGTATCCGAATCGAGTTAGGTTCGGGGTTGCTAGTTTTGTAGTCTAATTGGGCTAACCCCATGAAAATAGGTGGTTAGGATAATTAGATTAGCTCATGACCCTTGAGAGAGGGCTTGGGTGGTCTTTGATAGTGCAACCGATCATCTCTAGTTCGTGATGTAGTTTGGATAGGTTAGGACTCGTCTTGATTAGTTAGTTCGTCCATTGATCAAATCATAACTCCAAGTCGCTTTTTCTATGTTTGTTAGCGTAGTTTAGTCTTCCCTGCTTTGCCTTTGATCTCGCCTAGATTGATACGCTCTAGTGAACTCTGATAGTTGAAAACACAATTCCCTGCAGACGACACCCCAAGTACTCAACGATACACCTTGCACTTGGGGTTTATAAATATTCAATTTTTTTCTACATCATATATCAACATGAATGAGCTCAAAACAAAACATAGACTTGCTTTTGCTCAAAGGGAACGAACTTCTGTGAAGTTTTGCCATTGGATAAATTTGATATGCACCATGTTTGGTTTTATTACATTAAGGAATACCAAGATCTTGAAGTTGCTCAAATGGTAGATGGCCAAATCTAAATGCCATAATTCTGAATAAGAAAAACACACTATAACACCATTCAGGCTTCTTTTGTTTGTCTTCAAAACCTGAGACTGGTTGTCCCTATCTTATAGAAGTTGTTCTCCCCTTTTCATGCAGTAGAGCCCTTTATTTTCCTTACCAAGGATAACTTCCTTCTTCATAGCTTGGTCCTAGAGGATACAACATTCAGGAGTGAAAATGACATTTATTGAAAACTGTTTGGTTAATTTGCTGATAGAAATCAAATTAAATTAAAATGCTAGAGTATATAAGATATATCTCAATATGATCCCATGATCCAATACCATGGATCCAACATGTAGAATTTGAGCCTTCTCACCATTAGGCATAGTAATATAGCAATTTTGCTGAATTGGCTTTACATCATGTAGTAGGGACAGATCATGAGTAATGATCACTGACCCCACTATCTAAGATCCAATTGGTTTTACCAATTGTAGCTAGGAAACAAAAACTCTTACCTACCATGAACCCAGCAGCAGTGATGGAATCATTATGAGCAGATTCAGATGTATGTTTGCTGAGAATTTATAGCAGCTGACTATATTATTCTGGAGTAAGATTCTGAACAGATGGGGTAATGACTTGGTTACTATAAAGATTAGAGACCTCATAGTTATGGCCAGAAACATTGTTGGTAGTTATATCTAAAGACTGTGCTACAGCTACCATTTTTCTCCCTTTGTAGAACTTATGCCCTGGAGGATAGCCATGAATTTTATAGCACTTTTGAACAATATGCCTTGTCAACTTGCAGTAAGCACAGAAGAGTTGCCTCTTGTCTTGAGTTCCTCCTCTACGCATGCTCCTAAAACTCTTGCTAGAATTGTAGTTTGGATTATGGTTTCCAGCTTGTACAGGCCTCTGTAAGGGATTATATGCCCTCTGCTGAGTAACAAGAGCTGTGTGGTCTGTAGTTACAGCTTCTTGACCATGTGAATTGATATGAAAGACAGCAGAACCATGATTGAACTGAGATATAGCAGACAACGACCTTTGTTTCTCTTCTTGCTGGATTAGACTATAGACTTGGTCTATATTTGGTAGAGGCTTCATCATGAGTATACTTCCTCTAATTATCTTGTAATCTTCATTGAGACCAACCAAGAATTGCATAAGCTGTTGGTCTTGAATCAGCTTATGTGCAGTTTTGAAGCTTGCACATTCAATACCATAATTGCAAAGTGGAATGGTGATCAAACTATTGTAGTCATCCCATAATTTCTTAATTTGAGTGAAATAGTCAGCCACAGACAAATTATTTTGTGAAATGGTGCAAAGATCCCTTTGAATCTTACAGATTCTTGTGCCATCAGCTTCTCTAAATCTCTGTTCAAGCTGTACCCAAACTGCATTTACAGAGGAAGAAAACAAAAGGCTCTGTCCAATATCTTTAACTACTGCATTAATGATCCAAGAAAGCACCATTTTGTCGCATCTATTCCGTTGTCCTTCTAATGGAGAACCTGTTGCAGGCTTAGAACAGGTCCCCAATGCAAAACCGAGTTTATTCTTAGCAATCAAAGCCACTTCCATGGCCTTTTTCCAGTGACCATAGTTTTCTACATTCATCAATTCACTAACAAGAATATTATTCAGATTGTCTGAAGGATTCAAGAAAAGTTCATGTGTTGGATCATTGACATTCATGTTTACAGCCATACTAATTGCTTCAGAGAAAGAGAATTGGATTCGTGCAGATTTCGTTCAAGAATCTTGCAGAGATAGGATTCAATTTGTATACAAAATGCCAAAACAGATGAATGAAAGAAAAGCTTACTGAAGTAAGAGCATAGATGCTATCACCTATTTCATCGAATTAAAAAAAATGTAGGATCAAGCACTGCTCTGATACCATGTTGATCTAGCTTGATGCAGTTCATCAATGGCAATGGAGAGAAAGAGAGAAAATAAAAAGAATCATGTGTTCTGTTATTGTGTATCACTGTGTATGAGCTATTGTACATGAGAATATATATAAATCTATATATATATATATATATATATATATATCTATATATATATATATATATATATATATATATATATATATATATATATATACGAGCTACTTGTAAGAATTGGTTATGCTGTTATGCCACATCATTCTAACAAACTAGAACATGGGCCCTGATCTTTGTGCTGTGCATTATGTATCTCATCAACTTCCATCGATGAAATGATCTAGATTTCAAGCAAGCCAGCATTCCAACTCGGGCATTCCCCCCCCCCGAGTAATAGTAAATATTTAATATTAGTATTCGATATATTTTAATATAATTAACTATAACTCAATATAAGTTACGATAATGCAATATAATTTATCACAATTTAATATAATTTAGCATAATTTAGCACTTAAGCACTCAATTACACTCCTATAATTTAGCATAATATTGAATTTCCCGTAAAAACCCATCGGAAATTCAATCATCAGAGCCCATATTTACATTATTAGTAAGTTAATTCCAATTTTTTGATAAACAATAGGTGATATGGATGTAATCACAATCTAACCAAGTTAGTTGTGGTTAAATCCAAATCATTTATTGTTTATCAATTATTGGATTTATCTTACTAATAATATAAATATGTTTATTGTTTTTATTGTAAAATTCATTGAAGATTGAAAATTTTTTACACTATCTAACCAAAATAAAATGTTTTACACTATTACATACAATATAAAAAATATTAATATTATTATTTTCGTAAAATACATACTATTTTGATGAATTATTATATTATTTAGATATATAAATATGTCATAAATTATGCTAAATTACATAATTCTTCTAAGAACCTAATTAAAATTGAAATACAAATTTTATGAAAAATATTACTCATCAAAAATTAATGAACTTACTAACAACTTTCATATCCAATATGTTCATATATCTAACTACCATGATATTTTTTATCCCAAAAAACTACCCCCATATTTGATTTCTATCCTATCTTTTATGTGCCATTTTTTTAAATAAATTCACGCTTAGAATATACTAAATGCCTAATCCTAAATTTTTTGTAATGCCTACTTATGTTCTAACAACCATCCGAATGTGCATTCTCGATAGTTCTAATTATAATTATTTTTAAAGTTGAAGTAGTAATGCAACCATTGCCAATAATATAGAAATTATTGGGGACATTAATGCTATAGTGACTACAAACTGAACATGTACTCGCAAATTATTTGTATATTACATATTCCGTTTCATAAAAGTGATTTAAAATTTAATTTGCAGCAATGATAATACATGAAATACAGCTCCTTGAAAAATGTTTCTATTTTGCCACAACATAAATAAAGACACACTTACAGTGCCAATTTCAGGTGTATAAAACCAATTAAAGAACTGCACAAACATATTTTCATGCTTAATTACAAATTAATCTCTAATTATGTAAACTCGTTTAGCACCATTCAATATATTTCAGCATGTTTCAGTATGATCCAATATATTTTAATATATTTTAGTATATTTTCCATCACGATTCAGCATGTTTTAGTAATAAGTATCAATAAGTACTTATTATAAGTCTAAAAGAACATACCCACGTATGAGGAGACCAAGCAATCATATCATTATAAATTAGCATATCATCAAAAATTCTGCAGCAATTGATTTGATGGTTGCATGAATTATTCTTAACTGTGCATTTTCTCCGGTTAGCTTAGTCCTCTACTAAAATTTCCAATAAACTTTTTTAGATACTTAGAAGTACCACATGCTTCTTTGTTAATCCATATCCTAAAACTTTTTAAAACAATCAAAACTATTGCTTGGCTAGAAGTTTTTGAAATGAATTCTAAGTTTTTAATTGGGTGCATGTTACGGTGGACCTAGCAGACATGCATTACTACATTCGAGTATAGTTCGATTTGCTTTCAGATCAAACCATGCTCAATTTGATGAAATTCGGTTTCAGTTTAGCGTCCATTTAATTTATTTTCGGGCTAGACTTTGAATATAGTGGTGACTATATAATATTCTTATCTTTCAATTCATGTTAAATATATAATGAAAATCATTTACCCAAAAAAAAAAAGGTGAAGTTCAATTAAGTTCAGGTTAGTTACAAACTATGTTGGTTGACATCTATGTTGGGTCTTAACTGGGATTAGAGTACATCACATAATTTAAATTAGGTAATTAGGTAAGGCTAGTATTGCCAGTTATAGGTTTCACCTACAATGTCCAAATTAATGTTTTAAATACCACACCGTACTAGTAAAACATCATTGGACTAATATTGAGCTCTATACAGATCATTGAGCTCTGTACAGATTAAAAATCAACATAGATCTGAATTGGTCGATATCGATCAAATGTTTGTACCAGTTATCTTGTTTGAATATCGATTGGCAATGGACAAAATAATTCTAATTTTCAAACTTTTTAATTATTAATATCGATTGGTAATCACTGGCGGAGCTACGTTGGGGCAAGGGGGGTCAATTGACCCCCCAGCTTTTTGGGGAAAAAAATTAAGTATGGGATATTTTCTGTACAAACAAATATATATATATCAATTTGTTGAAACATAATTTGCAAAAGCGTGCTTGCCCGCGCGGTCACTGGCCTCTCCTTGTTCACCTGGTCGCAGGTTCGACTCTTGCTGGCCCCTTGTACGCTTCCCCCAAAAAGTTAAGTGTGGTATATTTTTGTGCATAAAAAGTATATATATATTAATTCGTTGAAACAAAGTTTGCAAAACCATGCTTGCCCGGGTGGTCGTTTGCCGCTCTTTGTTTCACCTGGTCGCGGGTTCGACTCTTGCTGGCCCCATGTATGTTTTTTTTTTTGGAGTTTTGGAGCTATGCATTTTATTTTAAGGACTATTAAAGTTTATATTATGTGTATTATTAATCTCGCCCCCCCTTGATTTAAATTCTGACTCCGCCCCTGTTGGTAATTGACGATAAAAAGTCAATTAATTGAAGTTTAGTAGAATGTGTGGGAAGCAATGGGAATTCATAGGCTCATAGCTATTTGGGAACACATCTGGGAAAGAGGTGATTGGAGGACTGCTTACTAGTATAGAAAATTATTATTATAGTAATTTTTTTAATTTATCATTCTCAAAATAGTAAAATATAATTTTTTACTCAAAATTTTCTTCTTACATTCGATTTATTATTATTATTTTGTATTCATAATCCTTAATTACACATACTTAAACCCAACACAAATTAATTACGAGGACACTTAGGATTGAGTAATTAAATATGCGCCGACAAGCAAATTCTGGTGTTCTGGGGACGCTAAATTTGAACCAGTCACATAAGTAGATTTGGCTTTGATATGAAGCAGACTTGGCGAGAATGAGGTGGAATAACAGAGCATCGCCCCAGCAGATATCTTCGTCTACTCTTTTTGTCCACACTCGAGTTAAAAGAATCACTTCAAGTCCACACATTCTGTATGCTGTTTCGGTCCTTTCCCTTAATGAATCAGAGACTCATTAATGAGAAAGTGAGAGATGGCCCTGTGTTTCATGTACGTGTCGGCTTTTACGTGTCATGCCTGTTCCTTCTCAAGTCACTTGGCTGGACTTTGCTGAGCGATGAATTACACCTTCGTTTGTACACTTGAGTTTCTATCCTGCTAGAATTTTCATCTTTCATTCATGCATTCATTAATGCAAATGCTAATCTGGTTGGTTATGGGGAATTTGGACTTTGGACCCATCCATGCAATGTGAGCTGCAACTAATATGTTATAGATCTTGAATGATTGATTGATCTAGAATGTTCGTCATAATCAGTGAAGGATTTAGGAGAATTGTAATGTGCGCATTTTAAGAAACATTAGTACGCTAACTATTTTAAAGGTAATATGTGCATAATAACCTCAACAAATTGACGGTATATTGTTTTCGTTGGTAAATATAGGTTCGCAAATTAGTGAAATTGGTAAAGATTGGTAAGATTGATAAAACTAAGAAAATATTGGTATTTTTTTTGAAAGTATTGGTGAGAATTGATAAGAGTCAGCAGAGATCTATTGGAGGAAGTTGGCGAGAGTTGGGAAAGTTTTTAAGGGGAAGAAATGAAAGGGAAAAGAAAAGAAATGGTGAGGATTGCTAAAGATTAGAAGAAGTTGGTAAGAACTAGTAAACATTAGTAAAGATTGAGATTTTTTTAAGATGATTAGTTGAAACCAGCAAAAATTGGTAAGACTTGGGAAGTGTTGGTAAATACTGATTTACCAAAGACAAAAGTAGGCCCTAAATTCAAAAGTATATTTTTAAATGTCATCATTTAACAATTGCTTCTAAATTCAAAAAGATGGATAGTTTAGGGAAATTTAAAAAGTAGAAACTTCATTTTGGGGAAGTGGATATTAATTTGGGACAACCCAAACAAGAAAAATGGACAATCTTTTTGGGACGAGTATAACTATGTAAAATTTATTTTTTTCATAAAATTTTATTAGTTCTATTTAATTCTTATGGGTATTCAGTTATAACAATTTTAAAAATTTTTGAAGATTTCGATACTAGATTTTGACAAATTTTTTTTTTAATGGGTGACGAGGACACCTTTTTGGTTAACTTGTGTCCATCACTGGTCATAATGTCTTATGTAAATGGTAATATCCCTCAAATTTAGAGATAAAATATCGATTTCATAACAAGTGGACTTATGTAAATGTTACAGTCTTAACTGCAAGTGCATAGCATAACTATAACTATAGCTACCAAGTAGTGAGTATGGATTGAATCCACGAAAAACTTGTTTTCAACTACCAAAACTAATCAAAGTACTCAATTTAGGCAAATCAGATTTGGAGATCCAATTATCAACCAAGAAAATAACAACAACTAATAATACGAATTGGCAATCAAAAGTTTGAAATACTTAAGTTGGAATTAGTAGCACAATTATGCTAACAAATCAATCAATAACCCATGCAACTTATTCAAGCAAGCAAAAGTCAATCGAGAAATTGACAATTATGCTCATCTCTTTCCCTTTTCAAGAGTCAGAGATTAATATTAGAACTATAGCCACCAATGTTTATGAGAGTAAAAGCCGAAGAATTATAAGATAGATAATCTCAAATTCAATTATGATCTTAATTATTTTTATATTAAGACCTAATCTACTAAATCATACTTGGTAAACTCTTTGTCTTTTAACATTCCCCTAAACCCAAATGAAAACAACTTGAATACTCTTTCAACCAATTCAGACAACATGTGGCAAATATAGTAGAATTCAATAGATGCAAGCATGAAATAAGCCAGAATGAGGCTAACCTACGATTAATAGCATAACTGGAATCAATTCAACCTAAGTTATAGAAATTAGCAACTAAACATGATAGCAATTGCAAACAGCAATTTCCAAACCCCAACCATGACACTAGGCAGTGAAATTAAAAAAGGAATAATTAAGACAAGGGTAAAGAACAAACTTAGGAATCGATTAATTGCAAAAATAGAAGTCTTCAAACCATATTAACAATCTCCAATGGTAATCACAGACTAAGACAATTCTCTTAAAACTATTGTCTTCTGCAAAGCAATGAAAAGCTCCCCCATACAAAGTCTACAAAACATTGTTAAATAGTTGAGGAGGCAGTTTTCCTCATGTTGGCATACATACCAAACAGCATGGCACCCAGTGTAAACAAAACTTCTAAAATTAAGTGCTAGGTGACACGATCTTGCAGAACTACATGACATCCCATGTCGCTATCTAGAATTGAGTCTTGCAAGTCTGCAGGGTTTTGTAAAGTCGTGCAGTTCAATCGGCATAGTAACAGTATTGCTTCTTTCAACTGTTGTTGTAGGCATAAGCGTGCAGTTCGCACGGTGGGTCGTGATGCCCCTCCTTCTTTTGCTTTTCATTTAATTTCCTTCTTCTGCCCCTCTCCTAGTTGTCCTAACTCAAGATGATCCTCAAACCTTCAAATTGAGGCCAAACATATGTAAAATAGAAAATTTGACCCAATTCATCAATTTCGAGGGAAAGCAAGCCAGATTGTCTAAATTAGATGTGAGAATTAAAGAAATAAAGGGGAATTTGGATAAGGAAAAGTAGATAAAACTATGGGTTTAACGACTCCCCCATGCTTATCTCTTATTTGTTCCCAAGCAAGACTAACTCTTAAATTATCAATAAGCAAACAGGAACATTTAATCACATCCTCCTCAAGCGAGGGAATAATAGTCAACCAATCAAACAAAATCATACATCAAAGGGAGCTAAGTCAAGGCACCAAAACATTTTCTATAAAGCAAATATGCCACAATTTGGAAATCACACTATCTGAATGCAACATAACAAACACCATATATTGAATTACATAACTCAACAAGTGATGAACAAGCGTGATTGATATAACCTTACTTTGCAATAAAGTGGAACATTCATCTCAACGTGTTTAGATGTGAAACTTAGGTGTACTCAATACTTAAACCAGTCATGTAAACTACCATATGGTTGATAACATTCTCAATTCTCCACCACTTGATACCATATGGCTATAATGAGGACTTTCAAATGGTTATAATGGGACCAAGGCTAAAGGTGAGGGAAAAAGTAGAGCTATTAGACTAATGACTGGGGAGAAAGAACACTTTCACACCATCGATAGTCAAAAAACCAATCTCACACCCAATTAAAGAATCAAGACAAACTCAGTGAATGAGCACAAAGGACAGAGTTGATACAAACTTATTGAATTAATTGCTAAGCTAAATACTTCATTCACAACTTCTTTTTTTCTTCTTTTCACTTTTTTTATAAATTTTTTCCACTTTTTCTCATTGTTTTCCCATTTCTTTTTGAGAAACAAAACCAGTACACATGTGAATGGCATGGGAAATATATTCTCTCAATTCACAATCCCTTCAACACAAACCATCGACAAAAGTCTTAGAATGAATCACCCTCCAAAACATACCCAATGCAGTGTAAAAGTGTTATCCACTAGACTTCGACATAGGTATAAGAAATTTGCATAGGTCAAGTGTGTAGTGAACATGGGTGCAACAACAAAATGAGAAAAGCCACAAAGGACTAATAAGGGAGGATTACATACATAAATGGGGCTTTAGGCTCATATGACTATATAAAACAAAGAATGCCCCAATCATATCAACATATGCACATGTTGAATTTGATCTCAAAGAGAACCAACCACATTATAGAGATACAATCATAGAGGACTCACACATAAAGGAAGATATAAGACTATATATAATGAATAGTCTTTAGGCTTGAAAATCTCACAGGACATCTGGCAAGTTCAATGCAACTTCCTCTAAGATATGCATCACTTATCAAGGTCAACCAATTCAAACCACATGAATCTCAAGGGCTTTGATATGTAACATCAGGAATAATAATCCCAAATGGCAATGTCAACACAATTTTCACAAAATTTATATCAAGACAAACCACACTTTAATGCGCAATCATGTCAATCAATTAACTATTACTCCTTGTATTATCATCATAAAAGGGGTTTTTCAAAAACTTTTTTTGAAATTTTTTAATTGTTCAATTTTTTTGTTCTTTTTCAAACGTAATAAATCTAACTAAGAAAGTAATAAAACACATAGAGAATAATGAAGATAAGGGTAAGAAGGATTACCTCAAAAGCTTATCAGTCTCCAACTCAATCAGCTCTTCTCTTGTGATGCAACATCTGACCTATATTCTACACGAAATAAAAAATACAAAAACAACCTAATAAAACTACGTGAAATCTACCTATATTATGTAATGCAATAGATGTCATTTAAATGATGCTCCAAAAGTCCACAATTCAACCCAAAGAGCTATAAGTTCAGCCCCTCCTCATGCTCAAGATTTTTGTGGTCCTCAATGAAAAATATATGCAAAGGAACGAGGAAGATGAAGACACTTATAGTGCAAAGGGGGGAACAGAGGAGGAGGGGGAGAGGGAAAGAGTTACACCCAATTTTTTTCCTATTGAAAATCAATTAAATTCTTAGGTTGCCTCGTAAGAAGTGCTTGTTTTAGATTCCTAACTTGACCTTTACCTTAGGTATATGATGGTCAAAAGGGGGGAGATAAACCAATTGACTCATCAAATGGTCATGTATTATCCACCAAAATTCTTAGACAAATAGAAGTGCTTCCCAAACTAGCCAGGCTTCTTAAAGGAGACTCAAATGCCACTGAAAACCTCCTTTGGGACATCACATCTCTATCGAACACCTCAATAGTGGAAAGAACTGCAGGAATAATAGAAACCTTAGGTACTATATGAGCTGAGGGGTTATGTATACAGGGAAACAAAAATCAACCTTTCCCAGAAAGTTGAAGAGAGATCCAACCTATCGGTACATCAATCATTGCCCCTACAGCAATGAGGAATGACCTCCCTAAAATGATAGGGACTTGAAAGCTCTTATCTATATCCATCACTATAAAGTCACATGAGATAATGAACCTACCTAACTGAACTGGAATGCCTTCTTGAATACCGATAGGGCACCTTATCAAATGATCTATGAACTAAATAGTCAAATTTATAGGTTTCAGGTCTTTTAACTAAAGTTTCCTGCAGAGAGAGAGGGGGGGAAGAGAGAGATCAAGCTCATACTAGCTCACAAATCACAAAAAGTTCTCTCAATCTATAGGCCCCTTATAGAAAAAAACTGCATGGATCTTGCAACTCTAAAAAACTACGTTGCACACCTCTTTCATGTGAATCATTGCAACCTCTCAATTTTGCCTTCTCGGAGAAAAACTCCTTTAGAAATTTCAAGTAAGAGCGTGCTTCGTTAAGAACCTCTGTGAAAGAGACATTGACATAAATCATTTTCAGCATATCCATGAATCTAGTAAACCTAGGTTGAAGCTTGAATAATGCCATCTCCTGAGGGAATGGAAGAGGTCGCTAGTAAGGGTAAATTAAAGGAGACTGGCTACAATTCTCCTTAGAACTAAGGCTCTCTCCTGGCTTCAATTCCCTATTCCTGCTGAAGTAGAAACTATATCTACCTCCTAAATGACCATCATGGGCCTCACCACTAGCTCTTTACCCTTTACAAAAACTGCATTGATGTGACCTCTGTGATTGGCATTAAGTTAGCTTAGTAGATTCCTCTGAGGTTCAAACAAGTAGCTAATCCGCTGAGCTATCCTTGCAATCTAAGTATCCATCGTCTTTTGGAGAAAAGTCATGACGTTTGATATGGAATTGATCAATTTGGTGAACTCGCTGAGGTTTTCATTAGTCTAAGTCTAAGTCTGAATAAACCTCTCCAAAATAAGATCCAAGTCTAACTTCCACTGAGGGCGTTGAGGTTGTGGATTCTAGGGAGCTTGGTCCTAGAACCCAAGTAGTTATATAGAACTTTGAGGTTGAGGATTGGAGTTCTTGTAGAAAGGTTGGGGGAATTCTTCCATCCAGGGTTATATGTATTTGAGTGTGGATTATTTTTTTGTGTTGGTTTGAAATTGTGGAGGGCATTGGTATGCTCAATGATAAAAGGATCATTGCAGCACCCAATATATGTGTGTTCCTATACACCATAACTCTCACATATAACTTGCATTCCAACAGAAGAACTAAAAAACCCAACTGGAGTGGGAGAAGTACAAATCATATCGAGTCTATATGCTAATGCATCCACCTTGCTAGCAAAATAGTCACGACATCCATGTTGAACTTCTCACCACTCTTTTCAGTGTTACCCTCTCACTAAACCAGTGATAGTTGTTAGAGGTGATCTCCTCTAATAAAATCTTCGCTTCTTCAATAGCTTTTGCCATGAAAGCTCCTTTGACTGTAGCATCTACAAAAAATTATGATCGACTAGTATGGTACATTGTAGAATGTTTGGATAAGAAGCCAATCAGGAACACCATGATGAGGGCACTACCACTGAAGATCTTTAAATATCTTTGAACCGTTATAATAGAGGGATTTGCCATCCTTCTGAACAAAAGAAGTAATATCAGTGTTCAACTTTGCAATCTTCCCATGAGGGAAACGCTTGTTAAGGAAAGCCTTTGAGAGCGCATCCCAAGTGGAGCAAGAGTTAAGCTCCTCATTCAACAACTAGGCATTGGCTTTATCCGTCAAGGATAATGGAAAACCCTTAAATCAGATGGTGTCACAAGAGACCCCATACTTGATCATATCACATTTCTCTAGAAAACTGCAAATGTCTACACTACGTTCTCGTAGAGTGACCATAGATCAAATTTTGTGCAACAAAGTTTATGAGATCTGGTCGAAGCTGAAAATTATTTGCTTCAATTCTCGGTAGCTTTGGGCATAACATAGTCATGGAGCACTATGTTCTCCTCTCCACCCACCATCTTTGTCTCTTTCTTCCTCCTCCTCATTCTCTGCCTAGCTTTTAGGCAATTTCTTCGATCTTATGAATAAAAGGAATGAGGTTCTGATTGCCCTAGCTTCTCTTGTGCATACAAAAGCAAACATTACACCAAACGTAAGCAGTGTTAGGAAAGAATAAAGAAGAACTAAAAACTATAAAAAAGAAAAATAAAAGCCTAGTCTCAACAATTCTAATTAGTTTGGACATTAGAAAGAACAAGTTTTCCAATACCAACACCAAAAACTTGATAAGTTAAGTGCGCAAGTGTCCATTGTAGTTGCAGTTGTAGCTAGCAACTGGCAAGTACGGGACATAACCATAGGGAGTTGTGTTTCAAGTAGCAAGGCCAACTAAAGCATTTCAACCTGGGCAAAATAAAATAGACTTTGATTGTGATTAAACCTAAGATAAACAATTGTTCAAGTCAAACCTTCACATTCCCATGTCATGCTGTCATTCAAAGATAATTGGTTATACTATAAAGCTCATCTAAGGCCTCTTTCAAGGGTCAAATCTAGTTTAATTGTTCTAACGGTCTATTTTCATAGGGTTAACCCAATTAAACTATAAGAATGGCAGCCTAGGATCGAGCCAGGATTCGAATTTTACTAGCTACCCACCCTACTCACACTAGGCAATTGGCCTTACCTTTCAGACAAGTCAATCTCCTAACAACACTAAGGAAAGTTTTTTCAAGTATTTCATTAAACACTTGGCAGATGTGAGAGAAAATACTAATTTTAAGCATAAACAAGGTAGAAAAAGGTTTAAACATGATCAATTAGCCATCTCAAGGGCAAAACATGTCCAAGGAACAACTTTAGTTATACTTAAGCATAAAAACATGGATAAAACAATGAACTATTGAAATTGTAAGAAAGCTAATAAGCATGAAATTAAATAGAGATAGAAAAGAGGAACTTAGTCTTGAATAGCAAAATCCACAATCTTGTATATGATATGCACTAGCCTACTCTAAAGTGTTCTCCCCCTGAGGGGATTTAAGGTGGCCAATATGAACCCTAATTAAGCCTTAAAGGACCAAGTAAAAGCTCTCCCAAAATAATTGCAAAAATCATGCTTCAATAATCTTAGAAAGGTAGTTGACAAGTTGCACGACTATGTTGCTCCTTTTTCCTTATATCTCCACTTGAGTTTTGCTATTTTAAACCCAATCCCTGCCAATTTTGGGATCATTATTATTTCCTATAAAATAAACAAAATCAAATAAAAAATCCTAAAAATTAAAATTTATTACAAGCCAATAGTCGTATAAATGAGCGTATAAATTACGATATTTTTGGATGGATTGAATAGATACCCCCACAACTAGCTTTTGGTCATCTTCGAGTAGAACAAAATAAAATCTAAGCTAAGAACCTAATTCACTTTCATCGGAATCATGATTGCATTTAATGTATGCAACAAGCGCATTAAACCCCTTCATTCCGAGTGGACAAGTGAGGTCTCGTGAGGATTTACAAAAAATATATCCACAAACTCTAAAGAAAATAAAAAGAGAAAGACAAACACAAAATCTTTTACAAACAAAACACAAATATATACAAACTAGGGAAAAACAATACACACCTAAATCAACCATATTACGCTTGTAATCCAAATATTAGCCTATACACAGGCATAATGTACAAGACTATTCGTCCTCACTAATGACATCAAAACACAAACTTTTTACCTCATAGTACATTAAAATTATGAATCCACCCTAGCCCATACTTTGTGTCTAAGCGTATCATCATCCTATAAGTTAGACTTATTAGAGTATGACTCAATTTCACTTATTTGATATAGAATATATTATTGACTTATTAACTTGAAAGTAAGCTTTCTCATTAGCAGTATTGCCTCAAAGGGAACTTGTCATTCCCGACCCCAAGATCTTTTAAACTTTCTAAATTTTTTTTTTCAATGTGAAATGAATCGAAAACAAAAGTAACTATACACATAAACAAGTGGGAGAATCAATCATAGAAGACTAAGACCTTAAGATAATGATTGTATACAATGGCCTGTCATGCACATTTTACTTATATATGAGCTAATAGCCAAGGTACAAGAGGTGAAAGCCAATCAAAATAATACAAAACTCCTAAAAATAGCTTAAAACATGAAATCTGTTTTGTTTTTGAAAATTTTTCGCTATTATCCTTTTTTCTGTAAAAATTGAAAGTATGGGCATGGCTTCTCCTCCCCCATACCTAGATCTTACAATGTTCTTATTGGGAACCAATGAACCACCACATCCATAAAACACATATACATAGACAAACCTATGATGACAAATATACAAAAACTATAGACAAAAGGGGAATTGAAAAAAGATATATGTAAAATAATAATAAAAAAATAAAAAAAGAGGGAACAAATTTTCCAAGTTAGGTGTTAGGTGCACCTAAACTATCACCTCTTAGTGTTATGTGAGGTTAGAGAAGCATCATCCACTCCTCCTCACCTCAGGACTTGGGTCTCCAACTCAGATGCTGATAAAGCTCCCAATTGCTTATCATATGCTTGTATACACATCTCAAAATGATGTAAGCAAGCGAACACTAGCAAAAATATATTAAATACAAGAAGCGCCCTTTTAAAAATGATAACCTTAAGGAAATCAGTAAAATGATCAAACGAGTTTTAGCACATGATTTCCCTAGGCATGTCCTCTAGCTATGTGTTGTAAGGGTCAACAAAGGGAAAATACCCCCTAAAATCACCTAGAGATACATCCAATACATGCATGTGAGAGGACATAGTTGGGAGTAATGGAGATGGATTGGGGATAAGATCAAAAGCCTCTACAAGATTGGGTTCCATGGACTTACGGCTAGCAGGGGCACCAATGACCACATATTGCTCGGCTAAGGAAAGTTCTTCTGACAAAGTAACTGAATCATCCTCATCATAAGGACTACCATTAGTCCTAAAAGGCTCACCCACCTCGAGCTCTGTGAATTGAGCTATTGGTAGGGGAGAAACAGGTGAGGTCAAGACATCATCAGTAGTGCCTCTAGAAGTGCTAAGTGAAGATGAAGCAAAAAGCAACATAGAGTCAAGGGAGTGCCTAATGCTTCATATAGGTCAGTGAAGGTATGTCAACACAAAAACTAGACTCATCATCATCACAGAAACTAATGCCAGATCTAAAAAAAGGTAGGCTAAGGTGATTCTCATATGGTAGATTATACTCCTACAAATAATCTTAGCACTTTTTTCATTCATTATCTCTAACATATTATTTAATCTATCAAAACCTTCATCATAAATCACATAATAAAGACAAGAATTCACATCATCATATGGTGATGATAAGAATTCCTAAATTTGATCAACACATGCAAATTCAGCATGCAAATAATGGGGATCGAAAGAAGGGCAGGCAAAATACTCACTGGTGATTTCAGATTGTCACTGATACCGAGCCAAAGACTCAAAGAAACTCCACATCACATAACATATAAAGCAAGAAGACCACTACTTGTGTTCTCTAAGATGGCTTGAGTCTCACGAGTTATACCCCCAAGCACAACCTCACATATTTCCTATTTTTCACATATGAAATGCAAGTATTGAACATAATAATCATTCAATCTAGACAAGTAATGCCAAAAAGGCTCATGTTCAAATTGAAAAAAAATGAAAAATAGCCATAATCCAGTTTTTCTTAAAATTTTTTAAATTTTTTCTAAAAAAATTAAAAGCCTAATCTTGAGCACTCAAGTAAGCTCCAATCCTAAAAAGCGCCGACACACGACAATGACACCAAAAACTTGTCACAGTTATTATCACAAGCGCACTGTGTGGCTACAGTTAGGAACCATAGAGTACGGGTCGAATGCACAAGGATCCTGTTTTTCAACACAATTACACTAGCAAATCAACTTCTAACCCTATGCAACTTATTCAAGCAAGCAAATGTGAATGGATAGATTGATAATTAAGCTCACCCCTGCTTTGCAGGGTCGAAAACTAATCCTAGAACTACAATCACCTGTTTTAATAGGAGAAAAAGATGAAAGATTATAAAATAGGCATTCTCAAATCCCAACTGGGGTCCTAATTATTTTCATATTAGAATTCTAATCATCTACTACATCACACTAGGTAAATGTTTCATCTTTTAACATTCCCCTAAACCTGAATGAAAGCAATTGAATTTTTT
This sequence comes from Carnegiea gigantea, assembly GCA_029747015.1. Lineage (NCBI taxonomy): Eukaryota > Viridiplantae > Streptophyta > Magnoliopsida > Caryophyllales > Cactaceae > Carnegiea > Carnegiea gigantea. The sequence goes on along the minus strand of JAKOGI010000396.1, from coordinate 151,662 downwards.
TTCAAGCGATTCATCAAGCGTGTGCCGAACATAGTAAAACTACATAGATGCAAGCATGAGACAATCAAGAACAAGGCTAACTCATGATTAACCAAACATAATTGGCATCAATCCCAACATAAATTAGGAAAATTAGCCACTAAACATGACAGCAATTGTAAACACAAATTCCTAACCCTAATCATGATACTATTCTGGGAAATTAAATGTGGAATAATCAAGAGAAACGTTAAGTACAAACTTGGGAATTGATTAATTGCGAACACAGACATGTTCAAAGCCTACTTTAACAATATGCAATAATAATCACAAGCTAACACTACTAGAATTATGCTAAAACTATTGTCTTTTGAAAAGCAATGAAAACATCCCCCTTCTAAAGTCCTAAAATCATTCCTTAGTGTTATGCTCTAAAAGTAGGTATAGTAATACCACAAGCATATGGTTTTCAGCCTTAGTAATACCTAAGCTAATATTCTATTTTTCTAATTACAATCGGTGTCTAATTTTCCAAATAATTTCCTCACGTCATAATTGCTTACCAAACCCCTTGAAAAATCACACACCACTTAAATGAGCTCCCTTGCCAATTTGCTTGTGCACGAGCGTTGACTGGGTCCTTGAAACAATGGACTCGGCATTAGATGCACAAAAATGGATAAACTAGGCTAGTGTTGCGCTGAGTTGTGCTACTGGAGCGGACAGATGGACCGAGGAGCAGGTGGCTGGCATTGTCTTGGCAAAGAGGCAATAGTCTTGGGCTGCTCATTTTCTATTTTAATGTTGTTGCTCCCAGGTTTTAACTCAGGCTGCCAGATGGAAGATGGCCTAGGCTACTACCCAGGTTGATCAATTGCTGGTCAAGTGCTGCTTGATAGCATGCTGGGCTGGAAGTTGAGCCACGGTGATGTGCACTGGCCCCACTCTTTTCCTTTCCTTTCCCGCTCTTTTTTTTTTCTTTCTTTTCTTTGTCTTGCCTCCCTCATTGGGCTGGTCCACAAACTGGGCTTGCATAGAAGTGAGCCGGATTATGATGAAGAAGTGCACGATGATGATGATATTGAGTTGTTCACGATAGTGGTCACTGGTGCTTGGGCGTGATATGGATGGAGGTGATGTGGCTTCATTTCAGTGCTGTTGGGTATTCGATCACAATCCCCCATGGGCTTGGCTACTGTGAAATATGGGTAGTGGGGCCTAGTAAATTACAGAGAGATAGATGAAAGTGTGAGCTTCGATGATGCCGAGTATAATTACTCAATTGTGCATTTTCTCCTTCACCTTGTTACGTCTGTTTTTCATCAAGTTATTATTTCCTGCAAAATGAAACAAAAATCAAATAAAACTCAATAAATAATCTTGAATACGAGTAAAAAACTAAATGATTAGGGGCACTTAAATGGTCACTTTAGGTAGCCAAACAAATTCCCTCATACCAAGATTTTACTCATCCTCAAGTAAAATAAAAGAAAAGAAGACATACCTAAGACACTTAATTCACTTTCTAGGAATCACGATCGCACGTAGCATGTGCAATGAGCCCTTTAAACCCTTATGTATAGAACGTATATGCTAAATCTAATCATGTTCGGGTTAGATTTAATTTCGTCAGGTTCAATGATTTTTGTTTTCATATTTATTGTTTACAATCTAGTTGCTATGGGTTAGTATTTGTTTAGTAGCATAGATTTAACCCCATCCCTATGGTATTACCTTTAAGTAATACGGCTACCAACCATACGCTTGCTGTTAAAATTTACCTCTTTTTAGGATTTTTTTTGCACTATTGCGGATGACGGTGGTTTAAATTTAGGCCACTATTTTTCTTTTTGTTTGTTTATCATTATTATTTTCATAATTTTTGTTGGTTAAATTAGTTTCATATTTTTTGTTACTAAATTAAAATCATGTCATCCTAGTTTCTTGTTTTACTGTCTTCTTATCAAAAAATTTGAAGATCTAAAAAAATGAATTTTTTAAATAAATAAACAAATATGGTTACTCACTTATTTGTCACTTCTCCCAACATGACCACAAATTGTTTCGGAGGTACTTTGGTCGCCTGAATAATTTTATTATTCAATGTGGCTACTGCATAGGGAAGTAAAAAGATTATGAGTATGGTTAATGAGGGAGCGAATGATGAGACTCGAACTCTTTTAGAGTACTTTGGGTTTTCTTTGAAAAATGCTGATGAAGTTGTGGACTTGCTTGAGTCAGTGGCCAGGAATACTTATGACTTCGAAGAGATTAGTTGTGCTTCTAGCGTGTCCTTTCTCGATCCATGTATCCCTATGCTAGATCCTTTTATGAGGAAAAATTTGTGACTCCTTGTTCCCCTCCCACTTCTATTCCTAAATGTGCTGTTCTTACGTGTGACTTGTGCTATGCTGTTGACCATAACTCCTACTTATGTACCAATATGTTTGATTAAAAGCCAAAATCGAGAATAGCATAGAAACTACAGTTAACTCAATGGAACATATGATGGGATATGTGTTTAACCAATTTTTAGAATTGGTTCAAAAACATAATGAGTGTGATTTTGATAACAAGGCATACATGTTTGAGGAGGCTCCTATAGGGGAACCATGCAAGGAGGTTGTAGTTTGAGGTGTTATCTATTCATATTAAGCATATCAGTCCACTATCCCGCACCTCACTTGAGTTAGTCCCTACTCCCTATTCTTATTTATCTCCCTCCCCCTTCCTTTGAGCTCTCTTTATACAGCACATCGAGGAGTGTGTGATGACTAACCTCAATGATGATTGGGGTCTTGCTGATATTGAGATGGAAAGGCTTAAGGATGGGGTCAATGAATGGGTCTATAGGTAACCATGGAGGGCATAATCGGACCCTCATTGCTCGTCCCTAAAAGACATGTCTAGGACAATTGTTATTCCAACCTTCGCCTATTATTTTGGTGATTACTCCAAGGCGTGTGATAAACTAAAGTTGGCACGACACTTACTATTATATTTATATTTGCGTTCTCTTGCTTGCACGTCTCAAAGATGTATGTGTAGGATTATGACAAGCTCTTGAGAGCATTGATTGTATCTACAATAAAGACTTAAGCCATAGAAGAGAGGGAGTGGTTGATGCTCCTCCAGCCTCACTTGGTATCCACTGAGAGAGGTATAGTTCGGGTACAGTCGATGCTCGATTTAGTGTAATTCTTGTATCCCTCCTTTTATGGTACTGTATAGCTATTTGAGTTTCCTTTTCCTTTTACCTTTTATTTTGTCTTTGAGGCTATGTAACCAATACTGTGGACGTTGTTCAACTCTAGTGTATGGGGCATCACAAATTTTTGAAAAAGGAAAAAAAGAGAGAAAAATTTTCGAAAATATTGGGAAGAATTTTGATTTTTTGTGTGATTTCAAGGAGTTGTACTGTCTTAATTAACTTTGACCACTTGTAACTTACTATTAGGTTGTATATAAGTATAGTGTGCATGATAGACCTAAGTCCAAAGTATGTAGTGTCTTGCCTTAATTCCAACCCCGTCGTTCCATTATAATTTTCAGTCCGACCCTTATTTATATATAACCATTGCCTTAGAATCTTAGACTTACTTGATTGATTCTTTAATTATCTCACTGTACAATTGTCCTGCTTTTCTTTTCACATTCGAAAAAAGGAAAAAAATATGAGAAAACAAAAAGATCAAACAAAATAAAAAATAAAGAGTTACAGAGTCAGGAACGACATGTATTTGTTCGAGGCATGCGCTATTGGGAGCTACCCTTTGAAGCAATGCTGGCATTGGGAAAGGTTGCTTCTCAAGTCAATGAATCAATAACATAGTCAAGTGAGATTGGATCAGGCTCTGATAAGCCCATCTTCCTGGGTAATGGTAAACCTGTATACTGAGCATTAGAATGGATTAACTGTTTTGGTGGTTTGTGGGGTGAGAATTTGGAGCATGCGTGTCATTAGTATGATCAAGAGGCTTTATGTGTACATTGCGTTTGTGTATAATTTAATACGTGAGTTAAAAGAGTGATATTGTTGGTTGAGTATATATAGTTTTTCCCTATATATATTTATGTATAGTTTGAAAATTTGAAAAAAGAAATTCTGTTTTTCTCTCTTTGTCTTTTTCTTTTTCAAGATTTTATAGGTATGTCTGCTGTAACCCTCATGAGAACACGCTCATCCACTAGGGGAATCCTTAGGTTTTAAAGGGGTTGTTACATACTCTAAGTGCAATCGTGATTCCTATGAAAATGAATTAAGTGTCTTAAGTACTTTTATTTTATTTGAGGACGAGCAAAATTTTGGCACGGGGATATTTGTTTGGGCACCAAAATTGACCATTCAAGTACTTCTTATAGCATAGTTTTCTATTGTAATTGGGGTCATTTTTTGATGTTATTTGGATTTTGTGTGTTTGTGTAGGAATACTAATTTGATGAAATGTTGAGGTCATTTGCTTGGAGTGCAAGACTAACTAGAGCTAATTTTAGAAAGTTGTAACCAAGTGCAAATTGAAAATCAAGTGGATTCCAAGCAATTTCCTTATTATAGTGACTTTCCTAATACTGATCAACAGTGGACAACAAAAACCTACTTTAACTAGAATTTGGATAGTGAAGGAAGTTTATAATCACTATAAAGGGAAGTCTTGGGTATCACAATTGATCAATCAATTCCTCATCATCTTAGGTTAGGTTTTAGTTTAGATTTTAAGGAGTAGATTAGTTTAGTTAGATTCTTTCTCATAACCTTGGATTCAAGTATTTGCCTTTAATTCATGTTTGTGTTTTTATTAATCTATTTGATTAAGCTTTCAATTTATTCTTTCAATTAGTTGGTAATTTCTTTCCTCTATTTCTCTTTTCCTCTTCTTGATTCAAGTTTACTATTGTATGAATTGTTCAGCTGATTTACATGTTGGTAGTTGTTTTCCAATCATGTTTAGGTTAGATTTATTTGCATCAAGTTAAATGATTTCTTTTTTTATATTTATTGTTTACGGCTAGTTGTTATGGGTTAGTATTTGTTTAGTAGCGTAGATAGGACTCTGTTCTTGTGGTTCGACCTCAAGTACTATAACCGATAATCATATACTTATGTTGATAATTTTACCTCCTTTAAGTATCATACAAGTTTTTGGCGCATTTGCTGGAGACGTTGGTTTTAATTTAGGTTACTATTTTTCTTTTTTCTTTTTTGGTTTACCACTAGTATTTTCATAATTTTTGCTAGTAGATTAGTTTCATAGTTTTTGTTTCTGAATTAAAATCTTGTTGTCCTAATACCTTGTTTTCTTCTCTTCTTATCAAAAAATTTGACAACCCAAAAAAATAAAAAATATAGATATTTACTTATTTGCCACTTCGCCCAATATAAGTACAAATTGTTTTGGAGGTATTTTGATCACCTAAATACATTTATTGGTCAATGTGGTTACTGTATAGGGAAGTGGAAAATTTTGAATGTGATTAATAGGAGAGGAAAGATAAGACTCGAACTCTTTTAAAGTATTTTGGGCTTTTTTTTTTCAAGAAATGTTGATGAAACTATGGACTTGCTTGGGTGGGAGGTTAAAGATACTTTTGAATTCGAAAAGATTAGATGTGCTTTGGCGTATCCTTTCCTGATTCGTGTGTCTTCTGTGTTAGATCCTTTTATGAGGTAATATTTGTGACTCCTTGTTCCCTTTCCAGTCCTATTCCTGAATGTGCCACTCCTATGTGTGACTTGTGTTATGCTTTTAACAAAACTCTAAATTATGCACCCAATATATTCTATTAAAAGCTAAAATTAAGAATAGCATGGAAACTACATTTAATTCAATGGAACAAATGAAGGACAATATGTTTAACAAGTTTTAAAATTAGTTCAAAAACATAATGAGTGAAATTTTCATGAGAAGGAGCATATGTTTCAGGAGGCCCCTTTAGGGGAGTCACGTGGGGACATTGTAGCAGAGGCATTACCAACTAGTCATAAGCTTATTGGTCCTGTATTCCGCACCTCACTTGAGTTAGTGCCTACTCACTGCACTTGTTCATCGCCCTCCCTTTCCTTCACGCACTCTTTTGTCAAGCCCATTGATGACTGTGCGATGACTAACCATAATGATGATTTGGGCCTTGTGGATATTAATATACAAAGGCTTAAGTGCAGGGTCAACGAGTTTAATAGGTCTATAGGTAGCCATATAAAGTATAATCCTTAATTGACCCTTATTGCTTGTATCGAGAGAACGTGTTTAGAAGCATTGTTTTTCCAACCTTGCCTCATTATTTTGGGGATTACTCCAAGGCATGTGACAAGCTAACGTGGGTACAACATATTATTGTTATATTCATATTTGTGCTCTCTTACTTTCACTTCTCTAAGATGTATATGTAGGAATATGAAAAGCTCTTAAGAGCATTGATTATATCTGCAATGAAGACTTGAGTCACACAAGAAAGGTAGTTGCTGATTCTTCTCGGGCCTTACTTGGCATCCACTGAGAGAGGTATAGTTTTGGCACAATCGGTGCTTGATTTGATGTTATTGTTCCATCTCTTCTCATATGGTATTGTATAGTTATTTGAGTTTTGTTGTTCTTTTTCTTTTTCTATTTGTCTTTGAGGCTTCTTGAGCCACAATGCAGACATTGTGCGATTTCGGTGTAGGAGAGGAGAAGCCTTATTCCATAAATTTTTGGTATAGAAAAAAGAGATTGTGTCATTTCGGGGAGTTGTACTATGTTCATTAATTTTTACCACTAGTGACTTAGTACTAGGTTCTATATAAGTATAATGTGCATGATAAACTTTAGTCCAGAGTATGTCATATCTTACCCCAATTCTAAACCCGCCATTCCATTATAATTTTGAGTCCAATCCTTACTTATATATTACCATCGTTTTAAGGTCTTAGGCTTATATATTGATTCTCTACTTGTCTCATTGAAAAATTGTTTCATTTTTGATTTCATATTTTAAAAAATGAAAAAAAAATGAAGAAATAAACAAAATAAAATGTAGAGTTACAGAGTCAGGAATGACTAAGTATCTCACTAAGGCATGCACTACTGGGTGCTACCTATTGAGACAATACTGCTATTGGGAAAGCTTGCTTCCGAAGTCAGTGAACCAATAAAGTAGTCAAATGAGATTGTGTTGGACTTTAATAAGCCCAGCTTCTAAGGTAATCGTCCTCTTGTATGGGTGTCATTAGTAGGACCAAGAGTTTTGATGTGTATGTTGTCTTATATATAATTTAATACTTGGGTTGCAAGAGTGATATTGTTGGTTAAGTGTGTACAGTTTTGCTCGGTATGTATTTATTTATAGTTTCAAATTTTGAAAAAGAAAAGATTTTCTGTTTTTCTTTCTCTTTCTTCTTTTGAAGATTTTATGGATATATCTTCCACGAACACTCACAAGACCACACTCTTCTAGTAGGAGAACATAAGGGTTTAGAGGGCTTGTTGCACATGCTAAGTGCAACTATATACCTACAAAAGTGATTTAAGTGTTTTAAGTAGATTTTTCTTTTATTTCACTTGAGGATGAGAAAAACTTTGGCGTGAGTGTATTTGTTTAGGCACCAAAACTTAGCTTATCATAATCGAGATAACTTGCGGGTTCTATTTGGATTTTGTGTGTTTGTGTTGGGAATGGTGAATTGTTGGAATATTAAAGTCATTTACTTAGCGTGCAAGACTAATCGGAGCTAATGTTGGAAAGTTGTAGCCAAGCGAAAATTGAAAATCAAGTGGATTCCAAGTAATTTCCTTACTATGCTGACTTTCCTAATATTGATCAAGAGTAAAGAACGAGAAACTTACTCCAAGTAGAGTTTCAAAAGTGAAGGAAGGCTATTACCACTATAAAAAGTGGTCTTGGGTACCGCAATTGATGAATCAATTCTTCATCATCTTAGGTTAGATATTAGTTTAGAGTTTTAGGAGCATATTAGTTTATTTTAATTCTCTTTCAAAATTAAACCTTTGATTCAAGTACTTACCTTTGATTTAAGGTTGAGTTTTCATTAATTTATTCGATTCAGCTAGGGATGGCAGTATAGTCCGAATTCGATGCAAATTCGATCCAATTCGAGGCAAAATTATCCGATTCAAATCCGATAAAAAATAATCCGATTCAGAGTCTAATAAAAATAACCCGAATCCGACCTCGATCCGAGCATATTTGAAAGAGAGGCCATCTAATCCGATTAACATCCGATCTAATATCTTTTTCTAATAATTTCAACTTTTTTTGAAGATAGGAAGATTCTAATATGATAACTCTCAAAAAATTCGTATAAAGTTTGCACTCTATGTACAGTACACTCTTCTTTCTTAGCTAATTTTTTCTTCTTTCCTGATCTTTTTCTCGCGCTCTCATCTTTGTCAATCAAAGTTGCACTTTCTTCCTTTCCTTTCAGCTATTGTACTATTATCTATCCCTTTCACTCTAAAGTGAATTTGCATTCTCTTTTTCCAACATATTTTTACTTAACACATTAAAATGTTTAATATAAAAAGTTATTTGGCATTAAAGAGGTATTTAATATTACACTTACAAGTTAGCAAAATAAGGTCGAAAATAAAAAATTATGCAAGTACTGAATAAAAGGATTATAGCGGATTATACCAGATTATATCTGGATTTAATCCAATTCGAACCAATCCGAATTCGATTTAACATCTGATCCGACGGAGTCGGATTTGGATTGGATTTTCAAATCCGATTATTAATTGGATCGGATTTGGATGTCTATACATCCGATCCGAATCCGACTCGTTGCCATCCCTAGATTCAGCTTTCAGTTTCTACTTTCAATTAGTGGGTAATCTCTTTCCTTTCTCTATCTCTCTCTTCCTTTGCTTGATTCAAGTCACTATCTGAATCATTTTGCTAAGCTAGTAGTCATTAAATCTAATCATGTTTAGGTTAGATTTAATTTCGTCTAGTTAAATGATTTTTGTTTTAATAATTATTGTTTACAATATAGTTGCTATGAGTTAGCATTTGTTTAGTACTGTAGATTCAACCCCATCCCTGTGGTTTAACCCTTGAGTACTATGACTGATAATCCTACACTTGTGATTAAAATTTTTCCTTGTCATAGAAATCTTTTGCGTCGTTACCGCTGATTATAGTTGGAATTTAGTGTCACTGTTTTTCTTCTTCTTCTTCTTCTTCTTCTTCTTCTTCTTCTTCTTCTTCTTCTTATTTTCTTCATAATTTCTCTTGGTAAATTGGTTTCATAATTTTTGTTACTAGAAATCTTGTCGTCTTAATTTCTTATTTTACTGTCTTCTTATCTAAAAATTTGCAAATCTAGAAAATAATAATCATTTTAAAAGAAATAATTGTGCTTATTCACTTATTTGCCACTTCTTGCAACATGAATACGATTGTTTCGGAGGTACTTCGATCGCCTAAATAATCATGTAGCTCAATGTGGTTACTACATATGGTAGTGGAAGATTTTGTGTGTGATTAATACAGGGTGAATCATGAGACTTGAACTCTTTTAGAGTATTTCGAATTTTTTTCCCCAAAAATGTTGATAATGCTATAGACTTGTTTGAGTAGGTAGCTAAGCATAGTTATGAGTTCGAAAATATTAGTTATGCTTATGGCATATCCTTTCTTAATCCATGTGTCTTGCATGCTAGACCCTTTTATGTGAAAAAGTTATGACTCTCTGTTCCCCTCTGTAAGGACCCACCACTCTAAGGAACCTATCCTGGGTGCAATCCCCGATGAATGATCGCACTTATTTGATGGATGCTTTATTTATTTTATTGAATTAGTCATATTCTTTTGGTTAGCATATCACAGCAAGAACTACAGGTCCAACCCAGTTGGTTGGACTCTAGATCTGACTAAGGAACCCGACCAAGTTCCTAGTCTAGAACCTAGTTTGGCTCCTTGGGCTAGATCTTGGTAGTAGCTGCTGCCTGACCCTGGAATCAGACCTGCAGGTCTAATCTAAGAACTTAGCTGGGATCCTGGGCCAGAATTGAGCCTTCAATCCTAGTCTGGATAGTTCTATTGTCAAGATCCCGAACCAAACTGTCGAATTAAAATATAAAAACAGACAAGGATTAGAAAACTATGACACCTTAACTAATAGAGTCGCTAGTAAATTTTAGGAAAAACTTACAAATCAATTCCACTTTTCAAAACAAACCATAAACCGATAGGGACAATCAAAAGGGACACCAAAAGGGATAGCTGATTCGCTTCAAAAAGGTTTTCAAAAGGCCCGCAAGCAATGCTTAATACGAGGGTCATCTTAATTTCACATGCTCGAACTGAGGATCCAGATTCGAGGGTTATGGTATGGTGATATGATGGAGTGCATCACATCATTATCTGTCATCACTATGGCCTTACTATTTAATATATGAAATTAGATCTTAATTTCACTATCACATAGTTAACATCAATCATACTAAATAATGCAAACCTAATGTATAATATTAGTCTAACAAAATCCAAAAACAAAATAAGCAATTACAGTGGGCAGAGAACTACCTAAAATGGGCATCTTTGGCAATTTGAAATTAAAAACAAAATCATAAAAAGAGATAAGGCAAAAGGACGGAGGGAGGATTCAAATTACTTCTTTAGGATAACCAACCTGATTTACCTAGGAACCCAGCAAATTTTGGCCAAAAATTTACTCACAACATCATAATCACTTGATAGAACGAAATCAAGCCAATCATGAAATCAAGCGTAATTCTATAGATTAAAACATGATCCAACTACACTTTCATAAACTACTAAATCCTTAGACAAAATAAACTACTCACACATAATTAAAGATTAAACAACTAACTGACGTTTTGGCGAAATCTGAGAGAAAGAGCTTGACTGAGGTAGCCTTTCAACCAAAGGCTTCAAACTGCCTCAAAATCAAACATACACACTCAAGGTTTCTCACTAATCAAACTAAGAATCTTAACTAAAAAGAACAAAATTTGAGAAAGAAAATGGACTACGCTATCCTAGCTCATTCTTCATTGCTGCTGAACGATGCCTTTTATAGAAAAGTATGGATCATTTCAATCACACAGCCGAAGGAAGACGGAGAGACAACAGTTTCACACCTCACTACAGTCCGTGGCAGGTACCAAGGTCCGACCGTAGTCTTGGCTGGAATCGATTTTCTACTCTTTTCTTGCTCTACGAGGGTAGCATAACATAGGTGTCCATGGGGGAGGTCAAAATACATCCAATAAGGGTCCAATATTGGGTAAAAGGCCTAAATTCCTACAAAGCACATCAAACAACTATACCCCAGCATGAATCGAGAACATGAGTATAGATTATGACTTAAAGCACATAATTCTCCTAAAAACAAAACAGCCCTAAAATGATGTATACATTAAGCACTTATTAAACTTCCCCATGCTTAAACTATTAGTTGTCCTCAAGTAATGCTAAAACCAAAAATATGCACAACCTCCTCAGGACAGATATAGGTAACATTTCACCAGCAAAGCTGATCCAAAGGTAGCCCAAAATGTTGTAAAAATCATTAGCAAACATATTAGGGAACGAAATCTTCGCAAACTACTTGATAGACTACAATGTCAAACTTGAATCAATCCACCCAAATCGTCAAATACAGTTATTCAGCATATGAAACAAGTGAGGCTAGCTGGGTCGGTAGAACCTCACTATAGTTATGTGGCACTCATCACTCATGTGTTTGAAAATGTATACATATATAAAGGTTCCCTCAATTCTCATTCCTTAGACTCAAATCTATTATAAGCTTGACAAGGCTCTCAAATTCATCATCACTAAAATGTAAACACACTAGACAATCATGAGAACTTTCATAGAGTTGTAATGGGGCTATGGGTGAAGGCAAGAGGGGAACAAATGTTTTGGAAATGAAGAGCTAGAAGCCATAGACTAAGAGCTAAATGATTCTAATGTATCATACTACATCCCTCGTAGATAAGTATAATTTATTAACAAAATACATCCCCAATTGAAGAGAGTAAGAATTGAGAATTACAAGAATTTACAATTCCAACAAGACTAACACTTTCTTCCCTTTTTTTCGCTTTTCGCTTTTTTTTTTCATTTTATGTTTTTTTTTGTATTATGTTTTTTTCAAATGAGTTAGCCAAGGGAAATTCATAACGAACTTCAAATTCCAACTCTTCTCTAAACTCTGTACAATTAAACAAAGAATTATCAAGATCTCACATCCCTTCACCAAACAACCAAGGCCCACTAAAAGAGAACAATCCACCTCACCTGTGCCCTATCAAACTCGATGCAAAAGATCCTCTAGTCTTGCCTTAAGGGTAAGATAATCATTTGGCCAAAGGTATAATAGGAGATTCAAATCAACAAAAACGGATATAGGCTCAAAGGGGCTAGCAAGGGATATAATATACAACAAATGTGGCTATTTGGGTATTGGGTTAAACAAATTAAGGAAAGATGCCTCAATCATATTGCCTAAATGCATATACGAAATGTGATCTTGAATGAGAATCAAAGCAAGTTCTAGAGAAATGATGTCAAGGAAGAGTCACACATGAAAAAAATATGAGACAAAATTGATTAATAGTCTCTAAAAACTCAAAACCTCACAGAACATCTACCAAGGTCATAACTAACTCATTAGTAAACACATGCCAAAATTCATATAAACACTCATTGGATAATCAGCTTACACTTAATATGTGGTCAAAACATGGATCTCATTTTCACAAACTCATTTCTTAAACACTTTTATGCACAATTTGGGTGGATCAAAGGATCAAACTAAACTAAAAATAATCTAGAAAGATCATCATCGGAGGATTTTTTTGGGGTCAATTTTTGTTCAAATTTTTTTTTCCTATTACATGCATGCTGCTAATGACAATGCAGACGAAAATGAAAAGGGACTAATAAAAAAAAACTAAAATGCAACCTAGAATGACAAGAAAATTAAATGCATTTACTAAAATACTATTAAACAAAACAAAAACCTAAAACCAAAACTCCAAAAACTATCACAAATAACATATACAAAGTACAAGCACACCAAACCAAATCAGGCATCAGACATGAAATATGATGACTAATTCCCCCATGCTTGAATCACAAAAAAAGGGCAGCCCAGTGCACAAGCATCCTGCGTTCACGCAGGGTCCGGGGAATGGACGCACCCCAAGGGGTGAATTGTAGGCAGCCTAACCTGACTTTGTCAGTATCACACGTTGCCCTAAATGTGGGCACATAATAGAAAAAGGGAAGAGGAATAGCACAAATTGAACCAATTCCTGTAGGTGCTTTCGTGGCTCTTCACTCCAGCCCTGAGGTACTCAATCAAAAAAGAGGATGGGGTGGTTGGCCATAAGAGATATGTCAATCCCACTAGGTCTCTAGACATGCCCTGTAGTCGTGGAAATATCAAGTCTGGATAGCAAGCATCCCACAAACCTCATCGTGGAGCTCTTGGACAAAGTCCCGAAGAGCGGCGCTCTCAAAAGCAACACATGCTCAAAGGAAAACTTGCTCCTTTTGAATGGATCTAAGAGTGTCTTGGAGGTCGGTATAGTCAGAAGGGGGTGGTTGAGAGGAACAACTAGGTTTTACTTGACTAGAATGAGAGGTTGGATGATGGGGCGTGGGTTGAACAACCTTATCATCACCAGGTACCCAATAAAGGTTAGCTCGGTGAAGTAAGGTGATTCGATCGACATTGGGAAGCAGAAAAAGCCGGTCCCCTGGGTAAATCCAACATAAACACACAGCCTCAATTTTACAAAAGTTCATAATTTCAAAAGCAGCTTCATCACGCCGTTCGGACCCGAAACTCTATCGTCAAGGTTAGGTTCAATGCCAAAAAATCTAGCAATAGTAGTCACAATACCACCTATGACTATCCCACTTTTCGTGCTAACAATAGCACTATACAATTGCCTGGGCAAAAATGAACTGGGGTTAAGCTGGACACTGTTAAGCATATAGGATAAAAAGTACAACTCAGATAACCTCGGGACATTCAGAGTATCGTCCCGAGTAAAGAAACAACAAGCCAAGATGCGCTGATCTACTATAATGCAAGGGTGCCTAATATGAGTGCACTTCGATGAACTAGTGTTATACCTAACGCTCCCCAAAAGTTCGTTCCAAAATGTATTCGAATTGAATTCGTGGGGACTTGGCGGTTCAGTAAATCCATACTAGGCGGAAAACCGAATATATCATTAAAGGTACCTAAGTTCAACTCATAAAATTATCCCTGTAAATAAAATGATATGTACCCAGCTTAACATTGAGGCCCTCTAGTGACCTGAACATGGCGTGTACTCAGGAACTCTTGAGTCAGGTCCCGGTATGTATGCTTTTTTATTTCTAAAAAGTGTCCATACCACCTCGTGCAAATAACCACCGAATGTCATCTAACATTCCTAATTGAGCTAATAATTCCTCATCATAATATCTAGTTGCCACAACCATACGTTTATTCAAACAAATATATATAGCAACGTGATCAGGATTCGTTAAACTAAGGGGGTGATTAATGTTACATTGAGCTTGCACATTGGTGGAGGGTCGGGAAGTCCTTTGAGGTCGGGTCAGTGCTTGATTTGAGGATCCAACCTCCTTGATACTCCTTTGTCTCTTATTAGGTGTCATTGTTGCAAAATGAAACAAAAACCAAAACTACAACCTAAACAAGAAATTTGAAGAAGGAAAATAAAGAAATTAAGTAAAAATAAGAAGAATAAGAGAGAGAAAAAGATGGGTATGGTGGATGAGCACAGTGAGATGAGTTTGAAGAAGAAGAAGAACAAAGAGATGAAATTTGTGTGGAAAGAGGAAATATTAAGTGCAAATAGATGATTTTGTGTGACAATGGGTGAAAATTGGGAAGAAATGAGATAAGAATGAAGGTTGTAGTTATGGAGGTTTACAGAGAGAAAATAGAGGTAGAGAAAGAGAGCGTCATGAAGAAGATGAAGTACAAGAGAAAATGAGGGGGCACCGCGGTTAAAAACCTAGACTGCGGCCCGTAGCAAGTCATCACGAATCGTGAAGTTCACCACGGTCCGTCCGTAGTTTCTATTAACTCTTTTTTTTTTTTTCAATTTTTCTGGGTTGGCATCCCACAGCTGCAGTGCTGAGTATCCTAGTCGTGGTGCCAAACAGTTTATTCCATAGCTTTTGTTTTCTATTTTTTTATTTCTCATTTTTTTTTACAAACTACAAAAAAACGAATAGTAAAAATCAAAGCTAAAGAAAGAAAGAAAAACAAAAAGGAAAAGAGCTTCGATTGCCTCCCAAGAAATGCTCTCTTAAGGTCAAGAGCTTGACTCTTCTTCTATGCTTGTTCCGGATTAGTAAGTGTATGGATGTTGGCTTTATCATGGACCACAAAGTCAAACTTCTTCTATCGAAGGTACCATTACAAAAGCTCGGGTTAAAGGTTCTTCATCTTTAGAACTTGACAACATAATGCATTATCAGCATACAAAACAAAGCGCACTCGTAGCCCATCAGACGGGCTACTATTAACTTTTTCAACCCCCAAATCAAAATCTGCATCCAATCCTTCTACAACGGGCAAAGAGAGAATAGCCTGGGCAAACTTGTAATAGTCACTCATAGAAGACTCATTAGAAATATAGGCCTCAACCTTGGGCATGTTAGACGGCATAGGAGCAGCAAACTCCACCTTAACGTACCTTTGGTCGGGCCCCTTATGAGAAATCCAGTCAAAGTCAGGAGGATCTTAACAATTCAAGACATGCATCCTTAATGTTAAACCTCAGGGGAAAGGGGAAAATCATCCAATAAAGAAGAATTGGGAGAAACCACTTTCTCCTTCATATGACAAAACACAATATAGTGTCCTTCCACCTCAAAAGTTATACGTTCCTTTCTCACATCAATGTGGCAACTAGCTGTAGCCAACATGGGCCAACCTAGGATAATTTGAGCATCATCGGTCTTGGGCATATCAATTATGATAAAGTCCTCCAACACCCAAATATCTCCTATATTGACTGGCACATTATCTAATTTGCCTATGGGTTATGTCTCAGAACTGTCTGCTTCAGTTCTGCTAATTGTAGTGAAAAGGGTGTGGCATGTAATGGTCCTAGGTAAAGCTTATGAAACAAATAATGTGGCATTATACTAACACTTGCACCTAGATCACATAAAGCTCTCTTAATTTCCACCTTTCCCATAATGCAGGGGATAGAACAACTACCCGGGTGAGGGAGCTTAGGTGGAAAAATTATGGGGATCTCTGTAGTGCCATTCTCTATCAATATGACAATCTTGCCACCATCATTCCACTCCTTACTTCCAGCCATGGTTATTTTCCTACCCTCTTCTATTGGCATATTCTCAGAGTCAGTAAAGTCCTCTACTTCTTCCTTCAAGGTGATACTGTTATAATATTCTTGAGGGTTAGGTTCGGGCTTGCTAGGAAGTTTATCTAGGGGTGTAGATGAAAAGCTAGCTTTTTGGGCAATCTTGGCTTCCAACATCCTATTATGAGTGGTAAGCACATCAATCTTTGAAGCTAATTGCTTAATATACTCATCCTATTTTTGTTATACCATAAGTATACTTTCTATCATTACTTATAAATTGGACTTTTGGGATAACTGAGAAGGGAAAGGAGGCCACTGAAAACTGGCAGGTGGTGTAGCATTCATTGGGGGCATACTCGAAGTATTTGGATTAGACCTATGTGAAAAATTCGGATGATTCTTCCAACCCGGATTGTAGGTACTAGAGTAAGGGTCATTAGCCGGTCTCGGGTCGAAGTTTTGAACATAGTTAACTTCACTAGGGTCTTCGGAAAATGGGCTCCCAACTTGATAATTCCAAGTTACATGCTCAATAGAACCACAAATTTCACAAGGGGAATGGGCACTAGAATTCACAGTATTAGCATTCATTCGGTCCAATCTTTGAGTTATAGCATCTGCTTTAACAGAAAGCTAAATAAGCGCATCAACTTCAAGCTTACCTCCAACTCGTTTAGGTTGGCCCCGTTCGGTGGATCATTGGAAATTGTTAACTGCCATCTCCTCAATTAAGTTATAGGCTTCATCCTCAGTTTTGTTCATCAAGGTTCCTTCCGCCGCCGCATCAATAGTGGACCTTACAGATTAGGTTACACCATTATAAAAAGCTTGGATAATCATCCAACATTGAAGACCATGATAGGGGGCATAAGAGTAGCAAATCTTTAAAGCTCCCAAGCTTCGTAAGGCGTCTCTTCATCTTTTTGCGTAAAGTTAGTGATTTGATTCCTTAAGCTGGCTGTTTTGCTCAGAGGGAAAAACTTGACGAGGAAGGCTCTTGCTAACTCATCTCAAGTGGTAATACATCCCAATGGCAAAGAGTGTAACCAAGCCTTTACTTTATCTCTCAATGAGAAGGGAAATAAGCACAACTGGATGGTATCAGTAGAGACTCCATTATGCATCAACGTATCACACACCTCTAAAAAGACCGAGAGGTGTAGATTCGGGTCTTCCAAAGGAGTTCCTCCAAATTGGGATTGTTGCACCATGGAGATGAGTGACAGTTTGAGCTCAAAATTGCTGCCATCAACAATAGGGTGAGCGATGCTTGAGGCGATCCCTTGGACTCCAGGGGTAACGAAATCTCGAAGTATCCTTATTTGGTCACCTCCTCCTCCCGCCATGTTTGTTGGATTCCTGCTTGCCTCGCGTCTTTGTTCTTCAATCCTTTGCTTCTTCTTCCTTCAGCGGAAAGTCCTTTCAATCTGAGGATTGGGTTCGTATAAAATTGGAATTCGCATAAATAGGAAAAAATTTCTGCAAGCACTATCACCAACACTACCAGCGCAATCAAACAAGAAAATAAAAAGAAAATAAAGTAAAAGGTAATAAAATACTTAGTTACTTTCATAAGACTAACTCAATAGTTAATAGATTGAGTCCCCGGCAGCGGCGCCAAAAACTTGACCACCGCCGCAAGTGCACAGGTAGTCGTAGTATAGACAAAAAGATCACTCCTCAAGGACCAATATAATCTATCGAGCTTTGTCTATCAAAATATGCTCAGTAAAATTCTAATTCAAGGGGTTTCGATTTAACACTAATTTTAAATCAATTAAGGAAAAATGCCTAGGAATTCATGTATTTACAAAAGTTGATTGGATCAAAATGATAAGCATGTGCTTTTCTCTAATCGGTTAATCTCAAGGAATTGCAATCTCTCCAAAAATTTAGCATAACCTTTCGAAATCAACCAAATTTGCCTAAACTAAGCAAAAGTCATTTTTTTAAACTAATTTGTCTTAATCCAAGTTGAATATCTTTGATTACACTCTAGTCCTCCTAACATGCAAATGTTTCTCTCGAGATGATGTTATGTCAAGTTTTATTAAGCAGTCTAACAATTAAATGTCACATTTCAGTTTTTTACTCAATTGTTTCATGTGTACAAGCAAACTTTGGCCAAAAACTCACTCACAACATGATAATCACTTGATAGAATGAAATCGAGCCAATCATGAAATAAGCACAATTCTACCGATTAAAACATGATCCAACTATACTTTTATAAACTACTAAATTCCTAGATAAAATAAACTACTCACACATGATTAAAAATTAAACAACTAATCGACGTTTTGGCAAAATCTAAGAGGAAGAGCTTGACTGAGATAGCCTTTTAACCAAGGGCCTTAACCGCCTCAAAATCAAACACACACACTCAAGATTTCTCACTAAAACAATAATTAAACTAAGAATCTTAACTAAAAAGCATAAAATTTGAGAAAGAAAATGGACTATGCTATCATAGCTCCTTCTCCATTGCTGCTGAACGACGCTTTTTATAGAAAAGTATGGATCATTTCAACCGTACAGCCAAAGGAAGACAAAGAGGCAGTAGTTTCACACCTCACCACGGTCCGTCGCAGGTACCACGGTCCGATAGTGGTCTTGGCTGGAACCGATTTTTTACTGTTTTCTTGCTTTACGATTCATATCACCACATGGGTGTCCGTGGTGAGGTCAAAATACATCTAATAAGGGTCAAATGCTAGATAAAAAGGCCTAAATTCTTGCAAAACACATCAAACAACCATACCAAAGTATAAATCGAGAATAGGAGTATAGATTATGACTTAAAACACATAATTCTCCTAAAAATGTGGCAAAACAGCCCTAAAATGATGTGTACATTACGCACTTATCACTTGTGCTTTACTTTTGACCATAACTCTAACTTATGCACCCAATATGTTCGATTACAAGTTGAAATTGAGAATAGCATAGAAATTGCATTTAATTCAATGGAACATATGATGATCAATATGTTTTTACTAATTTTCAAAGTTGGTTTAGAAACATAGTATGTGCAATTTTGATAAAGAAGAGCACATGTTTGAGGAGGCTCCCTTATGAGGAGTCATGTGATAAGGTTACCGTAGAGGTGTTACCAACTAGTTTTAAGCATATCAGTCCTATATTCTGCACTTCACTTAAGTTAGTCCCTGGCCCTATACTTGTTCATCACCCCCTCCTTCCCTTGAGCACTCTTTTGTAAAGCTCATCGATGATTGTGTGATGATTAACCTCAATGATGATTTAAGCCTTGTAGATATTAAGATAGAGAGGCTTAATAGTGCAAGATCAACGAGTTTAATATATCTATATGTAACCATATAGGGTATAATCATTAATTAACCCTTACTGCTCTTACCTAGAGAACATGTCTAGAAGTATTGTTCTACCAATAATACCTCATTATTTTTGTGATTACTCCAAGGCATGTGATAAGCTAAAATGAGCAGTGTATATTATTGTTGTATTCATATTTGTGTTCTCTTTCTTACACTTATCTGGTTCTTTTTCTTACACTTATCTAATATGTGTGCAAGAATATGACAAGCTTTTAAGAGCATTAACTGTATCTGCAATGAAGACTTGAGTCATAGATGAGACGGAGTGGCTGATGCTCCTCGAGCATCACTTGGCATCTAGTGACAGAGGTAAAGTTAGCGTACAATCAGTGCTTGATCTGTCGTTATTGCTCTGTCCCTTCTCATATAGTATTGTATAGTTATTTTCTTTTTCTTTTTCTTTTTCTTTTCCATTTGTCATTGAGACTTCTTGACCTATAATGCAGACATTATGCGATTTTGGTGTAGAGGATAGAAAGCTTTACTTCACAAATTTAAGCAAAAGAAAAAACGAGAAAAATTTTCAAAAATTTTGAAAAGATCTTTTGTTTTTTTTGTGTGACTTGGGTTAGTTGTACTATCTTAATTAACCCCATCAGTCCAATACAATTTCAGGTCTAGTCCGTATTTATATATCATTGTTTTCCTAGGGTCTTAGGCTTACATAGTTGATTCTCTAACTTGTCTCGATGTACAATTGTCTTATTTTTGTTTGAGCATTAGAAAAAAAAGAAAAAAAGATGAAAAAATCCAAGAAAACAAAAAAAGAAAGAGTTATAGAGTCGGCCAAGACAAGTATCTCTTTGAAGCATGCATTATTAGGTGCTATCCTTTGAGGCAATACTACTACCGAAAAAGCTTACTTTCCAATTCAGGGAATCAATAAAGTAGTCAATTGGGGTTGAGTTAAACTTTGATAAGCCCAGCTTCGAAATTAATGGTACACTTATATACCGAGCCTCAGGATGGGTTCACTATTTTAACAGTTTGTGGGGTAAAAATTTTAAGTATGAGTCATTAGTAGGGGCAACAGTCTTAATGTATACAGTCCTTGTATATAATTTAATACTTTTGTTACTAGAGTGATATTGTTGGTTCAGTGTGTACTGTTTTTGGTTTTATTTGGATTTTATGTGTTTGTGCAAGGAATAATGATTTGATGAAATATTAAAATCATTTGCTTGGCATGCAAGACTAATTGGGTTTAATTTTAGAAAGTTGTAGCCAAGTGAAAATCAGAAATCAAGTGGATTCCAAGCAATTTCCTTATTATGGTAACTTTCCTAATATTGATCAAGAGTGGAGAAGAAGAAACCTACTCCAACTAGAATTTGGAAAGTGAAGGAAGGCTATTACCACTATAAAAGGAGGTCTTGTGTAACATAATTGATCAATCAATTCTCCATCTTCTTAGGCTAGGTTTTAGTTCAGATTTTTTGGAGTAGATTAGTTTAACGTAATTCTATCTCAAAATCATTAATTCAAATGCTTTTTTTTATTCAAATTTGAGTTTTGATTACTATATTTGATGGAGCTTTAAGTTTCTACTTTCAATTAGTCGGTAATCTCTTTCCACTCTCTTTTTCTCTCTCTTACTCTTCTTGATTCAAGTTGACTGCTTTCTAAATTGTTTTGCTAATTTACATGCTAGTAGTTATTAAATCCAACCATGTCTAGGTTAGATTTAATTTAATCGAGTTAAATGATTTTTGTTTTCATACTTATTGTTTATGGTCTAGTTGCTATGGGTTAGTATTTGTTTAGTAGCTTAGATTCAATCATTTTCCCATGGAAGTGAGCCTTAAGTACTATGGCTGACAACCTCTTACTTGCGGTTTACATTTTATTCCCTTTTAGGATCATAGATCAGCCCCGAATCATGGAAATGAAGGGCCATCCAGTCAATGTTCTAACATCAAAAATCAGGCTGCACAATGTAACACATTCCAGCAACCTATCAGAATTGCATCATTTGTAAGTTGACACAAGGAGCAAGGTGGTAGAGAATCCAGCAATGAGCAAGCTGAGCACATTGATTTTACATCCGCCTGAATTGACACCCTTTTTCTCCATTTTTAAAGTGAGAGAAAGTCAAGAGACATTCAGCGGTAAGTTTTTGTCCAAGGATTGCCTAGGGTGGATCTTAGATACTTGTGTATCACACCATATAACATCAAATTACCATGCTTGACAAATTTAGTGACATTGCTTCAAGTTATAAACATTACACTTTCTCATGGATACAATCTTGTAGTCAAAGAGGAAGGAACTTTGGATTTGGAAAATGGTTTTGCATTGAGAAATGTGTTATATTCTTTTTTGTTGGCTGCGAACATATTTATACACGAAGGTTACCATGGATGAGAATTGTATTATTGATTTTGGTACTTAGTTTTGTCTTATTTAGGACCTCACCCGAAGAAGTTGATTGGAACTAGTGACCAGAGGAATGGCGTGAACATCCTAATAATAGGATGGTAGGAGTGGTTTTTGCTGTGATTCAACACAAAAGGTGTGTCCTTTGGCATCAAAGATTGTTTCATCCATCTTTAGGAGGTTTCTCGCATTTGTCAAACATTTTTGATTTTTCAGTTTAACAGGGAGTCTCATGAATTATGTGATGTTTATCATCAGACTAAACAAACTAGAAGTCTGTTTACTAATAGTAATCCAAAAGTTGAAAGACCTTTTTCTATTATTCATTCTGATCTACAAGGACACAATCATACTCATTCTCTAACTGGATGCTATTATTTTTGGTGTATTATGGATGATTTTACTTGTGTTGTTTGATATCCTTGCTTAAAGACAAGCCCAAAACATGTGAGAAATTGACTAGTCTTTGTGCCATGGTCAAAACTCAATTTAGTGCCACTATTTTGGAGAATTTGCAATGATAATAGGACAGAATTCACAAAAGGTCCTTTGCATAATTTTTTGCATAACAAGTGATACTTCATAAGACCTCCTTTGTAGACACACCGTAACAAAATAGTTGAGTAGAATGGGAAAACTGAAACCTTATTAGTGTGGCATGAGTCTTAAGGCTTTAAGTCTCACTTCCTTTAAAATTTTAGGGGAGGGGATGTGTTTTAGTGGCTACATGTCTTATAAATAGAACTCCTTCAAAATTACTAAATTACAAAACTAGAATTGCACCAAGTTTTGTTTATCCCAAAGGGTTTGCCTACCTACCTATGCTCATAATCATAGCAGATCTCGTGATAAATTTGATGATTAGGCCTATAAGTGTGTTTTTTTTGAGTTACTCGTGAGGAGGAAAAAGGCTAGCTGGTTGTTATATGATTTTAACAATTAAAGGCTTCTTATTTTCCTAAATGTCCAATTGTGACCAATATTTTTCCATATGAGCAAACCATAACTTCCCCAATCAGTCCACTGATTCTCTACACCACCATCTTGTCCAATGTTCTACCACAATTGATTTGGGCAGGCCTAGCACACAAGTGCCTAAGTCAGACGCCTCAATCAATGTTTTGGATTCGGTGATAAAGACGTTAATTAGTGATTTTTGCACGGCAACAGAGGCGTTTGGCTGAACAAATGGCCTCACCTCCTTGTGAAGAATGGGTTGTGCCTACAAGCCCAAACATCGGTATTTGGTACTACAAATATGGTTCTTCATCCTAATATTTTGGAAGTATTGGGTTCTAATTCTCAATAGGTAAATTCACACAGTGTAGGGCTGAACCGGCGTCTTAATTTTTATGAAATGCCCAATGACAAAAATTATGACCAATTTGTGTATTTTGGGGCCCAAATTCATGATCCTTAATTAGAGTCAGAAGAATAACAAAGAGACAAAAACAATAGGCTAATTGAGCCCAAACAGGCCCAAATTAATAATGTTCAATGTCTGACTGTGATTTATTATGTATTTTTACCACAGTCTAGGGTATATAAATTATTAAGTTTCAATGTTAGTATTATTCATTGAATACACTTTTTTAATGACATATTATACAGAAAAAATTTGATAAGCAATGGAAAAGATGTAAGTTGAATACTACGACTTGTGTTGAAAATGACAGATATTCAGTGTTTTGCTTATATCTTCCTCCACACTTATCTAAAAATTATGAAATTAATGTTATTAGAAATTAAACTCAATAAGATCTCAATAAAAGAAGAATCACTCAAAATAAAGGTCAGACATGAAACTTATGGCCAAAGCAAGTTATAGTGCCCACAGCCTAGCCAAGGAACTTATCCAGGTTCCTGCCTAATGCAACCTGACCACACCTAAAACTCGGCCGGGTCCTCTGTCTGGGAACCCAGCTAGTTTTTATGCTTCATTTTCCATGTCTAAAAGAGGTTTCGACTAGTAGCGTCTTAGCTGCATAGGTGTACCCATTTGAATTAAGTCTACTATGATTTGAATTAAGTCTCCTTTCTCTAAACTAATTCAGAGTATCCTTCTAAGTACCATCAAAAGGGAGCCACCCCTAGGGTTACGACATCAAAACACATTAGAAAAATTGGTGATCAAAAACTTAGAAAGGTACAACATCATAAATTCGAGAGAAACACTTTTTAAAAAAACTTGGGATAGAAAACTGAAAACGGACATTAAGAGCAAAATTGGTTGACTTGAAAAAATGCGTTACTTTGCTGGGTTCCTATATAAATCAAGTGGGTCATCCTAAGCGTGTACTGTAAACCTTCCTACCTTCCTTGGCTTTACTTTATTTGATTTCGGACTTGGTACATACGTGATCATTGATTAGACCAGCCCCTATTTACTATAATTACTTATTTTGTTCTGAATTTTCTGGACTAGCATTATGCCTTTAATTTTTGTTATTTGATTAATGCTTATAGGTTGCATGAATGTTTGATAGTGTAATTAAGATCTAATTTTTCATCTTGATTAGTGAAGGTTGTCACTGATGAGGGACAGTCATGTGATGCACTCATCATGCTGCTGTACAATTACCCCCTAAATCTATATCATTAGCTCGAGTCTATAGAGTCAAGATGGTCCCTACACTAGGGATTATACAGGGGCCTTTCAAAACCTTTTGAAACAAACTAGCAACCCCTTTTGGATCCTTTTTAGTGTCCCTTTTAGTTGTCCCTGTTGGTTTATGGTTCGATTCAAAGAGTACACCTGGTTTGTAAGTCTTCTTTAAAACTCACTGGCAACTCTGTTAACTAGAGCTCATTGTTTTTTGTTTTTTCTCCATTCCTTTTGCTATGTGCTTTCTGAATTGAGAAAACCATATTAGGATCTCGACAGTAAAACTATCTCGACCAAAATCTGGGCTCAATACTAACCTAGGAACCCTGAATCAGACTTGTAACCCAGATTTTAGGTCAGGAAGGGCTACTGCCAAGATCCAGCCGAGAGAGCTTGAAACAAGCTCTGACCCATGACCTTGGTCAAGTTTTTGGATTAGCTTCAAGGCCATCTTTCTGGATCGAGCCTGTAATTTAGTAGCTTAAATCTATTTTCTACAAAAATAAATCTAATTTAATTCCAAAATAAAACACCTAGCAAACGAGTCTGACCATTCATGGGCGACTGCACTCAGGATGAGTTCCCCAAGTTATGGTCCCTACATGTGCTCTCAATGAGAATGCAGATCGCTCACGCATCTTAAAAATTATGTCTATCACACAATTCAAGACCTCTCCTCACTATCAGTCCATGATGGTTCTTCGGGTACGTCCCATTCTCTCTCTAAGTTTATTTCTTATAAATGTTTTTCTCCCACTTATCGGGCATTACTAACTGTAATTTCTTCTAATAATGACCTCAACAGTTTTCCAAAGTGGAGCAAACCATGCCTACTAAAAATAATGCATTGAAAGAAAACTATACTTGGGAGTTCGCCACTTAGGAAGAAAGCACTTGGATGCAAATGGTTCTACAAGGTCAAGTAACATCTCGGTGGAATGCTAGCACATTGTAAGGCATGATTAATTGTTTAGGGAAATGAACAAGTTGAGGGAGAAGACTTTCAAGATACCTTTGCATTAGTTGCAAAAATGGACACCGTAAGGTTCCTACTAACTGTTGTGACTTCTAGAGGAGGGGCCTTCTTCAAATCAATGTTCATATTGCATTTCTCCATGGTGATCTACATGATAAAATTTAAATGAAGCCGCCACTAGGATTTCACCTTCCAAAGCCTAGTATGGTCTGTAAACTAAAGAATTCCCTTTATGGCTTGGGTTAGACGCCTCGTCCATGATTTTCTAAGCTCACCCTCACTTAGCTATGATATGATTTTCAATAATTACCTTTGGATCAGTCCCTTTTTATCTATCATAAGCAAGGTACCTTTTGGGCACTTCTTGTTTATGTAAGTGATCTAGTTCTAATGGGCAATAACAACAAGCAATGTCGAAGTCCTTAAAGTGTATGTATAAGAATGTTTTAAGCTTGAAGATTTGGGATCGTTAAAATACTATTTTGGGATTGAAATAGCTCAATCCTAGCTTGGCACCATTGTAAATATACTTTGGATATTCTTACAGAAACAAGTGTGCTTGGCACCAAACCATCTTCTTGCCTAATGGTGCAGAACTGTAAACTCTCTAGTGCTGCAAGAGAACCTCTTAGTAATACATCTTAATATCATCGACTGATTGGCCGATTTTTGTATATTACTATCACCATATCAGAAATTATATATCCTATTCACATTTTGAGTTAGTTTATGCAAAATCCTTGTTGGGTCACTAGGATGCTGCCATGAGAATACTTCTCTATCTTAAAGGCTCTCTACGACAAGGAATATTTTTTCTAGCCAATAATTCTCTTGATCTGCATTTTTTTTTTTTTTTTTTGTGACTCTAATTGAGCCACCTGTCCTATGCCTTGTAAGTATGTCATAGGATATTTGGTCAAACTTGCGAATGTTGTAGTTGCTTAGAAAACTAAAAAGCAAGCCACGATTTCACGATTGTCTGTTGAAGCCGCATGTGGCGTAATGGCAAACTCCAGTAGTGAGATCACTTGGGTATGGAATTTATTATTTTCTCCTTGGGCTTCGAGTCTCTGTTTCCACATTGTATTGTGACAAGTAGGTCGGGATTTATATTGCGAATAATCTTGTGTTTCCTGAAAGCACTAGACATATTAAGGTCGATTCTCATTTTGCTTATGAATGTATTTATGGGGTAATCACACTATAGTACACATATACTACTGAGTAGCACATATTTTTATTAAGGCTCTAGGTCAATGATGGTTTTGGTATCTTCTTGGCAAGTTTGACCTACACCTATCAATCTGAGTGCGCACGTTAAATACGGGTCAGGTACATTCAGATTTGGGTAAAATATGGGTTGGTGTATTTTGGGTTCCTGTAAAATACGGGCGGGTGTATTTCGATTTTGAGGGTTTTTGCTTGACCCAATGCGTTTATAGAATCTTTTTTGTGAGTTATTTTCCTTTTGTCAAAATTTAAAACTCGACATCTTTATTACTTAAAATTGTCACTATTTAATGAAAAAAACATGCTAATTGTAACTTCTTAAAAGAATATTAAAAATGTTCGACCTTTTAATTATGACATATAAATGTCACATACTTGCGGCAAAGAGTCAAGTCCCCTTTGGGTATGGTTGGTTCGCCTGTACATTGAAATAAGGTCAATAATATGTCCGACATTTGTAGGTCACGTATTTAGAGTATATTGACAGTTTATCGCAGTTTGGACCACCAATAATGCATTTAATGATTTGATATGTTTGATGAACACCCTATCATCACCCAATCATGTACACTTCACTAATGGGTTGACTCTAACTCGACTACACCACTCATTTTTCACTACTAGCATCATAGTTCAAAACCAATTAGAATGGAAACCAAATAGCAGGGAATCAGAGAACTATAGATATTATCCTTCAGTTACAACACCAAAATTTTAGATTATACCAGAGTAATTTATGATATGAGTGGACATATCCATTTCATAAAAAATATAACTGTATGACTTGCACAATTTTGATATTTATTTTGTTCTAAATTGATGTTTTGAAGAGTAGATAGCAATCATGCCATTTGATACCCATTTTTTAAAGTTATCCCATTTATAAGTTGTCTATAATGTTATTTTGTCAAACTAAAGTCGGAAAAAAGGTACTATTGCTCAATTTGTGAAGGGATGCAAGTTGTAGAATGTCTCTTTAAATGGTTTAATATAATGAATAAGCATTATTAAGAAGAAGAGTATACTAAAAAAATAAATAAAAATAAGGATATCATGTTCAGGTCGAGCAAGCAAGTTCAGGTTCGGATTGGATTTTTGAGTAGGGTCAATTTTTGCTAGGTTTAGGACCAACGACTAAGGAGAGCAGCATCAACGTGTTAATTCTCTCCCAAATACCAATTTATTCAGATTCCCTACTTTAAAAGAGTAACAGTGCTATGTCAACATAAGCATAAATCATATTGTTGAGTTACTCCTAAACTTAAAATAAGTTGGATGATATTTTGATGAAAGACAAAAGGATTGAATTAATTATGAACCAAATGAATCCAAATAATGATGTTTAAATGGTTGGCAAATTCAAAATAAGCATGAAAAAAAATTATCTCTTTTATACTAGCAAAACATATGGTATGATTATGGAGAAAATATGTGGGCATCATACAAGAGCAAAATGGTTTTATTTGATTGATAAATTGGGAAGTTAACCAAGAAATTATCTAGCTTATTCAAAATTTGAATTTCAAATTTTGAAGAATCAAATCTCTTGATATTATCTTGCTCTGATTTCTTCTTCACAAAATAAGCAGCTTCTAATCCATTGTACTTACCACATAATCTAATCTTGCAAATTTAAAATATTCTGTTGACAATATTATTACTTTACTGATTTGCAAAGAAATATCATGATTGAAAGAATAATAATATTTTTATCAAGGATCAAAATCTCTGGTTATTATATTTGATTCTAAGAATAATATCAGCAATATTTTCAAGAGCACAGAAAAGATATTATGCAGCTTCATATCAACCCAAATCGTGGCAAAGATTGTAAGAAAATCAAATTAGACACTACTAATCAAATTTTAAGGGCCTAAAATGCAATTTCAAGAAATTCTGGGCAGAATTTCCTTTCTTTGCAGAATTGTGCACGACTACTAAAGCCTATATAAATAGGGGCTAAATGAGGAAGAGAAGCACCAAAGCAAGTTGTAAGAACATTTGAGCTATACACTTGTGAATTTACTCTGAGCATTACATTGTGATCAAAAGTTGTGAGTGCATTGAGGAATTATTTATTAAGGAGTGAACTTAAGAGTTAGTGTGAGGTCACAACTCCTCCGAACTTAAATCAAGATGTTGGTTTAAGTGTTTAGGACCTCTAGAGTGGGGAAGTTCTGAGAGATTGTGAGAATTTATCTTAATAAGAGAAGTAGAGTGTTAAATCCTAGAGTTGGATAACTCTAGGCAGGGACCTAAGCCTAATTGAAACCCAACCTCGTTAAAATATCATCGTGCATTGTTTCGGTTTAATTTCTATTTTTGCTTCCAAATTTTAATTTTAAATTTTTACAATTACCCTATTCACTCCTCCCTCTAGGGTGATCTGAGTCTTCAATTGGTATCAGAGCGGGTGCTATTATCTTAAGACTTAAGTGTCTAATAACTTTGATCCTATGGCCAGTTATAATCTTGATTCTGATTGTTCATCTCTTTTTGTGGGTACTAATTTTTTTGGTAGCAGGAAATCATGGAACTCTATGTCAAGCACAAAGATCTCGATCATTGGGAGATTATAAAGAAAGGTTCCATTGTCATTGAAAAATTGAAGGATCAGTTTACCAACGATGATTACAGGATGATGTCCAAAAATTCCAAAGCGATTAATATGCTATATTGTGGTCTTTCTATTGATATTTGTGAATCAATTTTTCGTTGTAAAAGTGCCAAGGAGATTTGGGATACTCTTGGTCAATTATATGCTACTAATAAAAAAATTTTAGGCCTTGATATGGTTAAACAAAAGGAGATAACTGGGATCAATGAGTTTGAAGTTTATAACGCTGGAGATGGCAATGATTCATACAGAGAACACGGTGAAATGACCAATGTCAACAAAGCAATTCAAGATTTTAAGGAAGATGGCTGCTTCTATGGAGAACGAAAAGATCAAACGCAAGATCAACAAGGAGAAGAGTGTGACTTTCAAAAATAACTAACTCTACAAAATGAGGAAAATGAGATAAATTCTTTAATTAATTATTTTTCTCAATCCGATCTTAAATCTACTGATTTGAAAACTACAATTGATAAGTATGTGTTAAAATTTCCTAGTTATAGCAACAAATTAAAAAAATATGTCAACAAAATGTAGAAGTGATTTTTAGCCTCTCTATTCTGTCTTGCTACTAACCGTTATGGAAACAGAAAAGGGGCACCAATGTTCTGATCAAGAAATTTATTTTTGCAGAAATTAATAAAGAGTACTAGACAACTAAATGGAACATTCTTCATACATCCTCATAGAAAATCAAACAAAGTCCACAAGCCTTTAAAATCTCAAAAAGTTCAAAGAGACAAAATTTGGTTGGAGGTATACAAACAGAGGTCATACAATTGGTAAGTAATGGATTGCCTAAGGCAAAACTTAGTTAAATTTTATTTCTCAATTTTTTCCCATCCACAAATCTTACATGCCTTATGTTGATGGGGAGATAAATTATACGTGCATGCATCAATTAAGTATCGATTTGATGCATCTTATTTCTGAATAGTAGTCGCTTATACAGAGGGACATTAATATAATTATCCCTCTTAATATTAAATCATGATTCAACATCATATAACTCTTATATGGCACATCATGTTCATTTCATGAGGCTTGCATTAAAACTTGACTTAGCTTTCTTATTTCACTATGCTTGCCTTCGTGAATTGAGTGATGTGTCTTATAACTTCTATAACAATGATCATAATATGGTTCCCTACTAATTATGTTTGTGAATATGAGATTTTGCTTAATTTGGGTATTACCTTGTTTTGTACTATCTCCATACGTGGTTGTAGCATTCATCGGTGCAAGTTGTTGATTGAATTCTTTAATCCATGTATATGATTAGATGACTCATAGTTGACTTTTAATTCTTTTATTGCCATTGATATGCTTTATCTGATATTGAATTTTGATATGACTAATGTTTTGGGCGCTCAATCAGTACGACTTATACCATTTGAGTTACTTCAAATTACTCTTAAAAGTAGAAGAGTTAGAAAATATATTACTCGTAGTTTTGATAATTTTATTAACCAATATGCCATTGACATATAAGTTGTGTTATAATAGCTTTGGCATGAATTATGGGGGAGATATAATGAGTTCTTAATGGCATATGTCTCTTACCCTACACTTGACATCATATATCTAATTATCTTTATGAAAGGGGAGAGAGAAATTGATCTATATGGTATATATCTAATATGTTGTTATCTTCATGGTTACATGATTTTTATGGCCTCAGGCACTGGTCATACAGCTTAGCTTACATTGGATTTTCACATGAATTGGATTATTGATTTTCGAAAGGGGGAGATTTTCCTTGATTACATGCTCTATGCCCCATAAATAATTACTTTAAGAGGATGCGTAATTTATTCTAAATTTCAAAAAAAAATTATATAAGTCATATGCTTGTATATCTTATAACTCTTAGCATGCATTTTTGAGGTAAACAAGTGAAACTGTTTTGATATATGGGCGGTTGACTTTGATGATATGTTATTGCATTCAAGTTGACCCTTCGTTATTCTTCATAAGTGTCCTATTAAGAGGGAGTTATGCTATTACTTGTTACTTTATATTCCACATCCCTTTTTAATGATGACAAAGGTGAAGAAGAATGAGCTTATGGTATGTATATACAAGGATCAAGGCATGTACCTCGATATTCTTCCATACTAGCATTAATTGTTTTGACCTTTATGATTGTCCAACTTAATATATGGGTGTATCTCTATATCCATTAATTGTAGGGGGAGATATGAAATGTTATTAGCAAATTATTATTTTTATGCTCGTTTGGTCATATATATCATTCCATAACCCGCATAGGATATGCCTATATTATTTTCTTAAGGAGAAGATGAATATTTTGATTTGTGAATATGTAATCTTTCCTTAACCCTATAGTAAAAATTGCCTCCGGCCGTGTGATCATAATAAAGTCCTTTATCATCAATTTATTAAGTGAATAATTTTGGTATTACGTGTATGAGGCCACTGATGAAGAGTGCATTATATCCCTATAAATTATTCTTGATTGCTCTCAAAGGTGGGATGGTATAATTTAACTATGTTTTACTTTATAAATTTCTACTGCAATCATTTTTAATGACAATTAAAGGGAAAATGAGTAAGCCATAATAAGTTCATGTCAGAATAAGAGATGACCTTGTGATATTTGATGCTTTTAAAAGGAGAGAGGTGCGTGCTCTAAAACTTTCTCTACTCAACTCTCTATATAATCTTGCTTTAATTATTTTCAAAGGAGAGATAATTGAGTTCATGAGATATGATCATGACAAATGGTTATATGTCTTTTGAAATTTTGAAGACATATTACATCTATTTTAGTATGGTATGAATTGAGGGGAAGTTCTCTCTCTTAGTACTAATGATTTCTTGTGAGGACTTTGAAGATATGAAGATTGAACATCCTATTCATCACATATTATGGTTCAAGAAAAACACCACAAGATGTCACAAGATTTGTTGATGATGACATGTACTCTTAACCATTGACTATTTTGACCCTGTCCTTTTGATCTTACCTTTTTGATGAAATACAAAAAGGGGGAGAAAGATGAACTGGTATGTTCAAATGGTAAGATCACGATAAGCATTTTAATTCTTGAAGTTAGATTTTGTCTTTCATCAAAAAGAGGGAGATTATTGAGTTACTCCTAAACTTAGAATAAGTTGGATGATATTTTGTTGAAAGAAAAAAAGGATTGAATTAATTATAAACCAAATGAATCCAAGTAATGATGTTTAAATGTTTGGTAAATTCAAATAAGCACGAAAAAAGTAGCCCTTCTATACTAGTGAAACATGTGTATGATTATGGAGAAAATATGTGGGCATCATACAACAGCAAAATGATTTTATTTGATTGATAAATTGGGGAGTTAATTAAGGAAATTATCTAGCTCATTCAAAATTTGAATTTCAAATTTTGAAGAATCAAATCTCTTGATATTATCTTGCTCTGATTTTATCTTCACAAAATAAGCATGCTTCTAATCCATTATACTTGCCATATAATCTAATCTTGCAAATTTAAAATATTCTGTTAACAATATTATCACTTTAGTGATTTGCAAAGAAATATCATGATTGAAAGAGTAATAACATTTTTATGAATGATCAAAATCTGTTGTTATTATATTTGATTCTAAGAATAATATCAGCAACATTTTCGAAAACGAGAAAAAGATATTATGCAGCTTCATATCAACACAAATTGTGGCAAAGATTGTAAGAAAATCAAATCAGAATATACTGACCAGATTTCAAGGATCTGAAATGCAATTTTAAGATATTCTGAAGAGAATTTTCTTTCTTTGCAGAATGGTGCACGACCACTAAAGCCTATAAATAGAGGCCAAATGAGGAAGAGCAAGCATCGAAGCAAGTGTCAAGAACGTTGAGCTATACATTTGTGAATTTACTCTGAGCATTACATTATGATCAAAAGTTTTGAGTGCATTAAGGAATTCTTTATTAAGGAGTGAACTTAGGAGTTGGTGTGAGGTCACAACTTCCCTGAACTTAAATCAAGAGGTTGGTTTAAGTGTTTAGGATCTCTAAAGTGTGGTAACTCTGAGAGATTGTGAGAGTTCATCTTAATAAGAGAAGTAAAGTGTTGAATCCTAGAGTTGGATAACTCTAGGCGGGACCTAAGCCTGATTGAAGCCCAACCTTATTAAAATATCATTGTGCATCGTATAGTGATCTGAGTCTTCACATCCCATGTGAGGGAAGAATGTAGTATAAAATATTGTAGCAAGAGATTACGATAAGAATGGCCATTAGGCCTTACTCTTTTATATTGTTTGGTTGAATGTAATATAATGCAATCAACTTTGTAATGTGATCATGGTTACAAAGTTTGTGGCAATTATAATTACAAGATAGTTATTATTTGTAATATTCTATTACAACTTAACAAAATCACAGAAACATAATTACATACTTATCTGCTTTACAGTGTTGTTTACCTTTAATAAAGCATTACCTTTCCATTTGCGCCTAATTGATTAGATGATCAAATTTTGCTTAGATTTTTGTCACGGAATATAGCCTGGTTTAGTAAGATCCTCTCACTACCCTCGACAAGTTGAGGCCACTTCCATCAAACAAACACTCTCAAATATTAGCATTACATAAATAAGTACTATAATTTTATGAAGTGTAAAAACAATACCAGTCATTGAATGTATAAAAAGAATGGGATTATTGGATGCGAATTACTCAATATTCAAGAGTTTACACCAATAATTCTATCTTTAGTGCTCCAAACTTTGGAGCTATATATTTTTAAACAATTTTAAATGATGTTGCTCTTAAAATAACACGACCAAATAAAATTCAAGTTGCCTATATTCATTGTGATGTTCAAAGCACTAGAAAAATACATTCTAAAACGACCCCTGGACTATTAAAAATAAATACCCCAAAAATTAAAGAGATGGGTGTTATTTCAATTCCAAAGTTCTGATTATTGACATCCAAACCACTCAAAATTAGGATTATTCACATCAAATAACCAAAAGAGTATATAAACTATCGACACCATTAATATCTTAGGACGGAAGGAGAGGGAGGAACTACTCATACCTACACCTCATACATCTTTCGGCAATGATTGTAAAATGCTTAGAATGGTATCCTCTTAGGAAAAAGAAAAATAAAGATTTTTGAATGCTAATAATATCAACTTTTGAATAGGAATCGGACTTTTGAAGCTGATTCTCATCATGTCAAACTTTGAGGGCATTTAATATTAAAATTATACCATGACCGGACCAAGCAAAGCTTTACTTCCTAATTTGACGATGTGGTTGTTTACTTGCTATATATGAGTGATATATTTGCATTCGTTTTATATATGCTACCATTTAATGCAATGAATGAGTTACTAGATTGTCATATCCTGAATTTTTGGTATATTTAATTATAATAATACCACCATGAGACTTTTTTTTTGGGGCAAGAAATGCAAGCATTACAATCTAAGCAGCCCTTCTCTTAAGGGTTCTCCCTAGATTATCCTCGTACAGGATAGAAAGAAGGTCTCTATACAGGACTACATTCCACACAAACCTGGAATGCAAGAAAAGACCAAATTTTATCAGCCAATCAACTGCACAATTTCCTTCTCTAAAAATATAATAAATAAAAACCTTCTCACATAACTTGGTGCAAGTGAGTATGTCTTATACGAGTACTTATATTTTCCATCGCAGTTGAATTTGACCTTGAACTGTCTGAATGAGAATTTTATTATCTCCTTCAATATGGATATTGGTGAAACTTGCCTGTACTACGGCTTTGATTCCATTTCGCATAGCTATTGCTTCTGCTATCAAGATTGATGATGCTCCCAAATTGAATGCCGATGCTTGGATAAACTTCCCTTCCCAATTGCAAATGATGAAACCTCCTGCTGCACCTTGTGTGATTTTGATCCATCAAAATTTATTTTGATGAACCCACCTTGTGGTTTCCTCCATGGGACCCAGTATATCTTCTTCTGGTTGATGGCTGAGAAATTTTGGATTGGTGAATGAAACGTTTATGTGAATTTATGTCTAATATGCCATTCTGTGGTGGCTTTTTTGACTCTAATCAATGTTGCTACTAGATCAGGTGTTTCACTACAAAACACCATGTGGTTCCTGGTTTTCCATATATTCCTCAGCAGAGCAATTACTCTATCCATTTGGACTGTAGGGCCTGTAGTTCTGGCACTATTAAGCATTTATCTGATACCAATATGTGGGGCAAAAGGGAGATTAGTGTTAATCTAGTTATGAGAAACTACTAATCTCCAACAATCCTATAAACTAGTACAGTCCAAAAATAGATGATCTATATCTTTAGTCTCAGATTGACAAAAGCTGCAGCTCATACCTCTTTACACCAAGGTTCTTCTCGTCGGAAGCAATGCATGGCAAAGTTGCCAAAGAAAAATTTTGAGCTTTGGCATGATATCTAATTTTCAAATCCAATTGTACTCCCACACAGGTGGATTTACGAGGCCCAACCCATGTGCTGCCTAGATTGTTGTCTTAGTAGAAAACTTACAATTTCCAGAGAGTCCCCAACATACAGAATCGGGAATTGAATTAGTAGGAATAGGTGTTACAAGGATCAACTGTAAGTGGACAGAGTTGACTAGTACGGTAAGTCTTGCAACATCCCATTCTCTATTCTCATTTATAAGCAGTGATACTTTAAGGGAGGTATCAATGAGGGAGAGATCCATTACCTTGAGTAAATTGGCTAAATTATCATTCGCACACCAGTTGTTGAGCTAGAAATTAATACTTGTTCCATTGCCAACTTGCCATCTCACTCCTTTTCGAAATTGTTGTCGATTCTTAAGCATACACTTCCATGCCCACGAGTCTTGTTTTTGGGATTCTATAGTAAAGAAATTTTCATCAATTTGGTATTTTGTCTTTATTTGTTCCACCTACAGACTCTGAGTATGGAACAGCTTCCAGGTTAATTTACTAAGGAATGCACTATTAACTGCTTTCATTTTCTTAAGCCCAAGTCCCTTAACCCTTTTGGATTGCCAGATTTTGTCCCAGGATACCATAGGCAAGCCCTTACTGTAATTTGATTTTTTCCAAAAAAAATCTCTACTAATTTTATCAATCCGATGATCAGTTTCTTTTGCTAATTGAAAGCACTGCATTGTATGTGCAGGCATTGATTCAATGTTAGACTGGATTAGTGTCACTCTTCCTGCTTTAGAGATGTGTCATGTTTTCCAAGCTTGCAACTTATCAGTTGTTCTGTTGACTAATTCCAAAAAAGTTTCTATTTTTGGTCTACCTTTAAAATTGGGCATCCAAGGTACTTACTAAGGTTATCTTGGTGCGTAATGTTGAAGACGGATGACACATTTTGCTTGTCATGAGTAGTTGCATTACTAGAAAATGTTAGTGATGATTTATGGAAATTAATGACTGACCAGAATTTTTACAGAAATGACTCAGTATAGAACTTAGCTCATGACAAGATTCAAGATTGGTTCTACAAAAAAGAAGGTTATCATCAGTGAAACGCAAGCATGGGATTTTAGAAGCTCTCGGGCATATCTTAAAACCAATCTCACACTTTTCCCTACGAAGCGCCTTGCGAAGGGCTTTAGTTAAGATTTCCATGCATAAGATGAAAAGATAAGGAGAGAGAGGGTCCCATTGGCGGATACCTCTAGTAGGCGCAAAAAAAATCACATATATTATCATTCACGATCACAGAGTACAAAACTGTAGAAATGCAAGCTTTAATCGATTCTACCCGCTTGGGATCAAAACCCAATTTGTATAAGCACTGAATAGGAAGTCCCATTCTACTCTATCATAAGTCTTTTCCATATCGATTTTTGAGTGCTACCCAGGCTTTCTTTCTTTTCATGCTTTTGAATTTGGTCATGATTTCGTGAGTAAGTAGAATGTTATCATGGATGGAGCATTTAGGCACGAAAGCACTTTGGATCGGATCAATAATCTTTTCCAAAATGGGCCGCATCTAATTATCAATAACTTTAGAAATACCCTTGGAAATAGTATTTCAAAGGCTAATTGGTCGAAATTGGGCAGTTGTTGCTGTGTGATTTACTTTTGGAATTAGTGCAATAAGCGTATGATTAATCTGTTTAAGGGGTTTTTCCTCTTCAAAAAATGATCTTATTGCATGGCAAACTTCATCCTTAATAATATGCCAGTAATCTTGAAAAAAAACTGCTCCAAAACCATCAGACCCAGGAGCTTTAAACTTGCCCATTCAGAAAATAGCATCCTCGACAGTTACTAAGTTAAGCATTTCTAACTCAACATTAGAGGGGACTGATTGATTTGATTTAAATCTGGTAATAAAGTCAGAGCTAAACATGTTTTCAATTTAAGCAGATTCACCAACTCACACACCTGAAGCATCCTTAATTTTTGTAATTTTGTTCCTTGTTTTTCTTGCCTTCATAGATTGATGGAAATAGCGAGAGTTTCTGTCCCCATTCACAAGCCAATCTTTTCTTGCCATTTTCCCCCAATATTTCTGATTAAAGCGACACATTGTTTCCCTTTGCTTGATAAGTCTATAATGCCAGTTATTTAGTCGAGCATTATTTGGGTCATGCACTAATTTTGTTTCAACTTGTAGAAGTGTTTCCGCATTCCTTGCAAGTTTATTTTTAAAATTGTTAAAGGTATTCCTGCTCCACGATTTAAGATCTAATTGAGCTTTTTCAGTTTTGTGCTAGTCAATACATAGCAGTACCTTAGACTCTCATATTCCAATTTTTTTTAACAAGACTATGCGTTTCTTGGTACTGTACCCACCAATGCTGATACTTGAAATTAGTGCCCCGTCGTGGGGGATGTGCTAGCTCCATGTTAAGTAAGACGAAAGCATGATTGGAACATGTAAATGGACTATTAGTGACTAGATAGTGAGGGAACGATTGCGCACAATCCTTCCTTAAAGGAATGCTATTTAGTTTTTCATAAATAAGTTGTCCTCGCATGATTTTCTTCCAAGCGAAAACACGCCCTTGGACATTTGCATCAATACTTCTGGTGTGATCCAAGAAATCATTAAGCCGTCATGTTTTAGAAAAAGCTAGAAGTACACCTCCAACCTTATCAGAAGAATGAAGCATTTGATTAAAATCCCCCATAATACACCAAGGTAAATTAATGGAATTACTGAGCTGCTTAAGATGTTACCAGAAAGCATCTTTATCTTTCTCCTGCGCGGGAGCGTAAATTGCTGACAAAATAAACTGTTTATTATTGACTTTCCTGCGTACATGGCAATGAATAGCTCTATTTTCTTTTGCTATAACATTGACTTCAATGTTGACTTGATTCCACAAACACCAAATGCCACCCCCCTGATTAAAAGATGGGATTGTCTCATACTGTGAATACCACCATGAGACGTATGCACTTTTCTTGACCAATTTGAGTGAGGTAAGCTACTTATCACATTTGAATAGTACATCTTTATTTACAATTCAAACTCCACGATCAACGTCTGATGAAAAGCTTCCTAGCAAATAATTTGCTAGTCAAACTATCTATTTTTATCAAATGCCCCAAAGTTGAAATTATTTGTGTCGAACAACCCAAAAAATAGAATCCTATTATATTCAATCTCAATTAAGTATCTATTCTTAGATAAATGTCTTGTTACAAGAGTCTTAAGGGCTTAAAATTATATTATTATGTTTTAAATTAAAAAATAATTGAATAGTTGAAGGCATTACTACTTGTAAATTGTATAAAATCAACTTAGCTTTTTATCCATAATTTTTCACAATTATAAAATTACACATGGGATACATCTTCGCTAATATATTTGATCTGATTAAAGTATCATTTCATACTCGAATACTTTGTGACTATTGCAAATTTGATAATTATAAATCATATAACATTTTATTTTAAGGCAAGACACTTAACAAGTGTCTTACGACAAGGCATATACCATCGTCGTTCATAGAAATTATACATTTGTAGAGCAAGAAAGAGAGAAAACATCTCCAATCTGGAAGACTACCACCCTCACCTCATCTCCCAAGTAGTAAAAGATGCGACGAGGAGACTACATAATTTTCCGACTAATTTGGGCACGGGACACATGCACTGCACGGGTATCCGTTTTATATTTTTGTTTTTAATTACAATAGTTTGCAATAGTTATTCATGATAATAATGTAAATTTTAAAGAGTTATCAATTTATAGCTTACAATATATTTAAAAGTATTGTAATTAATTTAATTTGGAAACATATATAATAATTTTAGTCTCAAACCAAAAGTCATTTAGTCTATTTAAAACTTAATAAAACAATTGATTTGTGACTCTCAATTAGCATTAATTATAAAGGATTAACGTGGCTTAATAACATATGGTTGGAGTTATCAAACCTCAATTGTTGCACCCCCAATAGGTTCGAACTTCGCTTTGCATGCTAACCGCATTAGTGAAATGGCAACACATGACATAACTTCACCTTTGGAACTTGTGCCGTCATATATTCATACGGGGTAGTTGGATGAAGTGCATATGGGCCGAAAGTAGGTTTACTTGACCTAGTTCATTTATTTACAGAAAAAAAAAATCTAGCTCAACTCATTTAATTAATAAGCAATTACGGCCTAGCATGACCCATTTTACTGATATTGATGATCCGACACTAATTTCACCTAACTTAATACAGTGTACTCATAGAAATTATAGGTGTTTGGATACCTATAATAGAAAAGTATCTTCGAAAGCTTGATGTAAAGTTATGAAAATTTTTAAATTGATTGCTATAATAACTTATTTATTTAATTCAAAAAAATTTAAATATAATACCTTATAAAATGTTTCTACATCCGCTATTCATCTAACTCAACTACCAACCTAATGAATAGCCTTGCATTGAGGTCAATTGGCCGTCCAGCTTGCCATAAAAAAGCGTTAGACAGACAACATCAGCAACAATGAAAAAACAATGAGAAAGGTTCTCTTTTTCCTAAATAATATAATAAATAATAATAGAGAACAAAATTATTAAAAAGATGAAATGATATAATGTAACGTGCATTATTCCACTTGGTTCACGTAATTTCAAATGGTTATCATGAGGTCATGTCAGACGGGGGTCAAAAAGGCTTATTTTAGTCTGATACTTCGCAGTAGTGAATCTGCTGCACATTTATTACCAGATGAACCAGATCGAATTAAACTGCCCTATCACATCTACGCTGTGAATTGCGATGTGAATTTAGTTTCTCATCAACTTGATTTTTGCATATGTGCCCAACGCTTCAATCATTAACCCAACTAATCACTCAATCATGCACTTCTATCAATTTCCCTCTCACATTTCAAGCAATGTATTATGTGTGACGAGGAGCACAAGCTTTCATAGTCACATGCATAGGGTTCTAGGGGTGAGCGCAGTTCTTAATGTTCTAAATCACGTTGAAATCAGTTAAATAGTTTTGATTCCAATCCTTAAAATAAAAGAACCAATCTTGATAAAAAATATAATAAAATAAGACAACATGAATTGGAATCAAGAGCTGTGCAGTTGATTGGTTTAAGAAAAAGAGGAGGTAGTAATTTTTTTGTATTTCCTTGTCGTTTCTTTTGTTTCTCAATTCCTTTTCTTTTGATTTCATTTTCGACAATATGAGTCTTCATGACAGTGAATTTTAACTCAATCTCAATTAATTTTCTATTACTAGTTTAAAGACGATTCATTGTATTTTGCAAGGTCTTAAGACAAAATACCTACTCATTGAAAGAACGTCCTATTTGTAACGATAGAAAAAGAAAGGTAGGTAAACATCAACTGCTCTCATCTCCCTTCCAAAAAACAAAAAAATTAACCTATGAGGTGCTAATTTTCAAATTAGGTTTAATAGGTATCCTGAAAGCACAACCAAAACCAGAAATTTTGGATATGACTTCTATTTTGATTTTTAAATTTTCGAACTGATACATAGGCTTGTTCACCCTATTTACAAAGTATGTACCATTAGAAATATACACAAGAATTTCATATTTCGAATTGCTTGCTGCCTTTTGATAGGCTTCACAAGCTTAAGTTCAACTTCCGGTGAAAAACTCAAATCATCTTCAACTCATAGTGAGTTCAACAAAATTTGTTTGGTTGAATTGGCCTAGTTAAAAATAATTGCCCCGATTAGCCTGGTAGTACTTTTTTTGGGGGGGGGGGCGCCAAAAAGCACAGTGTTTTCAGTCCATCAATTTAAAGTTTGCAAGGATTTGAATAGCTCCTAGAATTGCATCCAAAAATATTTACTGATTACCATTTTTTGGATACAATTTAACCACTAGATGATCAATTGTATTAACCCATCACTTGACATGCGCAGATAACAATGATTCAATCTCAGCAATGCAACCATGGCTTTAATTTCATCAAATAGGGCGTCAACTGGTCCAAATTGCCTCTTTTCTTAGATTGCAGCTTCAAAATAAGCTGTAAGCATATCCCTTTTAATGGCAACTTACTCCCTACATGTTTTAAGTTCGTTGAGCCTCTAGGTTAGGACGTGTAGCATAATGTTTCTATAGGAGACTCGGTTACCTTACCCCAAAAAGTAATAAATAAAAAACTTATCTGAATCTATTAGAGTAAACTTATTCTTAGGCCTTCAACCATTGGCTTAAACTTTTAGTTAATTTGGTTTTTGAACATGGTATCAGAGCCTTTCTGGCGAGAGATCTTATGTTCGAATCTTGTTGAATTTAGGAGTACTTACCCACAAGAGGGGGGTGAATTGTGGTGTTCGATTTTCGCGTACTTACTGACAAACACCCTCCTGATTGCAGAGGTTGTTCTTGAATTACAAACAACCTTCTGACTTGTTTGCACCAGATGTTTTCAATTTGCTCGAAGGCGAAAATCAACAAGATAAATGCGGAAATAAAGCACACACAATTTTTCCGTGGAAAACACCTCTAGCCCAACTGAGGTATGAAAAACCACGACCTACCTCGTGTAGGATTTAACCACTTTCACTAACGGGCTTCACACGTTACAAATGTAACACACCTTGTTACAACTTGCAACCACGTAACCTTCTTTTCTAAGAAAGGTTACACCACGTCCAAATTTCACCAGATTGGACACGTCCAAAGTCCACACGACTGAGGACCACTCACTCACTTTTCTGATCCAAGATCAAGGTTACAAAACACCTTACGGGGGTGCTTCTGATTTAAGCAGATGTAAGGTACAATGAGGTCCTAGTATGCCAATATCTTGAAAGCTCAGCTTAAACACAACTTGTCTCGGTTTTTCTTTTCTCAAGAGTAGCTCGAAAAATTCTTCTCACTAGAAAAACCACTTTTGCACTTCTCCCTTTTTGCGTATGTTGTGTATGTTTCTCGTTTTTTCTTTTTTCTGAATGGGAGTGAAATGTTGAGTTTTTAAACAAAAAATCCAACGGTCAAAAAACAAGGAGAAATGATAAAATCAGCTATGTTTGGCAAAGAGAGATTTTTACTTAGCACAGAGAATTCCAACGGCTAAAAGATCCAATGAGGATAGAGTTTCCCAATATTGTAGGGATTTGATTTTGGAGGATAAAAGACTATCTTTTCCCCTTAAAAATAGCCATGAAATACCTGGAAAAGAATCTCAACTTGAATTTTGAATTAATCACTTTCCAAAGGATAAGAGAGAAATATTTTCGGTTTTGGTAAATATTTTCCAAAATCAGTTTTGCAAATCTCCCAAGTGATTTTCATATCAAAAGATTTCCTACAGCTTAAATTGCTGTCTTGGAATTTTATCAAAATATATTAGAGCTTTTGGCCAACCAAAATAAGTTTTCCAAAGTGACCGGGTTTGGCCGTTGCAGTTCAGAAACACCCTAGGTACCCTGTTTACAGGGTTGTTCAAACTTGGTGTTCTGAAGCAAATAGCGCAACCAATTCAAGAGTGGTTAGTTAGAGACTTTTCAAGATTGGCATATTAACAAGAGTCTAAAAAATAAAACCTAAATTACCCAAGACATCTTGTTGTAGATCCAGTCATCTTGTTCAAGACGAATACGCTGCCCCAACCACCTAGACCAACCTGTTTGCCAGGTTGTTCTTGTATCGCTTGAGTTCAGAAAGGCCTGTTTGCTGGATTGTCCTTGAAACACCTAGCCTGTTTGCCAGGTTGTTCTTGTATTGCTTGAGTTCAGGAACTGATCTTAACACACAATCAACTCATCGAGGTGGTGTTCTTGACTTGAGCGTGAGTCATCAAGGTATGAGACCTGTTCTTAAGACTTGTTCTCAACATTCAGCAAACAAGTTAAGACGCATATTGAAAATAACAGTGTATGCCTGTTTGGAGAACTTTGTTTGGAGCAACATTACTTAAGAGCATTTTACACTTGGGTTTATTGTCATCAAAACTGAATATACTAATTCAACAATTTCCTCCTTTTTGATGATGACAAACCAAGTGTCCATATTAAAAAAAAAAATTGAATGCTGATAGGGATCCACGTAGGTACAAGGAGTTAGAGGTCAACCCACCCTATCGAGTCAAGGTCAGGCTCATTCGTCATACTTTGTCAATAGGTTACACTATTCTTCCCCCTTTTGGCATCATTAAAAAGCAAGAACAACAGGACGGTTGCAAGAAAAGCATATAAAGCATTGCAAATAGATATTTCATTGCAAAGAAAAGTAGTACAATGCCAAAACAACAAAACTAAGAGAGGAGGAGGAGGAGACTAGAGACCAGCCTAGACATCAGGGAGCAGGGGGTGGTTTCGTTTACAGAGGAGGAATGCTGGGGGCAAGGGTGGAGAGAAGGGCAAGCAAATCTTCATGGCG
Organism: Carnegiea gigantea; assembly: GCA_029747015.1. Lineage (NCBI taxonomy): Eukaryota > Viridiplantae > Streptophyta > Magnoliopsida > Caryophyllales > Cactaceae > Carnegiea > Carnegiea gigantea. The sequence goes on along the minus strand of JAKOGI010000396.1, from coordinate 107,366 downwards.
TTTGGCGGAGAGGGCTTGTTCCTCAGCAAGAGCAGCCTTGACGGCGGAGAGCTCATCCTTGAGGCGAGCATTGTCCTCAAGAACAGCCTCAACCTTGATGGAAGGTTGCCCAGAAACAGGTGGTCGAGGTGGTCGACGACCCTGTTTGGAGACTGACCCTTCGCCAACCTCATAGCCACACCCTAGCAGGGTGTCAATCCCAATCTCATCAATGATTTGGGCCGCCACTCTCCGTGTGAGCGCTATCCCAAAGTGCTCAAACACCCTTGTCAGCAGAAACCCATAGCCAAGATCATGGGCTCGGGTGGTGTTCGCAATTCGCCCTATGTGGCGAATCATGATTGCAGGGAGGTTTATTGGTTCCTCCCGATCCAGTAGGTCCACCAGACATTGATCGAGGGCATCTGCTGAGTTTCACCCTTGACCTCGCGGAATTATGTTCTTGATGGTGAACATAAACAGTAGTTGATGCAGGGAGGTCATTTCACCCTTCTTAACCGAGAGGGGTGTTCTCAGGCCCTGTTTCTGACTGAGGCATTGGGACACCTCTAGGAGCCTGGCTGTTGCCAGGGCAGTCTTGTCTTCCCTCACATACACAGCAAAGCCTTGTGAGGGCACTCCCAATATTTTCCCAAGTGTGGGCGCATCAACCTTAATGCCTTGCCCATTCACAAAACTTGTCACCACCCCTTTGGTGACACTGCAGTTGGCGTAAAACTCAGCCAACTCAGGCACAGAACACCCCAACTGGGCGTTTGCAAACAAGTCGAGCCAGCCTCGGACTCGCAACTTGTTCAGGAACACCCCCAGACCCTGTTCCTCGAAAAAACGTACATTTACTACCTTCCCCTTAACGACATTGCGCTTAAGCAATTACGCATGCTTGTCAGACATAGGAGAGGGAGTGGACTTCTTTGGGCGTTTGGGAGGAGGAACAGAGGTGGTAGCGTCTGGTAGGAGAGCTGTTCTGGGCTTTCTTTTGAGGGGTGAGTTTGCAGAAGAGGGCTTCACAGCAGGTTTAGAGGTTGATTTTTGAGGGGCTTGATCTTCAGAGGACTCGGAGAACACCGGTGTCCCCTGTTTGAAAGAGGCGTTCTCAGAGTCAGAACTTGAGAACCCCTCGGTAGAAGAAGAGGAAATCTCCTCGATGATTGGAGCAGAGGGTTTGGAGATACGGGGAGCGGATTGAAAAGCTATTCTTGCAGATTTGCGAGAAGGCTTGGAGGATTTTGGAGAAGAGGGAGTTTGAGAGGACTGAGACCTTGGTTGTGGCCTTGTTCTTGGCGTTCTGCTGTGCCTGGCCACTATTTTCACCCTTTTCCTTTTCTCGCCGGTTTGAGCAACCGGAGTAGTGAGTTCAGCCTCAGAGAGAGAATCCTTCTCCTGACTCTCCTCTGATGTCTCATTCGAATTCCCTCGGAAATTGACATTCAGATCCTCCACACACACGGTGTCAAAAGAGTCTTTCCCTGTTTCTGGCACTGTTTCAGGAAACAGCCCAAAAAAACAGGGTTCGAAATTATCACTAAACCCTTCAGGGGTTTCTAAGATTTTGTCTTGAGGCCCCGATGGTGCACCCTCCGACTCTACTTTAATGGGAGAAACACCAATTTCCTTCCACAATTGAAGGGAATATCGTCCATCCCTATCCCGACTGACTTTAGAAACAAGCTTTTCAGGAATCTGAAAGGCTTGTACAGGATTGGGCGAGGGGGAGCAGGGATTGAGGACACAAGAACCAGGGCTTTTGAGTGAGAGGTGTTGTTGGAAGCCATTGTTGCTAGAGGAGAGAGATTAGGGTTTAAGGCTGTTTGCAGGGTTTGCTTTTGAGCGAGATGAAGTCAGGTGAAAAGAAGAACTGAGAACAGGGCATTTAAAGAGAGAGAGAGCACCCAAAATCTTTTAAAGATCTCTAGGTTTGCAACAGGTGAGAACATTAAAGGCGTGTGCCTTGGTAAGGAGGGAGGTTTAAAGAAAACACATTCCCATATGCATCGAACAACCAAGGGACGTACCTGTTCTCTCCGTTCGATTAAGATACCTGCCTGTTCTTCGCCATTTGATCTTGATTTGACTCATTGGTACTAGGGGTGGTAGAGCTGCTCCAGTGATCCTTAGTACATCCCCTTATGCTGCACTCTTTGTATAAATAAAAAAAATGCACGCAATTCGAGTGTATGCACTCATTGTACATAAATCACATCAGTTGCTAATAAGATTTGCAAACAAGGGGAGAGAACAGGGTGTAGAGGTTGTTTTTACCAAACCTAGTTCATGTCTTGGAAACAAGTATCTCAGGGTGTTCTTACCAACCCTAGTTCCAGTCTATTTCTCTCAAATTGATCTCTAGCTAGTGCCTTAGTGAATATATCAGCAATTTGATTTTCCGTTGTGCAAAAATTCATAGAAATTAAACCCTTTTCAACATTATCTCTCAAGAAATGATGTCGAATGTCAATATGCTTTGTTCTTTTATGTTGACATGGATTTTTGGCAATGTTAATTGCACTTGTGTTATCACAAAAAATAGGAATGCATCCAGTGTCAACACAAAAGTCCTTAAGCTGTTGTCTTATCCACAACAGTTGAGCACAACATGAAGCTGCTGCAACATATTCAGCTTCTGCTGTGGACATGGCAACTGAATGTTGCTTCTTGGTAGCCCAAGATACCAAACAAGGTCCAAGAAAGTGAGCCATACCTGAGGTACTCTTTCTATCAACTAGGAATCCAGCATAGTCAGCGTCAGCATATCCAACAAGATCAAAATTGCAACCTCTAGGATACCATAAAGCTAAATTGGGTGTATGCTTCAAATATCTTAGTATCCGTTTAACAGCTTTAAGATGAGTTTCCTTAGGATTAGACTGAAAACGGGCACATAAACCAACACTAAAAATAATATCCGGTCTACTAGCGGTTAGGTATAGGAGTGACCCAATCATGCCCCTATAGAGTTTCTCCTCAACTGAGGGACTCCCATCATCCATAACCAACTTGGTTGAAGGAGAAATAGGAGTGTCTATGGATTTGGCCGACTCCATCCCAAAACGCTTAAGTAGCTCCTTGATATACTTTTGTTGATGGATCATGGTGCCGTTTGGAGTTTGCTTGATTTGTAAGCCTAAGAAAAAGTTAAGCTCACCTATCATGCTCATCTCAAACTCACTCCTCATCATATTTGAAAATTCATTGCATAAATCATGATGAGTTGCACCAAATATAATGTCATCAACATATATTTGGACAATCAATAAATGTTCCCCCTTAGATTTTAGAAACAAGGTATTGTCTACCTTGCCTCTTCTAAAATTATTTTCAAGTAAAAAACTTGACAAACGTTCATACCAAGCTCTAGGAGCTTGTTTTAAACCATAAAGAGCTTTGTCAAGTTTGAAAACATGGTTAGGAAATTCACTGTTTTCAAAACCAGGGGGTTGTTTGACATACACCTCTTCTTTAAGGTATCCGTTTAGGAATGCACTTTTCACGTCCATTTGATATAGCTTGATTTCCATATGAGCTGCAAAGGCTATTAGGATTTGAATAGCCTCAATTCTAGCAACTGGTGCAAAGGTTTCTTCATAATCGATCCCTTCTTCTTGGTTATACCCTTGAACAACCAGCCGTGCCTTGTTCCTAGTGACTGTTCCTGACTCATCCAGTTTGTTTCGGAACACCCACTTGGTTCCAATGATTGTTCTCTCTGCAGGTTTAGGTACCAGGTGCCATACTCTGTTTCTTTCAAATTGATGGAGCTCTTCTTGCATTGCCGTGACCCAATCTGAATCTGCAAGAGCTTCATTCACATTCTTTGGCTCAATGTTAGAGAGAAAAGCATAGAAAGCACAGAAATTCTTAAGCTTAGACCTAGTTTGCACTCCACTGTTAATATCAGACAGAATTTGATCAAGGGGGTGTGAACTATGGTGCTTCCATGGTCGTGGAGTAAGTGGATCCACAGACACATGCTCTACTCTAGCCGGAATATTTGGAGAATCAGGCTCACGAACACCTCCTGAGCCTGTTTCTGCACCTGTTTGTAAGCCTGTTCCTGAAGAACATGGTCCCGAACAGGGTTCAACGGTGTTTCCCCCTGTTTAGTGTTCACCTTGCCTGCCGTTTTGAGGAACAACTTCTGGGCCTGTTGTCTCCATGGTGTTCTTACCTTGTCTCTCATGGGGCAACACTTCTTTTCGGATAAGACCTAATTCAAACTCTTCTTCCTGTGCACCATTCTTATTCAAAGTGTTAGATTCATCAAAAAGCACATGCACACTTTCCTCAACGCACAAGGTTCTTTTGTTAAAGACTTTGTATGCCTTGCTGTGAGAGGAATAACCGAGAAATATTGCCTCATCACTCCTGGGATCAAACTTTCCTAAAGCATCCTTCCCATTATTATGCACAAAACACCTACAACCGAATGTTCTTAAATGCATAATGTTGGGCTTTCTGCCTTTGAAGAGTTCGTAGGGAGTTTTGTTCAAAATAGGTCTAATCATACATCTATTCATAATGTAACATGATGTGTTCAAAGCTTCTGCCCAAAAGTTCCTAGGAAGACTACTAGCAATAAGCATTGTCCTAGTCATGTCTTCTAGGGTGCGGTTTTTGCGCTCAACCACCCCATTCTGTTGGGGTGTTCTTGGGGCCGAGAAGTTATGATCAACACCATGCGTATTACAAAATTCTGTAAAACTTGCATTTTTAAATTCAGTACCATGATCAGACCTCAAGCTAACCAATGAGTGTCTTACTCTCTTTTCAACCTTTTTGAGAAGGGCAATAAAATCCTCAAAAGTTTCATCCTTGGAGGCCAAGAACGGGGTCCAAGTAAATCGAGAGTAATCATCCACTATGATAAGCACATACCTCTTCCCACCTCTACTTGTTATCCTCATAGAACCACATAGATCAATGTGTAATAATTCAAGAGGTTGGGTAGTGCTAACACACCTTTTTGATTTAAAAGACAATCTGACTTGTTTTCCTTTTGCACAAGCTTCACATACCCTGTCATCATTAAACTTGATGGAAGGTAGTCCAATAACCAAGTCTTTGAAAACAAGTTTGTTTAAAAGAGTAAGGCTCGCATGACCTAGTCTCTTGTGCCAGAGCATTATATCATCATTCACAGCACTCAAACAAGTCAGGTTGTTTTGGAGAAGCGTGGAAATACAAACTTTGTAAACATTTTTGTAACGCTTCCCCTTTAACACAACGTCTCCTGTGTTGGCATTGACAACCAAGCAATGTGTTCGTGAGAACACCACTAGATTGTTTTTGCACACAGTTGGGACACACTTAGTAAATTATGCTTTAAACCATCAACTAAGTGCACATTATCAATTGAGTGGGAGAGAGTTTTACCAATGCTACCTATACCGACAATTGTCCCAGACTTGCCGTTTCCAAAAGCCACGCTCCCACCGGTTGAAGCTGTAAGTGAGAGAAAGTTTGATTTTTCTCCGGTCATATGCCGCGAACACCCACTATCAACATACCACAGCTGCCTGTTTTCAAGGTTATTTTCTGAGCTATTTGCCAGGGTGTTTCTTACCCTGTTTGCTGGGTTATTTGTGGGGTTGTTCTCTCTCACTTCAGCCTGCAAAACAAATCAAGGGTTAGTTTTGGGAACCCAGATCCACTTGGGTCCCATTCTTTTAGACAAATAAAGCTCATCTTTCCTAATCCAGATTTGTTTCACATACCTTTCATTCTTTTCAATGGCATACCTTCTTGAAGGACATGAATATTGATAGTGACCAGTTTTACCACAATGAAAGCAAACAATGTTTTCAGGTAATCCCACATACTTTCTATGGATTGGGTAAACGGTTCGTTTAGGCTTATATCCAAGTCCCTTTTTGTTTCGACTGTGGTGAGTGTTTAACCAATCAAGGGCTTGTGAGGACTTGTTCCACAACCTGTTTGTGGCAAGGTCGTGTTCTGTGCGTTTTGCTTTAGCCGACAGGTTCTTGTTTTCAGCAAGCAAAACTTCGACCTTTTCTTTAAGCTCAAGGGTTTCCTTTTCAGCCTTGGCTTGATTGGTGGTATATTTTACTTCGTTCAAGATCAAGGTCTCCCTAAGGTCATTTATGGTTTGATGTGAAGCTAGAATTTCTCTTTCAGCCTCAAGTTTCTCATTCTTAAGGATCTCATTTTCTAGTTCTAGGTCTCGGACATCTCGTTTCAATTCAGCACAAGTATCCATCAAGGTATACAAAAGTTTTTCGAGAGTTGCTTTATTGAGACCACGTACCTTGTTCTTGAGATCAGTCAAGCTGTTTGTGGATTCATCATCTGAGTCTGAGTCACTTTGTGCCATGAGAGCTACAGCATCTCCTTCACTTTCAGATTCACCTTCATCCTCAGAAGAGTCTCCCCAGGCAGCAAGCATAGCCTTCGAGAATCTTTTGCCTGAGGTGTTCACAGGTTGTTTTCGAGCCTGTTTTCTGGGTTGTTCGAACTCCTGCTCTTCTCGAAGCAGAGGGCAGTTTTTCACAAGGTGATCTGGTTTGCCACATTTAAAACACCCTGTGAACTGTTCTCGGGGGGTGTTTCTGGATTTACTGAAGTCCTTTCTTCTGCTGTTTTCTTTGACCTTTTTGAAGAATTTCTTGAACTTTCGTGTCATTAAGGCCATCTCTTCATCCTCAAGGTCAGAGTCATCATCCTCTTGTGCTTTCAAGGCAAGCCCACGATCCTTCTTCTGCTCCTCTTTTTGTTGTGAGTTCTTTCTGAGTTCATAGGTTTGAAGATTGCCAATCAACTCGTCGAGGGTGATCTTGTTCATGTCTTTAGCTTCTTGGATGGCTGTCACCTTCGCTTCCCAAGACCGAGGCAAAATCCTTAGAATCTTCCTCACCAGCTCTTCTGTGGTGAAGGATTTTCCCAGGGATTTTAGCTCGTTTGTTATGTGGGTGAAGCGTGTGTACATATCCATCACGTTCTCACGATCACCCATATCAAACAACTCATATTGCCTCATGAGTAGCTCAATACGTGATTGTTTGACTTGACGTGTTCCTTCATGAGCTACTTGAAGGGCATTCCATATCTCCTGGGCTGACTCACACTCCGCGATACGTGTATATTCATCTGGACCTAGGCCAAAATATAATAGCTTCTTGGCCTTGGCATTCTTTTCCATTTTCTTATAGTCTTCACCATCAAACTCTATGGGTTCCTTGGGAACCTTCTTACCATCTTCAAGCACCTTGGTGGAAACAAGGGGCCCGTTCTTGATGAGCATCCATAACTCATAATCTTCTGCCTGAATATAGTTCTCCATCCTATTCTTCCACCAACTATAATGTTGGCCGTTGAAATAGGGTGGCCGAGTAATGGATTGCCCTTCAAGGATTCCTTGTGGTGTACTCATCTTCAGAATCTCTCAAGGTGTTAGCCCTTTTGTGAGAGAACCTGCTCTGATACCACTTGTTGAATTTAGGAGTACTTACCCACAAGAGGGGGGTGAATTATGGTGTTCGATTTTCGCGTACTTACTGACAAACACCCTCCTGATTGCAGAGGTTGTTCTTGAATTACAAACAACCTTCTGACTTGTTTGCACCAGATGTTTTCAATTTGCTCAAAGGCGAAAATCAACAAGATAAATGCGGAAATAAAGCACACATAATTTTTCCGTGGAAAACACCTCTAGCCCAACTGAGGTGTGAAAAACCACGACCTACCTCGTGTAGGATTTAACCACTTTCACTAACGGGCTTCACACGTTACAAATGTAACACACCTTGTTACAACTTGCAACCACGTAACCTTCTTTTCTAAGAAAGGTTACACCACGTCCAAATCTCACCAGATTGGACACGTCCAAAGTCCACACGACTGAGGACCACTCACTCACTTTTCTGATCCAAGATCAGGGTTACAAAACACCTTACGGGGGTGCTTCTGATTTAAGCAGATGTAAGGTACAATGAGGTCCTAGTATGCCAATATCTTGAAAGCTCAGCTTAAACACAACTTGTCTCGGTTTTTCTTTTCTCAAGAGTAGCTCGAAAAATTCTTCTCACTAGAAAAACCACTTTTGCACTTCTCCCTTTTTGCGTATGTTGTGTATGTTTCTCGTTTTTTCTTTTTTCTGAATGGGAGTGAAATGTTGAGTTTTTAAACAAAAAATCCAACGGTCAAAAAACAAGGAGAAGTGATAAAATCAGCTATGTTTAGCAAAGAGAGATTTTTGCTTAGCACAGAGAATTCCAACGGTTAAAAGATCCAATGAGGATAGAGTTTCTCAATATTGTAGGGATTTGATTTTGGAGGATAAAAGACTGTCTTTTCCCCTTAAAAATAGCCGTGAAATACCTGGAAAAGAATCTCAGCTTGAATTTTGAATTAATCACTTTCCAAAGGATAAGAGAGAAACATTTTCGGTTTTGGTAAATATTTTCCAAACTCAGTTTTGCAAATCTCCCAAGTGATTTTCATATCAAAAGATTTCCTACAGCTTAAATTGCTGTCTTAGAATTTTATCAAAATATATTAGAGCTTTTGGCCAACCAAAATAAGTTTTCCAAAGTGACCGGGTTTGGCCGTTGCAGTTCAGAAACACCCTAGGTACCCTGTTTACAGGGTTGTTCAAACTTGGTGTTCTGAAGCAAATAGCGCAACCAATTCAAGAGTGGTTAGTTAGAGACTTTTCAAGATTGGCATATTAACAAGAGTCTAAAAAGTAAAACCTAAATTACCCAAGACATCTTGTTGTAGATCCAGTCATCTTGTTCAAGACGAATACGCTGCCCCAACCACCTAGACCAACCTGTTTGCCAGGTTGTTCTTGTATCGCTTGAGTTCAGAAAGGTCTGTTTGCTAGATTGTCCTTGAAACACCTAGCCTATTTGCCAGGTTGTTCTTGTATTGCTTGAGTTCAGAAACTGATCTTAATACACAATCAACTCATCGAGGTGGTGTTCTTGACTTGAGCGTGAGTCATCAAGGTATGAGACCTGTTCTTAAGACTTGTTCTCAACATTCAGCAAACAAGTTAAGACGCATATTGAAAATAACAGTGTATGCCTGTTTGGAGAACTTTGTTTGGAGCAACATTACTTAAGAGCATTTTACACTTGGGTTTGTTGTCATCAAAACTGAATATACTAATTCAACAAATCTCATCAGCCTGCACATTGATTTATTGTGCAAGGTAGGAGGAGCCTTTGCAGCATCCACGCTTCAAGCCCAAAGGGCATTCGCGTGAGGGGGTGTGTTAGAGTATAAACCTATTCCTAGGGCTTCAACCATTAGCTTAAACTTTTAGTTGAGATGGTTCTTAAACAGAATCAATGCAATTGAACAAAGGCCATATTTGAGAAATACTTGTTAACTATTTATATTAGTTGTTAACTATTTGGATTACTTGCCTGGATAAGTTATTTCTAAAGAAAAATGTAAATAGCAATTTTGCAATCAAACAACCTCAAAATATAATAATTAAGACAAACCACTTTGACTTCGAGTGTTAACCGATTAAGAAAAATCGTGCACAAATACTAATGGTGAGATGAGAATGATTAAATGAATGTGCAGTTATACAAGATTAAATGAGATCAGGAACGATGTGATCGTAGAGATTGTAGGGGTGGCACTCATGTAGGATAAGATTAGGGAAACACGATTGAGATTGTTTGGTCAGATCAAGAGAAGGAGATAAAAATGCACGTTCATGGAGATGCAACAGGATTGATCATTCGAAAAATACAAGGGGTAAAGGAAGACCAAAGAAAAATTATAGAGATGTGGTTAGATAGGATACGAGACACTTAGAGCATACAGAAGATATGGCTCAAGATAGAGGTCTTTGGAAGTTTAGAATTGGGGTGGTTGATCTTAGAAAATTTGTCCTTTTTTTAAATTAAAAAACCTTTAGCTTTTAGTCACCTAACGAGTATTAGGGTGATGATATGTGTCTTGTTGTAAGATACTTGTAAATGTCTTATTTTAACCCAAATTAATATATTTTGATTTAAAACCACCAAATTTTTAATAATTACAACTTGTTATGAATTATAAAGCTTTAATACTCATCGACTACGCTAACAAATACAAACTGACATCATAACCGGATTAACCTCATCCAAAGGCATATCATATGTGTAATTTTATCAATATGAAAGATTATGTTTAAAATGATGATTTTATATAATTTATACGTTTTGACATCCTTTCACTTTTTAATCATATCATTGTTTTCCAATTTAATATGTGTAATATGTATTTTAAATAAAAACAAGACACTTAAAAATGTCATGTAACAAGACCCTTATCATTTTGCTAAGGTAATAATGCGTTCCTATCAGCATTCTAACGTTATTAGTATTCTTATGTTGCTCATACTTTCTAAATTGTTTATTTTTATATTTGTTTATATTCAATGTTGCTTGATATTATCATTTAATGCTTCTTTTTTCGAATGAGTTTCAAAAGACTTCCACTCAACAAATTGTTTTCTAAAAATTGGTTTTATGGGTTCTTAAAATTGGTCTCTTTGCTTGCACGAGTACATATAAAGAATTAGAGATAAAGCTACTTATATCTGAATTTCTCAAAATGCTACTAAAGCAGGAGGCACGTTGAAAATTGTTGTGAAGAAAAACCACTAGACTTGTTGATTGCTTGTACATGAAACTAGATCAAATTTGTAGGTTATTAAGATATTTCTATGGCGCATATGCAGATCTTAGAGCTCAAACCAGAAAAGTTTAAGCTCAAGCTTTCACAAATATTCTTTGAATATCTACACAAAGAGTTGACTCTTAATACTAATGTATTTGTTGGCATATAAGTTAGTTTAAGGAGTTAGTCATACTATGTTCAATAGCAATCAATTTTATTTTTTAAAATGAAACCTCATCTAGTCTTCTATGTTTTACAAAGTTTATAATATATGGCCCTATAAGTGCCAAATTTAATAGGGAAAACTACGATGTAGCGAAATAGATTTGGGTCCATATATCTAGTACAATGATACATTGATACAACTATAACCCTAAGTGTGGCATATTATAATTAGAAATAAATACATATCCTCTATCACACCCTCTGAATCAATTGGAGCAAATGCACAAACATATTGGATTTCAAAAATAAAAACGGAGTAAAACATACAAAGGCTTTCTGAAAATATCTACAAACTGCAACTGAGTATGGACATATCTAACAACAAGATCTCCATGGCAATGCCTCCCGAAAAAAATGGTAATCAACTTTAATATGCTTACTACGCCCATAGAGAACAGGATTAGCAGCAATGCAGGTGGCAGAAATGTTGTCGTAAAGAACTTGAACAGGTTCTCTGACAAGTATGCCCAACTTAGCAAGAAGATAACTTATCCACAGGGTTTCAGTTACTGTGTAGGCAACAACTCTATACTCTACTTCAGTAGAGGATTTTGAGAGGGCAGGTTATTTCTTGGAATGCCAAGAGACAACGTTAGGATCCAAGAAGACAGCATAACTAGTGGTAGAATAAGCATTATCAAGACAACCAGCCCAGTCCACGTCAATGTGTGCGAACACCAAAGAAAAATTCTTAGCTTTCTTAAGAACAAGCCCCTGATCCATCGCGCCCTACAAGTAACAAAAGATATGCTACACAGTAGCAAGATAAGAAGTATGAGGAGCATGCATAAATTGCGAAACAAGATTCATAACAAAGGATATATCTGACCTAGCCATTGTTAAATACTATAAAGCCCTTACCATCCTACGATGCTCGGTGGCATTAGCATCTAATTACCCGTCCATTAATGATAATGTTGTCCGGGAAGGAAGTGGTGTGTGAATAGGCTTGAGTCTATAGAGTTTGAATTTTGTGAGAAGGTCACGAACATATTTAGATTGGGAAAGGAAAAGTCCACCAGAAGCTCGCACAATCTGGACCCCAAAAAGTAATGAAGGTTCCTAAGGTCCTTCATTGAAAAGTGCCCTGACAATGAGCAAATGGTATGATGAACAAGAATGGAAGAACTACTTGTAATAATTATATCTTCCACATAGAGCAAAAAAACAACCATGGTAGTAGGGGTCCAAAAAATAAACATAGAAGAATCAGTCTGACTGCAAGTGAAACCCAATGATTGTAAGTAACTATTAAATTGGTGAAACCAAGAGCGAGGAGCCTATTTAAGGCCATAAAGAGATTTGTTAACTTGCAAACATCATGTGGAAGATCTGGATCAACAAACCTCTATGGTTGAGCCACATAAGCATTCTTAGTAAGGGAACCATGTAGAAAGGCATTAGTGACATCCAGTTGACACATAACCCAACCTCAAGTGATGGCTAATGAAAGGATGACATGAACAGTGGTGGGTTTCTCAACTGGGATAAAGGTGTCATGATAATCAAGATCTTGTTGTTGCCCAAAGCCACGAACGATGAAGCAAGCCTTGTAACACTCAATGGACCTATCAGTGCGATACTTAATCATCTAAACCCACTTACAAGACAAAACATTCATGCTAGGTCGATACAGAACTAACTGCCAAGTATAATTTTGGACAAGAGCACTAAATTCTTCTGCCATAGCCTATTTCCAGTGAGCATCTTTTGATGGCTGAGTATAAGAGGTGAATTCACATTCACCATTTCCTTAGCAACAAGAGACAACTATACTTTAGGCTTAAAACGCCAGCTTTTGAGCAGGTCCGCATAAGATGGATATTGGTGGGTGCTAAGGAAGGGCAAGGTGGGGAAGAGGATGACTCGAAGCTGGACTGTGGGGAGTAGAAGCTGAGGGGACAGGCAATGGGGCAACAAGATCTGGGTTAGACCATAGGGAGGAAGAGGGAAAGGTTTAGGTCAGGGTAGGGGATGCATCTAGGGGTGAGCAACAAAACTGGGTACCCAGTTTCTAACCTAGAATTAATTTAGACCCGGCAGGTACGGACCAGACCTGGACCCGGACCCGGTTAGACCGGCTCTGGGACCAGTTCTAAAAGTTAGGAACTGGTTATAATCGGGTATGGTACCGGGTCCTGAAAATTTGGACCTGGATCTAGACCCAATACCTGGTACCCGATTAAAATTTAAAGAATTTTGATGAAAAAATAGAAAAAGTAAACCCTTATTCTTCAAGTAATGTATAACCCTTATTCTTCAAGTAATATATCTTTTATACCAAGACCCAACTCTCAACTACCTCAGTTTAATCCTTTGTTTTTTTTGCTTTTAATTTATCCCCCAACTTGCTCTTTATATATCTCGACCGCCATGAATTTCTTTCTTTAAACTTTAGCTCTTCTCCTCCGTTGCTTTCTACATGTTTGTTTTTATACTATTTTGATGATTTTCCTCTCTTTCTCTCTCTATTTCAGGTAAATTAAAATAATTTTTAGTTCTCTCGTTCATTCTGTAATCTTGATTGGTTGGCTTCTGAAAAATATTGTCTTCAATTCTTTGAGTTTATTTGGAAGTACGTGAATCTTCTTTACTGCTTATTTCAGATTTAATTTAGCCTTATAATTTGATATTTAGGAATTTGGGTCCTGATATGAGTTCCCAACTTCTTTCAATCCCTCACTCTCCCTATTTTATTAAGGAGAAAATGGAAACAAAAAAAAATTATTTAGAAACTGGATACCCAGGACCGAACTCGGGTTCACATTCTAGGACCTCGTTCCAACCAGGTCCGGGACCGGGTCCAAATTTTAGGACCCGGTTCTAACTTGGTCCGGTTCCGGTTTCTAAAATTTCATTTGGGTACCCAATCCCGCCCCTAGACGCATCTAAGAGGGATCTGGAAATGAAGAGAGCTTGGGAGAGACTAATGGGCTAGATGGGGTTGATAAGCGGGGCTGAGGAGATGCAGCATAAGTGGGAGATAATGGAGCTGGCCGTGCAAAAGAGGAAGGGAATGAGGGAGTCGTCACATGAGGGTGGGAGAGCAAAATATTTGGGTTGGTAGGAGGATCAGGGGAAAAGTGGAAAAAGAGGGGAGGTAACAAGTTTTGGTAGTGGGATCAAGATATTGATACCCTTTATAATTGGAGTATAGCCAAGGAAAACACGCTGTTTTGAGCAGAGCTCAAGCATATTAGAAGATAGAAGGAGAGCAGGAAAATATTCACAGCTAAAAACTCGCAAAAATGAATAATCAAGTTTCTTTTGAAACAAATGCTTAAAAGGAGAAGAGCAACCAGTGAGAGGCGTGGGTAATTGATTGATAACATAGGTCGCAGCATACGCAACATCAACACAAAATTGGCTTGGCATACTTGCCTTGAGGTGATACTTGTGTTCTGCAACACCATTTTGTTCAGGAGTTCCTAGATAAGATTTGCAAAATCAAATGCCACAGGACAGAAAATGTAATTTCAAAGGAGCATTGTCAAATTCCCGACCCTCATCACTTTGAAACATTTTTATTATTCTATTAAATAAATTTTCAACCATTTGTTGGAAAGCACAAAAAATATTATACAGTTTAGATTTTCATTTCATAGGATCAATCCAAGTGAAACAAGTGCAATCATCAATAAAACACATATAATATTGAAACCCAATATTAGACAAAACATGGGAATGCCAAAGATCTAAATGTATAAAATATAACAGTGTGCAGTAACAATGCTCCACATTAGAAAAAGATAAACGATCAGCTTTCCCAACTTACCGAAAGCACATTTATTACTACAGTTTGTGCGGGTTTAATCAAAGCTTTAAATGAGACATAAGATGAGAACTGAATTGTGTCGTCCAATTAAGAAAATCCTTCGATTTAACAAGTTTTTGATTCATCACACTTGTAATATTAACCGTAGGAACAACAGAATATGGGTTAGGGGGACATTGAGTGGCGGGAGAGAGATTAAAGTTTTGAAACTTATGGAACAATTGTTCAAGGGAAGGGCTGAGGCAATGGCTATGGTGCCTTTGGTGCCTGGGGGTGGAAGAGGTCAATCGTCCACTTCTCAACAAGCTGTGAGCACAGGCCTAGGTTTTGGTTCAGGATCCAGCTCAGGTACATCTACTTCTCATTGTGACAATATTGTTATTGCTGCTCT
Source organism: Carnegiea gigantea (assembly GCA_029747015.1). Lineage (NCBI taxonomy): Eukaryota > Viridiplantae > Streptophyta > Magnoliopsida > Caryophyllales > Cactaceae > Carnegiea > Carnegiea gigantea. The sequence goes on along the minus strand of JAKOGI010000396.1, from coordinate 92,334 downwards.
AGCTGCAACTCAGGGTACTAACTCCTCCCCCCCTTCCCCAAATTGATGATTCTGTTCCCCCCTAGTTGTCTATCAGATTTGCTTTTTTCCAGGTCACACTACCGCATTTTGTTCCTGATATGTGAACACCTTAGCATAGTCCAACTCTTCACCTGCTGCTAATACTTCTATTCAGCCTGGCGAGGCTAACAATGCTCTATGGTATCTTGACTTTGCTACCTTGAGTCACATGACTCCTTCTTAAGGTGTCTTAACCTCTAAACTCCCTTATCAGGGCAACACTAATGTCATTGTAAGTAACGGAACTAACTTGCCAATTTCACATATTAGACAGGCGCCTTTACAAACATCTGCCAAGCCCTTAGCTTTAAACAATGTGCTTCATGTTCCTGCTTTACAGTACAATTTATTGTCTATTTGTCAATTGTGTAATGATACTAATTGCACTGCTAACTTTGATACTTCTGCTATGCATATAAAGGACAAGGCAATAGGGACACCTATATTGGGGGGTATCAGTTATCACGGTGTCTACACCAATTTTCGTCCTTCCCATCATACTTTAGCCACTTCACATGCTCCTGGGGACCTCTGGCATAACTGTATGGGACATTTTGGGTCCCGCATCTTAGATTACTTAATGTCTAAAGCTTTGATTAAACTTGCGTTAAAATTTAATAATAAATGTGTTTCCTGTAAGTTGAGCTTATCTATATAATACATAAAAGCAAAGTTTTAATAACTGTCATTTCCTTAACTCTCATTCACTTGAATTTTTTAGCCGTTAGATTAAATGGTAGGTAAATTAGAGTCGTTCATTTATTTCAATCAATGTACCAGCCAAGCAATCACTAAGGCCTCCATATTCTCTCTCCCCCTTATCATTCTCTCCAGTCTCCACGGGTCTGAAATTCGAATGGCCTCAGAATATTCCAGACCCCCTCTCTGCCGTCTGCCTCTGCACGCCGCTCCTCCCCCCCCTCTCTCTCTCTCTTCTCAAGTGTCTGCCCTGTTCCTGCTTTCACATGGCTTCCCCTATCACTTTTCCCCTCTGCCTCTCTTCCCCTGTGTTTGTTTTCAAAAATTTATAAACAAAAATGATGTCCATTGAAGAAGGACCGAGGGAGGTTGGCCATGGCGGAGGAGACGGCGAGGATGGGGCTGAGGCTGCGGCCGATGCATGGGGGACAGTGGAGGAACGCTTGCTAGCCTATGCGGTGAACCTCCATGGGACGAAAAGCTGGGACTCCATAGCCAAAACCTTCCTTCCCTTGAGAGGTACAAAGTCTTTTTGTGTGCAAGATCTGAGATGTCTTTTGTGTTTTTGATTGAATGGAGGGTCGATTGGCATGTAGATTTACCTTTGATTTTTTTTTTTAAAACGAAATCTTACTCAGTTTTGATTCCAATTGAAGGTGAACAGATTGGAGGAGGAGACTTGTCCAAGCCGGATGGCCCGTATGAAGCCTAAAGTTCTGAGATGTCTTTTTTTGTTTTTGATTAAATGGAGGGTCAATTTGGCATGTAAATTTATTCTGAGCATTGAATCCAGATATGTTTGCACAATCTCTCTTCTATTTTGCCTTTTATTTTTTTAAATAAATTCTTACTCGGTTATGATATGTTTCCCACCTCCGTTAGACTCCTAAGCACTCACAAACTTGCCCCCTTACTCTCCAATGCAATCACAACTTAGTAATTGCTCATTGCGCTCATGTTCTCCTGAAACGGATGTGTTGTTTTGGTTTTAATAGTCTACCAATTCCCCCTGTCTCACATATTATCTCACAACATCCTCTCCCATCTCATATATGGTTTTCAATTAATCAACTGAACTCTTCCAAACATATTTCCAAAGGATTCTGATCTTGCTAGGTACGCATAATCCTCACATTCTCTTGATGTTGTTTGCTTCTGATGTTGAGTTTTTGTTTCACCTGATTCTGTGCATTCTTGGTTGTGGGTTTAATTCCCCCCCCAACATCCCTTGACCACATGATTAATTATAATTAATCTTTAACATGAGTTTTATAAAATAGCTAAAAGCATATTCATCACCCCTTGCTCTAATAAATCATGTTCGAATACAGGCATGGATTTTGAGAACCCATGTTCATTCTTTGGAAGTATTACTCATACCTGAAATTTAAAAGATGCAAATTGCATTGAACTTCTCTGAGGTCGAATTATGTATTTCTTCCTAAATAAGATCAAATGCCACCTTAGCCGCCTAGAATTAGGAAATTACTTTATTCATGGAAAAAGAAGGAACAGTGAAACAATGGCAATTTCAGAGCATGAACGTTGACCCATAAACGAAAGAATACAAACAGTTTGATACAAGATGTATCTTGCCCATAATCACACAAGTAGTTTTGATTGATTATAATTAATCATGATAGAAAGAAAGGCATTCATGACCTGATGTTTCTCGATGATTGATTATAATTAATAATTTAAACACCTTTTTATCTGTTTCATTCTTGACCAACATATATTTGCCTTTCTCTCGGGTTCTGTTAACTACAAAATTGATTACATGCTTAATATTTACCCATCCAATATGGTATATGTTATAATGGAAAATAATGCACATATAATTGCATGCCCAATTGTATGCGCAATTGTATGCCCACTTTCAGAATGTCTATGTTACCCATTTCTGCTTCATCATCTTTTCTTTCTTTCTATTTGTAAAATATGGTACCTTTTAATTTATTTGGGCTTCGGTTTGGCTTTTAGATGGACGGTTTTGATTTCTTATGTTACTTCAACAACATTTGTCTACTATTTTGGGGCTAAATCAAGTACAAAATCGAACAAGGCTTAATATTTCTCCATGTTATATGTTATTGCGACAACTTTTAGAAAATAATGTACACATTATTGGATGCTAATTTATTGTAGATTATGGTGTACATATATTACATACTCATGACCGTGGGCAATGGGCTTTACGAGGCACTTAATTTAGTCCCTTCTTCATTACCGGTCCTTCTGTAGTACTTCACATTTGATAATAACATTATTCTTTCTGTTCATTTTTACAGCTGATATAGTTCTTTTTTTGGCGACGGGGTCTGCGTTATCGAATAATGTGATGGTGGAGAGTCATGTGAATGTTCGAAATTTCTGATTTCACTTTTAGACTATGTGCGATTTCAACTATGTTTCATCTATGTTGGCCAATTTGTTTTTGATGTTTGAATATGTTGTTCATATTAATAACCAACCAAAAAAAATTGAATTTACATGTTAATCCACAATATTCACTCGCAGTTAATCATATTCTATCAATGATTTTAGATAAATTTATATCTATAATACATATACACATACGAAAGTAATATTTGTACAATAATTCATCTTAAATTCTGTATGGTTAGATTAATAATGTCGTTGCCTAACTTGAGATCTCAGTGCTAAAAAAATTATCTTTGTTGTGTTCTGTTTTTTCTTTGACAAGCACATAAAATAAAGTTTGCATTCTTTTCTCGCAGGCATGCCCTCAATATTGATATTTGTTGAGGTTAGCTTATCATATTACTATATTCATTAAGTTCGCGTATTCTTCTTTGTTTCTATTCCATTGCTTTAAAATTTCCTTGTGGGAATAATTTGCACATATTGTTCGTTAATATTTGGGTACTATTATGCACATATTTGTCACCAATATATGAAGTATAGTATGCATTATAAAAAAGATATCGATATTAACATTAGAGCTTTCACCTGTTATACAGCTAACCCATTGTGCACATGTCCACATGAATTAAAACCAACAATTGATATATATACTATACTTACCTTTTGTTAAGATGGAAAACCTAAAAATCTACAATAAGAGAATAATAATTCCACGTGCAAACATTACCACAACATTTACGATGTAAATTACATATGTACATAATTAGTAATTACAATACTTAATGTAAATAATATATGTATATAATTATTATACAACGTATTTGGTTTCTAGAAATTGTTTAATTACATTATTTATACTTACCTATCAAGCAAATCAAAACACCCTTTACAGTATCAAACTTTGTGACCTTCCTACAATTCCTTCAATGAATAATAAGTCCTTTGTGAAATAAGAGGCAGCATTCTTAACATTTAGCATAGTTCATTTCCTAAATATTATACACACAAACCATAATGTACAACACAATCGAACCTAAAATAGCATGAAATTGAGGAAACTTCTATACAAAATCATACTATGACAGTCATATTTTGACAAACAGTCAGATAATTTACATACCAATCAAATTAAAGACATCTTCTACATTGTCAAACTTTGTCACACTCCTAAAATTGCCCATAAATTCATATTTACCCATAAATTCATAAATAACCACATTGGTATTGTTGTAAATGTTCATTGGTATTATTGTAACAAGGGAAGTAAATTAATAACCACATTCGTCTATATAAGTTCATTGGTATTGTTGTAGATGTTCACATGTGAACACCTTTTACTATATTTATGATATTTTTATAATGTTAGGATTAGGGGAATTTTTACAAGTATAATTTTACAAATTCGAAACATATATATGTATATATGTGTTATTGTTCTGATTATCAAATTACTTTAATGAAAGACCACAATGTGTGCTTCATTTTTTTTTTTTTTGAATTAGGTTACTTAATATAACATATTTTGACTTATTATTGCAATCCTGCATATTCTGGTGTTTGGACTTACTAAGCAGTCTAGCGGAATATTATATATTCTGATAACGTATTATTTTTGGATTTGGCACCTAAGATGCTTCATTGACTTTTTCTTGCATTCCTATTCCTATTATTGATTAGTGGTCACTCCGTCAATGTCAATGCTAATTTACAAAGAATGACCTCCTCGATATGAACTTGACAAATTTCGTCAAGTTGAATTCCAAATTGGAAAGACATGCAAGTAATTACATTTTCCAAAGGTTACTTTTTCCCATGCTTTTCGATAAATAAAAATGTAACTTACATTAATAACCTCATCCTTTTGAATATGAACATCCTTTCAGAAAATTGGCAAACTAATGTTCAGAAGTTGATGGTGGATTTCGTTGTACCTTTCTTTTCCCCCTTTTTTGATTAATTACAAATTAAACACACCTTCATTGTCACTATTGCAGTGCATATGATATATATCCATGAAGGTTGACACAAGGCATGGACCACATGCACTTAATTTAGTCCCCTCTCCATTGCAGTTGCATCTGTAGTAGTTTACATTCGACTAAAATTCCAATACTTTGCCAAAAATTTTTATCCAATAATAATAACGAACGCATTTTCCCCACCATTGTATGAGTGCATGAGTAACCTCTGCATTATGGATTGTTAGACGTGGACAATTCAAATTTCGAAAAAATTGAACAAAACTAATCCAACAATCCTCTAAATTTTCTCCATATTTATTTTCTGTACTGCATGAATTCGATGGTATTTTAAAAATAATGTGAAAAAAATTGTATTGTAATCAACATGAATATGATTGTAGGGTTATTTTTTAAAAAATTCAAATAAGATAAACTGTATTAGTTTATGTTATTGTTTAAAAATTCATATAAGAGAAATTGTATTCTAATCAACATAACCAGCAATTAGTTTTCTGTTGCACTAAATACAACATGAATAAATTGTATTCTAATCAACCTAATTCAATTCTAATTTAAAAAATTCAACTAAATCATGACATACAGTTAAAAGTTGGTGTCCCTGTTGTTCTACTAAGAAATCTTGACCCATCAATAGGGTTATGTAATGGCACTCGCTTGATTATTGAAAGACTTGGTACTAAGGTTGTCCAAGCCAAAATCTTGATCGGAAGAAATATTAGAAAAGTAATGACTATCCCACGAGTCGACTTAAGTCCTTCAGCTAAGGACTCACCATTTGCCTTGAAAAGAAGGCAATTCCTTCTGAAATTGGGTTTTGCAATGACTATTAATACAAGTCAAGGTCAAACATTACATTGTGTAGGAGTTTATCTTCCAAAACCTGTGTTCTCCCACGGTCAACTATATGCAGCTATATCTTGCGCCACCTCTCCTTCAAGGTTGAAGTTCTTAATTTGCAACAAAAGGGATGTGCCTCATAATATGACTAAAAATATTGTCTACCGTGAAATTTTCAATGCATTCCTGATGCTTGGTTAGTCCCTTTTCTTCCATATAATAATGATCTTATCTACATTCATATAGATTTCATTTCCTACCATGATGTGTTCACTACATTGGATTATACTAATCTATTTTCTTCTTTTATTAATGGTTACAGATATGTCAGGTTTAGTACATACTTCTATGCCTATATGTGCCATCAACCCTTGCGATAGATCGGTCACCCTAACTGTTCGACTCATGCAATTAATTATGGTTCGAGTATATGAGCAACGTACACTGTGGAAAGTTATATTCATGGACTATCAGGTATTGGTTTATTGAAGTTGCTAAAAATTTTGCCACCATGTACAAGTATATTGCTTATCAGTGGAGTTGATTGTTTTATAGTGTGATGAGATGTTCACCAGCATAGAAGGCGATGCTCAAATTAACCAATGGCGATCTATACTCGATGCTGGCAAAGTTTACCACATCTCCGGGCTCTTGGTTGATACCGCGATAGATGGAGAAAGGAATGTGGTAAAGAACAATTTGAAGTTGGTTTTTATCCCGAGATCGAGACTCCTTGGTATGGTTGAGGATTGTCCTGATATTCCTTACCAGCACCTACCACCTTGTGTGCCATTCATTGATGTCCCTCGGTGTCTAAGAACACGTGACAACGTTGTAGGTATGTATAATTAACACGGTGAACTTAAGTACCTATATTTCTATATGTATTTCCTCTCAATTATCTATAACATTTTCATATCATTTTGTTGTACAGACGGCATTGGCATGGTAGTGGCAATATCACCGTTAGAAACGACAAGGAACAGGGGCACTGCAAGGTGCGAATTATTACTTTCTGATATGCAGTATGTATTTCCATTACTATAGATTTTTCCTTTTCTATTAATACATATTACTCTCCCTAATAATATTGGTACATCTAATTCTTATATGTAGCATGCGCCCATTGAGGCTAACTTTATGGGGAGATTTCGCGGAAGTTGAGGGCACCCATCTTCAGCAACATTTGGGTACTGAAAATATACTTCTTGCTTCTAGAGTGCACATTAGAGATTATCAAGGTACCATCACATTCAATTCATATACTTTCACCCATCAAATTGTTTAACATCACTATGATGGTATACTTTATTAATATGTTTTCTTGCATAAAATATACTTTTAGGAATATCGGTTTCTACTTTATCAATTAGTAGATTGCTGATTAACCCGGACATTCAAGCAACAGAAGATTTTGAAGGATGGTATATACGACCAACAACATTAGTTTTAATTTCCATTTCCCCTATAAGCTGTATATACTTCATCTCACACATGTTACTCTCCCTACATGTATTAGGTTCTCTGACACTAAGGGTATGATGATCCATTTTGATTTCATGTGTAAGAGAATATCACGTATGTACAATCTAGAGAAGTTGTTCGACGCTCGAAGGATTAGATTATATGAATATGCATCTACGTGAAATGTAAGCTAGAAATTTCCCTTACAAATGTAACTTTATGCTTGCATATATTCTTTTAACAAAACATAATCTTTACAGTTCACAATATGCAGGTTAGATATTGCCGACTTTTTGCATACGTCATTGAAATTCACCCGTTGATTTATGATGTCTGCACTAATTGCAAAAAAAGTGATTACTCTTACATATTCGCTCTGAATGTACCTTACTGTACATGTCAATCTCCAAATTTGACACAAAAGAGATTTACGTACTTGATTGCCTATTGTTATGTACTTTGTTCTACTTTTCCAAATACATGTTTGCATTATTAAAACCGTCATGTGCTATTTAAAATTATAGGTATATCTTCAGAGTTCTCTTGCAAGATAATACAGGTTGTAGAGAGTTTACTGTTCTTCATGAGGATGCTCGAATTCTTTTGCATACGACGACTGCCCAATTGGATGTGTATGCATCGCGGGTATTACAGTTTTCCCTATATATCATAGTTAACACAGTTTATTCTTTTACTATTCACTATCCTATATTAATATTTTCTACAGCCATATGGTCATCTATCGCTTTATACGATTATAGATGATTATATAGGTCAACCATGGGTATTTGTCATGGAGCCCCTACGTCACTATGAAGTAGAAGTTCCTATCGCTTTTATTGCACCAATTCATTGGGAGGAAGAGGTTTATTACTTACGGAAGACCAATATTAGGTACACCAGGTAGATCACGTGTAAATATAAATTTCAACCCTATCATTGTCGTTCAATTAATTTCTAAAACTTTATTTCTTCTGTAGGTATAAAAGAAGGAGGTGGATTTTTCATCATTGGCGTGATAGATTGGTTGCTCATCATGTTATTTAACGTGTCTTTTGTTATAATCACTATCTACTATTTCTATCATACTATTATAGACCTTTTTCTAAGTCATGTGGTGTTTAGTTGTTCATCCCAATGGTTATATATGAATTTGCTATCCACATATATTTTTCATTGATTATTCTATCATCTTTTGTAAATTATGCTATTAACTATGTCTACAATGGCTATCGGTTCATTACTTGCATAGTATATGTCATGAAATGTCTATTTTAACATGCACCGTGCATAGCACGGGTCCAAACTAGTTGGAATTTAAAAGTGGAGTTTGTTCTACATTATATTAGTAATGCTAGTGTCATTAAGCATAAGCATAAGCATAAGCTCTTGATTGAGTTGCTCCATATATGTCATTTTGTTTTGGATGAAACCTCAATTGACTCATACATATTGTTTGATTGATTGAGGCTTGATTAATGTTAATTTATCAATACTACTACTTTGCCATAAACACAACTCGGAGCTGAGCTAACATGCTTATGTATCAACCACTACATAGGCGTTGTTAAAATTGGCATGAACTAAAATGGTGTTTACATCTACCTTTCCTGAGCTATCATGCATTAATTTTTTAAATCTTGACCTTTTTGCATTAATTTTTACCCCGTTCAACATTTCACAGAATAACATTTAACACCTAAATGTCAAAAATGCCCTTCGATGTTGAAATTTTGAAATTATACATAATCCAGGGACAAAATAAAAATTCTATTAAAATAGGTGCAAACTAAGAAAACACAAGAAACTCAGAAAAAATAGGCTAAAAATAAAATTTGATAGCTTCTAATAGCAAACATTAAGAAAAATAAGAAAAATAAAGTCTAGATAAAGAAATTTAATGGAATTTATTTAAAAATATCAAGATGAACTATAAAAATTAAGAAAATTTAATAAATTATAAACAACTAAAAACTTTCCATTTGTAAAAGTAAATAATATTTTTAAAAAATTTCCCTAAACTATTTGTAATTTACAAATCAAAAAATGATGGGTGTCTTCGATACTTGGATGTTAAATGTTATTTTATGAAAACTTGAAGGGGGGGGGAGAATCAATGCAAATAGATCGGGATTAAAAGATTAATGCACGATACAAATTTTGTGAATTCAATTACCCAAATTCAAACCTGATCGACATCCAAATTAGCTAACTCAGTGGGCTTGAAATCTAAATTGACCCAAACTGAACTAACCTTTCCATCCAAATTTTTTTCACCAAAGTTATTTTTGCTTATAAGATAAGTTATTGAACCAAATACCAATCATGCTTGAAGCTAATTTGAATTGAAAACAGCCAGATTCGAGACCGAAGCCAAATGAGGTAGCCATCTATCAGGTCTACTGTTGTGTATAAAAGAGATGTAAATTCCGGCATAATTTAAACAGGAAGCTCTAACACTAATTTCTAGGGATTTAACCAAATTAACCACCCACTCTCGACTATTATCTTACACTGTGAGTTAACCAAAATGATTAAAGGAGGGGGAAAAGATCTATCCACCATCCGTCAACTAATTTATCATCTAGTTGATTCCAAGGCCCTGAAAGACGTTTTAATAAACGCTGAAGAGAACAAATTGTCTACTCTTGGACGTCGTACTTTAGCAAATTAGCGACTGGAGGAAATATTCACATTTTGTTGTGTTCTATAATAATTAGCATCTACAGTAAGCTGAGAGTTTCTTTGCGAATTCTCTTGATATTATTCATAAGAAAGACACCTCTTAAATATTTTATCTTAATTTAAATTATCATATTATATAATTTAAAATTACTACATTTCCATAGTTATAATTACTTATAAATTTTGAATTATTAGTATTCGTTAAATATGTTGAGGAGAATAAAATGACACTATTTCTGTAATCGTGAAAAATTGTGCATAAAAAGATGGTATTACAAAATTTTTAAGTTGTGGCACCCTCCCTTTATTCAATCATGTTATTTTTTTTCAATATTATACATGATAATAAATCTTATAAGTTAAGACAACATACTTAAAAAGTGTCTTATAACAAAAGTATTGACCCAATTTGGTTAGTTAAATAACTGTAGAAGGGGTGAATAAAATGATTATCAAAGTTTCAAAATAATTGAAATATGAATGTGGAAAAGTAAGCATGGACAAAAACACGATAATAGAAGTAAAATTACATCATAGTCATCGTCGTCTATTACACGATATTTATAGAGGTTAGGCCACCATTACTTCCTTTACCTATGATCGCCCCTGCCATTGGGATTTCGAAAATTTTCCTTTTATTAGGTCTGTTGGTCACATTCAATTCCCTAACCATACAACCTATAAATTATCGTATAACTCGAGGTGTCCTAACGTACGTATTGCTCCCAACCATACTCGGTAGTCAGTCCTCCGACCAGCTAGCCGAACTGCAACCCAATACAAATAAAATACATTATACATTTTTTATAAGATTAAACAATAAATAAGTTAAAGATCAATATAATTGCAATTATATAGTTCCAACTCTCACTTTGATCGTTTTATCCAAGCTTCCACAGCTTCACCATTTAAGAGCACCTTGGAATGCTAGCCAGTATACTTCACAATAATATGCAGCAGTTGTAATGGATAACAATTTCCTTAATCAAATCCTGGTGCATGAATCTTGGCATTTGATAGCTATTATTTTCCATTTGCTACTCCTCTTGATGCACCAGTGTCTTTTGTTTGCTTTTCATATATATGAACGTCCCTTGATTGCACTTGATTTCCTTCCATCTTATTTGATTTATTCAAAATTTGATTGCCTTCCCATAAATTCATATCTCCAAAAATTAACTCATAAACGTTGCTATTTTATTAGGAGATGTAGGATCAAAGTAAGCATGTACTGAACCCAGTGTAGAAAATGTTACATCATAGAAGGAATAATATTAATAATAATTAATCACATTATTGGACCAAATTCTTTTCATCTTTCATCAAAATATCCAAACATAACAATCATTTCAAGGATAAAGAGAAAGCGACAAAGGAATTTATCATTTTCCTATTGGGAGAATATCTCTCACTAATAGTACTCCACTTATTCTGCATAGTATGATTTTTATTTTTCATTTTTTATTTTTTAAAGAAATGGCATAAAATTGGTAAAAATCAAAGCAAGCGGGACCGTGGTCCTGCACATGTTGATGCCTGGCACGTAAAGCGAGATCCTCTCTTAATCTCAAAATATAAAATATAAAAACCAACAAACCAAGTCACTATTGATTATTCATAAACTGTTACGCTGACACCAAAAAAGAAAAGAAAGGATTGGCCCAATGTGATAAAATTAGTTGATTAGATAGTTGATACTAGATAGCAGTTTAGATAGTAAATAGTTATTTAGATAGTTAACAACATTTTTAATTTACCTGTTAACAGATAACTGTTTAGGTAAACAGTTGAAATAAATTTGTTTGGTAAATTTAACCGTTGGGTTAGCTGATTAATGTAAATATATGAAAATGGATATAGATAACTTCTAAATATAATATTTCCAAAGGATATTTTTTGGCAAAAGAATATGAAGCTCTATTTTTGAATGCCGAAAGCTAATACTATTAGTTTTTCAGAAACGTTGCCTAAGCTACTAAACACTACTTAGAATGCTAATCAAAATATTAGGTTATCGAACACAAAAAATCAACTGATTAATGTATTAACTTGGTCAAAACACTAAACGCTACTTAAAATGCTATTACCGAACACGACCCTAATATTTCAACATAGGAGGTTAATCAGGTTCTAAGTTTAAGATTTGGGCATTCTTGAACTCTTATTTAGTAATAATAAAATCATTGTTCTTAAACTCTTACTTGTATGCTTGTTGTGGGCTTTTTTTGAACTAGAACTTTGATGTGAAGTGACTTAAAGATTAGCACAAATAGCATTGATTTATGTCATCTAAACAACAACTAATTACAAGGCCCAGTATTGTCTACCACACTAGGCAACCTCAAAAATGTACTATTTATCCGAACATCAGTACACTTTTTATAAGTAGTATGAATTGATTCAAGGAAAATAACATCGACATGTTCATTAACAATGTTTCAATTAATTAAATTAGCCACTGTTTATCCAATTATCATGACGTTTCACACATTTTGTCTAAAAACCAGTAGTAATAAAATATGTTGTTTAAGACAATTTGATAACTTGAAAACATGTATATGAAATACACTATCTCTAAATTCTGATAGAAGACGGCACTTTGAATTTATCGACTTGTATAAGCAACTATCTTAGCTATTTTATCAAAAATAATATAATACAACAACAACAACAACTCCCAGTGTGGGTTCCGCTTTCGTGGGGTCTGGGGAGATCCAGCTGTAGGCAACCTTACCCCTACCGGTATTCCTACCCATAAAGAGGTTGATTCCTTAAGACCCACAAAACAGTTTTTTGAAAAAGGTTTAAAGAGAAAACGATTGCAAATTAAAAACAAAGGGGGGAAAATGTGCCGGAGAGCAAAATAAACAAGGAGTAGAGACATACCGCAACCGACCATGGGCGCTAGATGCCGTCACATCTCAGAACAGTACGACCTGCAGACAAGCACACCCAAAACCCTACCCGCCCAACCCAAACGAAGCTACTACCACCTACGCGGCCGGTCCCCTACAATCAGAGACCTTAATCCTATCCCGCCACAACCTCATATCCTGAGCCATGTCCTCCGTCAGACCAGCAACTCTCAGGTCCTCTCTAACCACTTCCTCTAGGCTCTTATTCGGTCTATCCCTCCCTCTCTTTCCACCGGGGGGGACGATCATCGCGCACCTCCGCACTGGGGCGGTCACACTTCTCCTCTTTACGTGGCCGAACCATCTGAGCCTCGATTTTCCCATCTTCTTCTCTATGGGGGCCACATACCTATGCCCCTAAAGTTATCAAAAATAATATGATACAGACATTTTTAATTGACTTTTTAACTTATTTAATATTATGTAAACTATAGTCTTAATTGGACATATCGCACGCATCTTGAATATATACTAGTGAAGAATAAAACTAGATTTGTTGTTCTAGTTAAATTTTAAAAGAAAGAAAGAAAGAAAGAAAGAAAGAAAGAAAGAAGGAAGGGGGAAAAAAACTGGGTTCGCTGTTTCTGAAATCACGTACGTCCTAGGAGAGAGCAACAGCTTCTGGGGTTTTTTGTTTGTATATGGATTAGGCAACAAAAGTACGGGAAGATTCATGGTTTTTCCATGCGCTATAGATGCAATACCAAGGATAAAAGAATACAGTTGATAAAAAGAAGGGTAGATGGGAGGGAAAATGGGTAGATTAGGAATCAACAAGATGAAGTTGAAGTTATCAATATCTTGATTGTATTGATATTGTTCCATTGATCTTGATGGATTTCTCTATTTATAGATTATTTTCACAAATAACGAATATTTGATATGTTAAAATGTTACGACACTTAATGTCTTATTCCCTATATAAGTTTGTTATATTTTTGTATTTCTATTCACGCAATAAGAAAATATTATTTTCAATTAATGTCAACGATCTAATTATTAGTTACCTACGTGGAAAGGAGCAACCAATACACAAACTGCATCATTTTGAACTAGTGGCACCAGCTTTGCTAATTATGCAATGCTAAATCATTTGTGGTATCGGTTACTGGGAATTTGTTTTCATCAATTATTGAAAATTGACATTGTGAATGGTATTTGGTGGGGCGACCCAGTAACTAATGAAATGAATAGGGGACCCAAAAATGGTACAATTGAAGGATACAGACATATCGTACAACCCTATCATCCTATCTATGAGGTCATGACATAACTAATGTCCAATGGTAATAGTTAAGCGTTCGCCAACGTATTCCCACATGTAGATATCTATGCCTCCGTGGCCACATACCTTGGCCTACGTACCGACGTTCCAACCTGGCGATTGCGTTAAAGTACGGATTTGCCACTTTAGAAATGGTATCATAACTCGAACTAGATGTAAATTCGGATTTGATATAAAATATTTGATTCAAATTTAATAGAAGATAATTTGACTTAAATCTGACAAAAAATAATTTGAATGTAATTTTGATCTGAGTAGAATTGAAGAAAGGTTCATAATATCAGATTAAAATTTGATTCGATATCTTTTTTTAATAATTTTATTTTTTGGAAGATAGAGAAATTCTAATATCATAACTCTAAAAAAATCAGCATAAGATCTGCATTTTATGTGGAATACACCCTTCTTTGTTAACTAATTTCCTATTCCCTTTCGATCTTTTTTCCGATCTTTTATCTTTATCAATCAAAGAAAGTTATACTTTTTTCCTTTTCCTGTCATCCATTGTACTTGTATTACTGTCTATTCCTTTTTCTCTAAAGTCAATTCGCATTTTTTAATACTTTTTTACTTTAACATATTAAAATATTTGATATGATAAGTTATTAACATTACATTTACAAGTGAGCATAAACAAGATTGGAAACAAAAGATCATGTAAATATTGAATAGAAATGTATAATCATGTTATATTGGATTTTATCCGAATTTGATCTGATCTGAAACCAATCCAAATTGATTTAACATTGGATCCGGTAGAGTCAAATTTAGATCGAATTTTGAAAGCCGATTATTAATTGAATTGAATTTGGATGTGTATACATCTGATCTGAATTGGACCAATTACCATCCCTAAGTGAGTCATAGAGTCCTGTTATCTCGCCCTTTACTTAACAAAAATATAGGAGCAATATATTATTCTATTTTAGGTAGTTAAGAGCATTAACATATTGTTTAGTGCTTCTTATAACTTATAATTGCTTACGGTTAATTTTCACCCTTAGTATACGATCCTTAGTAGGGCTGGCAAAAATTCGAATCCAGGTCGATTTGAGTTCGAACAAATCGGACATTCGGACAAAAATTTCATACCTAGACCCTGATCGGATTATAAATCGGACACTCTGACCAGACTCGAACCCGGATCCGAATATTCGATGTCCAGATTTGGTTGTCCGAATGTCCAAATCTATGATATGATTTATAACATTCCGACACAAATGACGGAATTCGAATCCGATTTTTCAATGTTCGAACCTAGTTGTCTGAAATTGTTTTTAGAAAATTTTCTAGAGAATTTGGACTAAAATTACACATAAATATAGTTGTCCGATGTCCGAACCCGATTGTCCAATTGTCCGAATTTGTCCGAACTCGAAATAGTTCAAAAATTCGGACAACTCAAACTCGAATGCCCAAATCCGAACCCGATCCGGATTTAAATTCGGATATGACTGATTGTCGGAATTTTAAATTCGAACATAAATTTTATGACCGTACCCGATTTTTTCAGGTCGGACGAATTCGGATAATTAGATCAGACAGATTTTTATCAGTCATACCACTTAGTCATTTCTATTTTCTACACGTACATTTATAATTATTTATGATCCCTTATTGCTAATCTCACAGCTCTTTGCAAGTAAACAAGTTTTACAAAATAAATGCATGTAACTTGAAACCATTTCCAGATCGATGTTCTTCTTTGTTTGGGCCATTGGTGATTGCTCTATGTAAATTTGTGTTAACTCATCTTACCCTGTGATGAAACTCGCATAATATATTCTCTAGATTTTTTATTACTTCGTATAAAAACAGGAACTTATAAATGATTAGCGTGCTAGATTACGATTTTACAAATAGTTATCACCAATTGATTTAATGATAGTGGCTCGTGAGCATATTCCTGTCATTTGCCTCACTTGAAGTAGACTCTCAATATTTTGTTTTCTAACAGTAACGTTTATGAGATATCTATCATCCAAAAAGTTACACATTTGTCTTCAAATTTTTAATTCCTTTTGAGAAAATCATTTCACAAAAAAAAAACTAATAACATGTAAATTGGTCACAAAGAAAAAGGGAATATTAGTCACGAGCCATATCAGAAGACTTTATTATGAAACGCTGCCATTCAAAAATTTGCACTTTTAAGTATATATTAAACCGATAAAATCTTAACTAAATAGTTAAGATTGAGGTCTGAACATATTAGATTTTAGGTTTAATTTTTTTTATATTGTATTACACTGTCTTTATAACTTATTTGAAAAAAATATATATTAAAAAAATTGAAACATAAATGAAAGGAAGAAGTGAAGGGTTTTTAATAGTAGACATTACACCGGTTGCGCTTTGGACCATCGCGAAATCAAGATAATTAAGGTAGGTGGAAAAAGAAAAATGAATTGAATTGGGGGGTGTATATGTCAGAGGGAGTGGAATTGACACTGACCTCGAATAATTCCGATCATCATTGAAGTTAGATTGGATTTGATTCGGGTTTAGTTGTATTCACGTACAAATCATTCCACGTGTGCTCCGCCATCCTTACATACGTGTTTGAGCTGCTTACATATGATGATATAATATAATAAATAAGCAGTAGGGTGCACTGACCGTTAAAAATAAAAATAAAAATAGGGTGTACTATTTTCGTCCCTTGGTTGACCCCGTCGCTCGTTTACGTGTGCATTACATGAAACAAACAATCAATCATGCAAAATATTTTGCCATTTGTTAATACGTAATTTTAATTTTAATGGCAAGATGGATGGTGTGGCAAAGCAAGGTGCGGTGCTAGAGGCAAAGACGAGAATGAGAGCTCTATGTCACGGGGTTATTATCCTACCTAAAAGATTGATCTAATAGAGTGTGTATTATCACCGCATCGCATATAAGCTCAATATCTTTTTAATATTTTTTTCGATATGGGACTTTTATCAGTAATATTATCTCCTATCCAATTCTATGACGCCTTTATCATTGTTGGAGCCCCCTGCCTACCTCGTCAGTCAGAGCACTTGTGAGACATTAGAGTCGGATTTGGGTTGGATCTGATACTACTTGTCATGAGGCCATTATCCTCTCCCGAAAAGACCAGTCTAATGGGTGTGCAGTACCACCGCTTATAAGTTCAGGATCCTTCCATCACTTTTTCAATGTGGGACTCTTGTCTGCAACATCTAGCAGGTGTGGGGTAGCAGCTATGAATAGGAAGTGACGACTGACTCTTGGCGAGTAAACGATGGCATGAGAGGGAACCATGGCAGCTGGGGCATACGGCAAGTGCTGGCGGTTATGCTGGCGGTGGTGGGGATTTGGCTGGGTTGGTCATGCTGAAATTTCAAAGTTTGGCGAATTTCATCTAGACTTCATAAATTATTTTTTTCCCCACATTGTTATGGCCTTTTTAAGGTTGTTCGTAATTTTACAATAGTTTTGAATTCAAAATTTTATTAACATTTGTTTTTATGTTTTATATAATGCTATAAACTATATTGTGTACTTTTTTACGTTTTGTATAAAATTCATGAACATTTTATTTCTTTCAATATTTTTCAATTTCATCATTTTTATAGGAAGTTTTCTAAAACTTTTTGATAATTTTACGATATTTTTTTACAATATGTATAGTATTTTCATATCTTTTTCATATTCAATACAATGGTTTTAAGATTTTTTACATTAATTTCTAATATTTTTATCAAGAAATAAATTTAATATTCACAATGACCTAGCATAGCATGTCAACAAGTTACAAGGTGGCATTTAAGAAAAAATATTATAACTAAGGGTCTGTTTTTTTCATGGGTAAATTTCAAAATACAAACCTCAACTAACTTCAACTTACTTCAACCTTCTTCAACCCACTTCAATCCACTTTAACCTATTTCAACCTACCTTTACTATTTTAACCAAGTTTAATTTATCACATAAAAATGCAACCCACTTTAACTTACTTGAACCCACTTTAACTTACACCTGAACCTACTTTAATTCACCTTAACTTACTTCAATCAACTTTACCATTTTACCCACCTCAATTTATCCACGAAAAAAACAAACCCTAAGTGGCAAATATGAAAAAAAATAAAGAGTGGCATTTTGGAAAAATTTTTAAACTTGATGGCATTAAGGGCTGTGAACTCTAACGTCATGTCTTTGTAATAAACCCTTGGACGATTACCCAAGTTGGAGCCATAGATGATGTCTATCCATTGGATGACGATTTCGGCTAAAGGGTTACTTTGATTGGATGATAATAATGGTATTTATTTCAGCTAAAAAATTTATTGGATTACTTATAGGATCATAAGAAGACTTTTAGTATTAGTTAAAAAAATCTGTTAGGGAGCTTTGTATAGAGAGGGTAAATTCCTCTTTTAATAGAGCATCCAATGCTAAGTTAAACAACGAATTTGATATATGAGTGAAAATGTCGTCCTCTGTTATAATTTGGGAGTCTAATTGGCTTCTAGTAGATACTCTCCCTGGATGATTATGTCAATTTGCTTATATAGTGCCTTTTAGGGCTCCTCACTAAAGTCTGCTTGTTATGCACAATGGACTTTGAGTGGAGCACAACTTTCCTAATTTTATACTGTTGCATGCTATATTGCCATTCCTAGGACGAAGCATCCCATTTTGTCAAGGCAAGTTGATTAATCAGATTAAGGTTGGATATGGAAGAACATGTTGGAAGACAGCTAGCTCCCATAAACGGGGCTGTTGGAACTCTAGATTTAGGTTAGATACGACCTGTACTCGGATGTAGGGTGTACCTATACCATAATCCTATTTTCTGACGTCACTCTAGATTAATTAATATTGCCGCTTTGATGTTTAAAGCATGGACAAAATTTAAGAAAAAAGACTAATTTAGTATGATATTCTCCTTTTTCTAGAACTATGTACTTCTAGACTCCACTTGTGAATTTTATACTTGTGGTTTGTTTGTGAACTGCGATCCTTCTATTTTAAAAAAATAAAAAAATATCCAAAATGCAACTTCTTGCGAGTTCTGAAGAAAACTATCTAGTCTTCCTAAAATGAAAAATATAATTCAAAAAAATGAGATAATAATACACGTCTTTTATGCTACTGGTGAATCTAGATATTTAAAACAAAGGTATCAATATATTAACGTTATCACTGGAGTTGAGAAAAGTTGACCTGATACGATCACCGATCCGAATCCAATACGAAGTTAAGTGGGTTTGAGTATAAATTTTCAACCCGTTTAATTAAATGGGTTGAAACGTTCAACCCGTTTAATTAAATGGGTTGGATTCAGGTCGAGATTCTCAACACGAAACAGTACCTATTTAACCCATTTAATTAAATGAGTTAAATAACTCAACTCATTTTACTATTTATCATTTATCTATTTACTTTTTATTAGATAATTAAGAATATAAAAATTTTTAAAAATTATGAATTATGACGAATTAGGAAAATTTTAAAGAGTAATTATTTAAACTTAATTTCCAACACTATAATCACGTATTAATTTAAGATATTAAATGTGCAAATGGTTAATTAGGCGACTGAACTTGACTTGTTTATCTTAAATGGGTTAAGCGGGTCAATCCGTTTAAAAATTAAATGGGTACAGGTCAAGGTTTTTCAACTCGTTTAATAAATGGGTTAGGTTTAGGTCGAGAAATTTTCAATCCGTTTAAATTCGACACGAGCACGAACCCGACCCGACATGACCTATTACCCAGCTCTAATTATCACTAATATACACTATAAAAAAAAAGAAATTATATGATAAGTGCGATGATAGTCGATTTTGTGCAGAAATTTTGTCTCACAATTTTTTTTTAATAACGTTACGTATTGTACTTTTATACTAATGAAACTTGGTACGCAATAATAATATATACCACTTTTTTAATTAAGAAATTAAAAAAAAACTCTGGTAGTCTGCTACTACATTTGTTATCTGTGATTCTTCATATTTTTAATTTAATATCTAAATTGTGCGAAAGCTGTAGAATTTTACAAGCACCTACCATTTACGAAACCTATTGGGTACAAAACACAAATCATCAGTACCAAATAATAAGACCTCAAAAAAAATTCAACACTGAGCCATGAAGTGAACACATCGAAACATGAAATAAAGTTACGAATAACTTAGTAGATTTTTTTAGTGTATTTAATTTAATTTAATTTTTTAATCAAATTCTAACATTGTAATTGTAGTTTTTATTTTTTAAAAAATTAAAATTGTCACTATGTGGACCCGGCATTTTTAGTGAGTGTCCATATATAACTTTTAAAGCCTATTTTAGAGATGTCCATATATATTAATCTGGCCTCATTTGCAGTAACTCAGTAGAATTTTTTTGGATTAGGATTGTCCACAGACACCTCTATGGTCGTACCCAAGTCATATATCCGCCTATGTCTCATATGTATGAAATATTTTAAATCTGTACATCGTTCACATAATTTTTACCTTTGAAATTAACACATAATATTATATAAATCTTTTCCTTTGACAGACTGACTGGAAATAAGGAACTGAACACACACACACACACACACACACACACACATATATATATATATATATATATATATATATATATATATATATATATATATATATATATATATATATATATATATATATATATATATATATATATATATATATATATATATATATATATATATATATATATATATATATATATATATATATATATATATATATATATATATATTATAACTTATGCTTATGAAAGGGTTTATTTACAGCTAATAAATGTATCAGATCAAATCGAATTTGCATTCATGTCCAACCTTAACAGATAGAAAATCACTAAGCCTAAATCTTTATAATCCGTTTTATTAAATATGCTAGAAAATCTTGACCATATCCATTTAATTATTAAATAAGTTGACCTGAATTTGACTTATTTGCCAATACAGTAAAGTTTAGTCCACCTATTTACCATTTATCCATTTAACAGTTTTAATCTATACTATTAAATAAAAACAATGTTATACTGACGTGGATTTTTTTTGAATTGTCAAAAATTAGAATTTTTGGGCCATAGATTAATTCTTGCTCTTGATCACAACCGTTCAATATCAAAGTAACTAATTCTTATAGAAAGAAAAGAAAGAAGTAATCACTAATCATTTAGAAGGAAATATAAACATTAAAGGAAATTAAAAAAAATGATGAAAATTATGGTAAGAATCATTGCGCATACACATTGACATTATTCTATATCTTTGTAATTTGAAAGATTTTGTTGTTATTTTGTAGTAGATAACATAATTAAATATATTTTTAATCACAGCCATACATAACTAAACATATTCTTCACTAATCTTGCACAATAATCCTCCCTCTCCCCAACCGCCATAAACCCATTTTACCCCCTACCCTCTCAATCTATTGATTATTTGAACTGAGTTGACACTATTACTTTATATTTACACATTATTTACAAAAAATTACCCCTTTTAATATTTTCTGTCTCTCTCTCTCAAAACAATATAATTTTTGTATGGTCCACCAACAATTCTTTAAAAAGTTTGATATTTATATCCAATTCTAAAATGCTTCCATTTTTCTTTTTATCATCTTTTTCAATTTATAGAGATCAAAGTATATCAAAAAAGAGTATGCATATAATGATAAAAATACAATAACGAAGAAGTTCGCATGGATCAAAGTCTATCTAAAAATTTTCTTATTCATCCCTTTCATCTTTTTCTATTTGAATGTTTATATTTGATTGTTTTTATTTTTTTGGTCTGAATTGATGGGGATCCAAATATAGCAAGGAAGAGGTCTTTCATTGATCGAGGTCTAATTAAAATTTTCTTTTTTCATCTTCTTTCATTTTCTTCAACGTGAATTTATTCTATTTTTGATTGTTCATAGTATTATATATCTTTGCTTCAATCATTGGGATTTAAGTTCTATATTCTTTAAAAAAAATATTATTTCACCATTTAAAATAAAAGTACTCAACTATATCTATACTATTATAATA
Organism: Carnegiea gigantea; assembly: GCA_029747015.1. Taxonomy (NCBI): domain Eukaryota; kingdom Viridiplantae; phylum Streptophyta; class Magnoliopsida; order Caryophyllales; family Cactaceae; genus Carnegiea; species Carnegiea gigantea. Next base: position 69,992 of record JAKOGI010000396.1, on the reverse strand, counting down.
ACAATCTTTACAAAACTCTAGAATGGTACAACGAGAATTTGTAGGATTTAGTGTAGCATTAACTATAAAAATTATTCATGAGTTAAATCTCGTCGATTTTAAAGTTAAGATATCTCTTTATTTTATTTTAAAAATCTCCCATGATTTCGAATATATATGACAGAAGATAGATGATAATCCAATTATGTAGAAAAAATTAGGTAATTATATTTATTCATTAAATCTAAACCATAGATTTTAGTTTAAAAAAACCACCTTATCTAAGTAAAATAGCCATTATAATTTTTATTTTTTAAAAAAATTACTCATAATTTTGGTTATATTTGATAAAGAATACATGATAATTCTATTATCTAAAAAAGCTAAGCAGTTAAAAAAAATGATAATTTTTGGAAAAACCTAAAATGTTAGCTACAACGGGAGTGGTTTGTACGATTTAATATAATCTCAGTCATAAAAATTAATCATTTATTAAATCTAAACCTTCGATTTTGTATCTACTTTGCCTATCTATCTACACTATATTAACAATAATATTTGAAAAATCCTAAAATACTAACACGAGAGTGATTTGTGGGACTTAGTGTAATTTTAGCCACAATGTCATCAACTCATTAAATCTAAACCCTTGATTTTAAAGTTTTAAGAAAAATAGTTTGTAACTGCCGTCTATCTCTAAACAAAATACTGCTCTATTTTTATTTATTTTTATAAACAAAACAAGCAATACTCATGAAGCAATGGATGTGTGCAAAGAGTAGAAGAGCATATGAAAACCTCCTTCTTTTTCTTTTTGCTTTCAGTTTTTGGGATTGAATCTACCAGTATCATGGGATGGTGTGATTGCTTCTGCTTCAGTTCGTTTATTAATTTCAGTTTTGTGCCTATTGGATTTTCGTTACTATTAGCAATTCTTTTCTGATTGTATGCTATCAAGGTATTGGATTTTTTAACTTTTTAAAAAAATTTCTTAAGGGGTAAGAATGACAAATAGGATAGTCATGATAATGGAATTTTGGAGGAGGATGGTTGATTTGTGAGGTCAGAGATTTTGAGCAGAAGGAATACGGTGTATTGATTTAAAAGGAAGTAATCGACTTCAGAAAATTTAATTTTGGTTAGGGGGTAATTCGACCTTGAGGGTCTTTAATATACATTATATTTTTGGATTCATATTTTTTTTTTTATGGATTATCATAGGGAATATCAGATTTTAGATATGTTATGGTCTAAAATTTATAATCTATAAAGGTTGATATATAATGTATAAACGTTGGAGTTAAAATGAGGAAATAGCTTTGTTTTGGAAGAGATTTGGATATTTGATTATTCTCGAAGGTAGGGTTGTCTAATGTAAAGTATGGGATATTTTTCGCTTATAACTTAATGAAACCATTTTATATGTGAGTGATGCATGATTCTAACTGTCTCACGCTATGTGCTGATTATTTCATGAACCAAGACCTACTTTTAATGGGTTAATTTTCTCATGTATATTCCACTTTACAACTGAACTTAGTGAGATTTAAAACTTTTAGACATAGGGGAGAAGGATTTGATTCACCAATTAAAGATTCCATTGACTAAAAAAAGCAATTTTGCTAATTATATGACAAGAAAATCAGACAATGCTTTATCTTAATATTCATAAAATATTTATGCGACAAATAATTTTATAAAATGAGTACTCCATAGTTTTTAAATTATAATTTAATTTAAAAGATAGTCCGTGCATCGCACAGGTCTATACTAGTTGATACAAAATTATAAAGCCTTAAAAAACAAGTTCAAAGATCATAGCAAGCTGTTAGGGTCCAAAACTCTCACAATCTATTATAATTCATGTTCTTATTTTTATTTTTAAATTTAGAATTTCCAAATAAAATAATTTATTTTTGGTGAAAATATTGTAAAATAAAAAAATAAATCGATTAGTTTAATTTGTCTAAGTTGTCTAATTAAACAGGTTAAATACGTATTTTTTCGTGTCAAAAATCTCAACCTCAACCTAAATTAATTAATTAAGTTAGTTAAACATGTCAGCTCATTAAATTAATTGGGTTAAAAATCTATAACCGAGCTCACCTAAACTTGTGTCAATTTCAAATTAATAATCATATTTGGTCAACATCTTCATCTCTAGGTTTATATATATTATTAGACTTGACCTTAGGGAAAAAATTTGTTTTATAAATAAAAGGACCAGTACAAAGAACCATTCTAATATCCTTTTCAAAAGTCCAATTTTTTCTCAAATTTGCAAATCAAAACATATAGCCCTCTTGATATGCATGAATTTAAGAAAGTATTCTCATGTTATAGCTGAGTAACTATATAATGCCATAAGTATCTCTTTTCCCTAGAAAACCGTAGCCTACCCTTATCTTACCTTCTCTCTAGAAGGCCCTAAATTGTTTTTATTTCTTAGGGGTTACATTGTTTTTTTTTTGTTAACATCAATATTAAGCCCCAGTATCTACTTTGTTCGCATTCCTTATAATATTGTATTTGCAAAAAAATGTTTCGACTATTAAACTATGGAGACTTTTCATACCTTCTTCTAATTGTTGTTATTGTGATACATATCGAGTCCCTTTAGCCTTACACTGAGGTATAAGGATAAACCCATCTACCCAAAAGTCGCTTGTTATCAAATTCCAGCACACAAACCCATTTTCTCATGGTATTTTACCTAGTCAATGAGCTCGAAAACAACCTATGATTTATTGAAAAAGTGATCATGTCTACTGTTTGAATATGTAAATATTTTTAGTAGATGTTTGCGTTTGAATTCCCTAAAGTGGTGAAATTTTTGTCGTAATAGTGCAGGTTTTTACCCTGTTAAATTTTTGAATTTGGGTTAAGTTTTTTTTCCTGCCTAATAATGCCCAATTGATAAAAGTCCAAGTTTTAAGGATTCTCCAAGATGTCTGTTTTCACCCCATGTGCTAAAATTTGGCATTAGATTTTAAATTTGGGAGAAATTGTTAAAATAGGAGGGTATACAAAAATTTAGTTTTTGAGCAATCTGAATTTTACCCTTGTTTGTGGGGGTTGCAGTTGTATTCCTTGGAATTAATCAGCATGGAATGAATCTACACTCACCAAGGAAGAAATTCTAAATGGCGGCATCCCCATTGGCAGAGTAGAGTCGTCTGGAAGCTTCCTAAAATGTGGGATAAAATCTTGAAAAATTACAACTCACTATAGTTGTTACTATCATGAAATTCTGATTTAATTTTCTAGGATAATCTATAAGACTCCTATTGTTCTGCTTGCATGACTTATGTACTAACTTAGCTCTTCATTTTGGTTATTTAAATACGCCTTTTCCTTAATGCAAACTTAGATTTTGATAAATTACTGAATTGAAAGAGGTTATTTCCTCTCTTCAAAAATCTCTTAATCTTTGTCTTTATTTTAGAATGGTGATTTAGAGTCTTTCCTTTATAACTTCTCTTTGGTGGCTTAACCCTTTGGGAGAGAGATTTGATGGAAAGTGTTTATCCTTCATAGGGTTCTCATTTTTGGGCTATATTCTCGCAACCTCCTAGATTGTTAAAGGTTGAATTCAAAGAGGAAGATCCTTTGGTGTTGTGATCCATTGGTGTTGTTGATCTTGAGAGTTTGAGGATTGATCCTCATCAAGTTGGTATCAAAGTGAAAAGTCTTAATTTTGGTTGATTTCTCTATAAAAACATTTTCCTTTCATATCCAAAAACTTACCCTTTGATCTCCCCATCCTAAGTTTCTCTTATTTTCACCTCTTACTCAACGCCTCTCACTCCACAAAAGAACCCAAAAAATAGCCCCAACTTTTCTTCTACTCCACAAAGAAAGCCCTCCCAAAAATTATTGGAAAAGACCCCCAAAATAGAAAATTGGCACCCCATCTAGCGCTTATGTACATGCCCGTGCCACATTTCAGCAATTGTAATTTTCACCCAGAAATTAGCCCGATATGACTGTGTCACTTTTCTTTCACCTACGCTTCATCCTTTCATCCTTATTTCATCTAAATCATGAAAGATATTGCCATACTTGAACGTCAAACTCTAGTAAAGAAGCTTAGAAGCCAAAGGACATAAGCGAAGGCGATTAAAGAATCCACTTGCTTTAATAGTATTAGTTTAAATCTTACCATTTATTAGAGATGAGTTGAAGCACTTGAAGATTATTTTGAGGCAAAAGGATGCTTGGGTGAACAATGCTTCATGATAGCTACTGAAAAACTCCAAGGTTATGTCTAATATTGGTTTGGATGCCTTAGGAGGGGAGAGTTCTTCAAGGCAAGCCTAGAATCAAGACTTGGGAGTTGGTTCAAATCGTACATGGGTGTGAGATTCTACGGAGACTTGCACTTTGAGGAAGAACTCTTGGAAGAAAATTTCATTGTCATTCAAGAGGAGGTTAAAGTTCAAGAGAAAAGGCCTATTTTGGTCTAAGAAGGAGAAGTGTCTACCATAGTTCAAGAAGAGACCAAGGAAGAAAATAAGATTATTTTGGATCATGAAGAGAAAGAAGTTGAATCGAACCGACCTTGGAGGTTATACTATCTATGGTTTCTCAAACTCACTCTTATGCTCTCCATTATCCCAAATTTGGGGATTGAGATAAACATCATCAAAGAAGCTCCACTTTCATTTTCAATGAGCAAGTTTACAAGTGCCGTTGTATATGATATGTTCCCATGGATGCTCGGTTTCTATTTTTTAGAAGACCATTAAAATTTGACCCCCCTTACTAAAAAAATGTGAAATAATGAGATAAATTAGCGACGGATTCAAATTCGTATAAGATATCAATGGATATAGCAACTGGTAATCTAGATATGGAATGTGTCATGGATGACGACGAATTTAGCGACGAAATAGATGTTCCATCGCTGATTTTTTCAAAATGGTGATGGAAATTTCATCGTCATGTCAATTTTAAAATTTTTTTAAGATCGGGGACCACAATTCCTTTGCCAAACACTACTTTTAAAATATTTTCAAATTGGTGACGGAAATTCTGTCACCATTCCATCACAAGGCCTCATTTAAGAAACCAAATCTAGTTTTTATTTTTGAAGGTTGATGCTACAATTCGAAGAAAGAGAGACAGCTGCCTTGGGGCAGTTAGTTTCTCTCACTACTTGTAGTTATAATTTCTATAGATTTTTGAATTACGTTGTCAAAATTTCATAATTACTCCAATTTGTGTGAAATTTGCTTCAACATCTTCCTTAATATAATTTAGGTTTAGATTTGATAATTTTAGTAAAAATATGATATGTTGGTGGAATGAAATGTTAAAGTTTGAATGTATTATCAGTTTTTTGAAATTTATAAGAATAGAAATATATTTGGAGAAGTTTATGAGTAAATGTACAAAATTATTGCATTTTATATGTCGAATGTGAAATTAGGAGGAGTAAAAATAAATAATTAACGTAAATATGCATGATTTAAAGGAAATAATTGTTAATATTGGATGGTGCATTTCAATGAGATTGTTGGCATAAACTTGATGCTATAATATGGGTTGTATGCTAACGTCTAATTAGTGGAACATGAATATTTGAAAATTTTCATGTATGTACGTTAGCGCATATGTTTAGATATTAAATTATGTAGCTTATATAATGCATGTTTCTAATGATATATATAGTAAATGGATGTACTTATATGTATTTTTGTGAATTAATTAATGTTGTGCTCAACTGATAAAATATATGTAATATATAATTGAGAAATTTACATAATTATAATTATATAAATTGAAATTAATACTAATCCAATAAGTTTTGTGAATATTGTTGCTTGAGCAGAAAATAAATGGCCCTTCACATCATTAGTAGATGTATAATAGATTATTGCCTGATCATAATGGTTATACGTAAAGGTTTCTAAATGAAGCAAATCAATTTTGATGCATTTGCAAGCAGGCAAGGTACCAAAGTGGGGGGAAATTTAGATGTCTATGTGCGTAGTGTAAAAATAGAGTGTACTTAACACTCGATGAGATAAAGATGCACCTGATGTATAAGAGTTTTGTGAAAGGATACTGGTATTGGGTAAGCCATGGAGAAGTAAAACCTAAGCAATATGATTTTAGATATTCTACTAGTGAAAAGGTCAAAGCTAGTGGTTTAAGTCATACTATAATAACTACAATGAATGTTATGTAGATCATGTAGAGTACATGGCTGCTGATGCCATATTAGCAAATTAAAATGTAAGGGATGAAGAGCCAAGCACTTGTGAAGAACCACTCTATAATATGGTTCAAGCTGCTCAACTACCCTTATATGATGGTTGTTTTGTACACAATAAGCTTTCAACTGTTGTTCGACCATTGAATATCAAGTCTGATTATAACATTTCACAAAATTATTTCAATGACATTGTTCAGTTAATGAAGGAGATGTACCCACCTAACAACCGTGTGCCAAACAACTTTAGCCAGGCGAAGAAGGTTGTTAAAAAGATGTTGGCAACAATGTGGTACACATTCATTGCTGCCGTAAAGGCAGCATTCTCTTCTTTAAAGAGGACTCAAACCTTGATGCATGCAAGTTTTGCGGCATTCGAGATGGAAAAGGCAAAGGTTGGAACAAAAGAATCAAAGTTCATTATCGTATGCAAGGATGCATTGCTTGCCATTGAAACCTCGACTTCAGAGGTTATATGCATCAAGAAGCACTGCAAAGCACATGAAATGGCATTAAGAATATCGATGTGAGGACGGTGTTTTATGTCATCCATCAGATGGGGGTGTGTGGAAACATTTTGATAACAAGAACCCTGATTTTAGTACAGAGCCTCGAAATATTCGGCTTGGGTTATCTGTAGATGGATTTAATCCTTACACTTTGTCTTCAAGATCTTATTTTATTTTGCTGGTGGTGGTTACACCTATGACCTTCCCCCAAAATGTGTATGACCGCACCATTTATGTTCTTCACTTGTGTATCCCCCACCCTAAAAATCCCAAAAATAAAATAGATGTTTATTTACAACTTCTTATTGATGAGTTGAAGGAGCTGTGGCATGTTGGAATTGAAACACATGACATATCTATAGGTAAGACATTTCAAATGAAGGCTGTACCTATGTAGACCATAAATGATTTCCTAGCACATGGAATGCTATCTGGATGGAACATTAATGGTCAATTGGCTTGTCTAGTATGTTTGAAACAATAAAAGGCTTTGAGACTCAAGAATGAAGGTAAAATTCTCGACGTCTGATTGTCATCGGTGTTCCTTACCATGGAATCACGCATTTGGAAGAAATAGAACTTCATTTAGAAAAGGCAGAACTGTTACGGGGGGTCCTCCTCGCCGTATATGTGGGGAGCATCTCTATGCTGAGGTGGAACACTATCCAATGGTAACGACAGATGGTGACTTTTAAATATCAGGATTTAAGAAAAATGAGTATAACTGGATGAAGGAGACCATATTCTGGGAGTTACCTTGCTAACAACACTAGTTGCTCCACCATAATTTAGATATGATGCACATAGAAAAAAACTTCTTTGAAAACATCATTAACACTATTACGGATGTTCTTAGAAAAATAAAAGACAATGTCAAATCAAGAATGGATGTTGCAAATATATGTGATAGGGAACAATTACATTTCTAACCAGGCCCAAGTGGCAAAATGGTTAAACCAAAAACAAAGTTTACTCTTGCTATGGATAAAAGAAGAGAGTTGAGTGAATGGGTTAATGGACTTAACATGCATGATGGATACTGCTCTAATTTGAGAAATATTGTCGATCCCATTGAAGAAAAGTTTAACAATATGAAAATTATAATTTCCATGTATTCATGGAGACTCTATTATCCATTGCATTTGATACTCTCTTGTATAATGTGTTAAAACCTCTTATTGAAATAAGTAGGGTTTTTAAGAATTTGTGCTACACTATAATGTGAGAGGATGTGCTTAAGGAAATGAATTGAAACATTGCCATTACTCTCTGTAAGTTGGAGATGATATTTTCTCCAGGCTTATTCAATGTGATGGAGCACTTACCGGTGTACTTGGCAGAAGAGGCACTACTTGGTGGTTCTATATAGTACCGATGGATGTATCCATTTGAGAGGTAGAGTAAATTATATTTGATAAAAATGCATTTAAAGAACTAAACTATGCAATCACTTATAAGTCGTTGCTTAATATTATTTTATTAGGTACTTCAATCGTTTAAAGAAAAAGATAAAACAATAAGTGTATCCTAAAAGTTCAATTATAAAAGCTTACTTAGAAACTAAAAGGACGTTTTTTGCCTCCTATTACTTCGGCTCTAATGCGCCCTCCATACACAACAGATGTTAAAGAAATGAGGATGACCATGAACATAATAACCATTTCCCAACTCTATCCTTGTTTGAACTGCAAGGAGTCACTATTGAGAAGGAAAGATCAAGGTATCTTACAGATGTTGAATATATTACTGCTCATCTTTATGTGCTATTAAATTATGATAAAGTTAAGCCTTATATTGGGTGAGTGCTACCTTTCAACAAGATAAGTTGCAATTGAGTTTATGCTTTTAAAAAGTTATTTATTTACAATGTGTATAAAATATCACAGAATTTTCACAGAATAAGTCAGAAGTACACATCCCAATGTTAGTAATGGTGATGTTAATGCCATCAATGAAACTCATTTTGTAGGTTGGTTTAGTCAAAATGTAAATAATTGAACTTATTCTCTTAAAAATACTACGACACAATTATGTGCATTGTATTAACTAAAATCACATCCTGTGTCACCTTAGGGCATTACATTCAGCTATTTGACAATCACAAATATTTGTACTTGACACAATTGGCTTTGAAGCCTAATAGACATGTATTAACACGGATGACATATAGAGTTAATGGATTTAAATTCCACACAGAAGTGCTCAGTGTTGGAAAGAAAATGTATAATTATGGTGTTGGTGTATGTTGGACCAGAGAAGGTGATATTGAAAATGATTATTATAGCGCACTTAAAGATACCATCAAAATTGAGCATATAGGTGAACCACTTAAAAGATGTGTGCTATTTAGTTGTGAGTGGTTTGATGCCACACTGAATGCTGGGACACGATCTCACAAACTAAGCAAACTTATTGAGGTTCATCGTGCAAGCAGGTAAAGAAAGTAAGATCTGCTCATCTTTCTGAACAGTGCATCACAAGTGCACTTTATGCTACATCCAGATCACTCAAGGGATAGTGTCAATTGGCTTGTTATCTTACCAACCAAACTAAGAGCCAGAGTGGATATACAATATACTTTACCATTGCTTAGCAACAAATAGGCATGGCAACATCGTTGCACTTGTTATGATGTTATCCCTGCATCATTAGTGGATGAAAGAGTACCGCCAGAAGAAGTTAATGATGATATGTGTTTTTCATTTATTGAAGTAAATGATGACATAGGTGAAGTAGAAAAGGATGAGGGTGATGAAGAGGATGAGTGGGATGATGAGAATGAAATAGATGAAGAACAGGGAGATATACATTTACATGATGATGACGACGATGACGATGATGAGAATGATAACGAGGATGGGGATGAGGATGATGATGAAGATGATGCAGACAATTAAATACTTATGAATTGTTATATATTTCAATCCTTACCATCATTGTAATGCAAATGTGTATGAATGTACTTTTATTATTACTAGTGTTATACCCTTGCAATGCAAGGATGTTAGTTAATTTTTGTTTTAATAATATTAGTATAAATAATTAATAAAAATATTTTTTTAAAAAGTGGATTAAAAATTTTATAATAGCATAATTATTGTTTGCTTTATGTTCTCCTTTAAAATCACTCTAAATTACTTTTGTTTTCATATGATAATGATTTGTCATTTACCATTTTTTATGATTATCAAACACAGCATAGCGTAATTAATTTGTGATGGATATTTTTTAGGAGTTAAATGGAATATATTTTAATTTAACTTAATTTCATAAAAATTATATTACAATCTCATAAATTGCTCTACGTAAGATATCTGAAAATCAGCCCTATATGAATATTCATGTAGCCAAACAATCTAAAACAATCTTTGTACATGTTATCTTATATATCATTCATAAATTGCCCTATACAATTAAATTGTTACATGGAAATATGCTATGACTCATTTACAATGACCTCAAGATCTAGACTTTAAAAAATAATAAGTAGTAACAATTAAAATTAAGGTAAAATTTGATTCTTTTATCTAATTGTATTCTTTTAATATTGAAAAATAAAATGAATCAATTTGAAATACAAAAAAATTAATCATTGCACACCAAGCTAATCATATGAGGACTTACTAAAAAAATAAAATAAGTTAGGAGTGTAAAACCATGCAATGAATAATTAAGTTCATAACATATAATAAATTCTAATTAATAGCATTGATGTTGATTAATATGCCTCAACTAATATGCACTAATTGCAAGTTGCCAAGTCATCATTTTGTGCCATGTAGGATGCCACATGTCATTCATACATTGTTTGTATCCAACTTTTAATATATATATATGATGTGTTAATTTTAAAACATGATGTTCTAACTATTGTGGTGTGTGACTAAATTGTTAATATATACCATCGTTATTTGTACTTATATTTGTTGCCAACTATTTTAAGTATAGATTGTACCCCCCATCGAGGTAAGTCCTCTACTCGAGGTCGAGGAATAAGGCGTAGGAGCTCTAATGCACATCCTAGTGCAATGGACTTTGATTCACCTTCTTCCTAAGCATCTCACACACTAGGTGCTCTAGGAACAATCCCTACTCAATTTGGGATAGATGGGGTCTTTCCTTCCTCACATCCCATACATTCCTAACCAGACATTCATTTCTCAACAATTTGCATATAACAGTGCAACCAACACCCCTGTTGCCAACACTGTCAACCCTACTCGTCAAACTGTCCACCATAACTCTAACTAGTCCCAACAAAATATTAGAACTGGAAATTGTGAAGCACAACTTAGTCATGGAAGCACTCGACCAAAGACGTATATTGGGCTAGATGGTAACATGTAAGTGGGAAAATTGTCATGTGTTTCATACTTCAAGTATTTTGTATAATGTCGCGTTAATTCGATGTTTTTAGTTGAAATAGGTTTCTCCTAAATGAAGATGCTGTTGGTAGGATTTCTCAGATTTTCCAAAGTGAATATGATGAACATTGGCCCTCTTGGGATAAAGTGCCTAAACAAGTTAGAGATTTGTAGTTTGGAGAGTTCAAGGTAACTGTAGTAACTATATATTAACACTTTGTATATACTTGATTCATTATTATGAAATTATTTGATGTATTTGTGTTTTCTTATTTGCAAAAGTGGTTCACATGGAATCCTATACATGATAATCAAATTAGGAAAAATTTTGAAAACAGAGGCAATGCACGTTTAAGGAATTCCTTGGCAAGGTACAAAAGTACAACAAGCAACCTACATGCCTCGGTGATGAGCAATGGAGAGGACTCTAACAATATTAGGCAAACGAATCATACAACAAATTATGTGAAAAAGCCCAAAAAAATCGACTTGGTGACCCAGCTAGTCTTGGACTATCTCTTCACACTTGTGGCTCAATCCTTAGGAAGCGTTTGGTAACTAATTATACATCTTACAACTTCTTCCAGTTATTTGTTTTATTATGGTGGTTAATGTGGTTTTCTGAATTTATATGACACATAGAGGGAACAACGTGGGACGGAGTCAACAATTGTTAAGTTATTCGCCCACACTTACAAACTTCAGGGTAAAGAAGATGGACTTTAAGTTGACAAGAAATCACAACAAACATACGTAAGTTATTCTTGATAGTCAATCTTAATTAGTTGTTCATACACTTTTATTAAGTATGATATATTTGATTTTTTGTAAATGTTGTGATATCGGTGGAATCCTGTAACACCCCGAATTTCTAATTCATTCTTTATTACTAATATTAACCTATGTGGTAGTGGAAAAACCTAAATGGGGTGCTACCGCCGTATTTCCTTCTTGGAAAGACCAGGCTGAGTATCAACCAAAACATTCATACAAAAGATTTTTTGAATAATGCCTCAGTTTTAAGATTTCAACCACAATTATAGTAGCGGCTAGGCTAAAACAAAATCTATTACAAGTTCTTTCCCAAAACAATTGCTTTGATCCAAATGATAACTTAAATGATGGAGTCTCACTCTAACTTTAGGTCCTCATTCCTGTGCACATGCATATCACCTGAAAACAAAATATTTTACAAAAATGAGGTCCCAATAACAAACACCCCTAACAGTAGAGGTACGCACACAAATTGATTTTAAAACATTTTAGGAGTGGGGTAAACACATAAGCGATTCAGATAATCCACATTCTTACAAAAGCCTGTAACTACTCCTTGTTTAATCAGTTTTAGTTTTGCAAGGGTGAGCAACCCCACTGGGTCTCATGGCCTGCCTGTAGGTTGAGAGCAGTCGCTTAACCATAACATGGCCTACCGTTACTTGGACGGTTACCGCTTAACTAACCCTGGCCTACCACTTCAATGGATGGTTACCGCTAGCCTGGCCCACGTCCGTCGATAGAGAGGCACGTGGCCGCTAACATGCATGCACTACACTTGGGAAGACTAAAGGCCTTTGAAACACAAAAGAAATCAATTTCCTCAATATCACCCATTCAGTAGATCATTACATGTTCAAATTAATAATGTCCTTTAGTCCACATACCCAGTCCAAGCCTGGCCAATTATGGTCTCAAATATCCACTTTCATTTTGCAACTCAACCAACCTCAACCTACACATTCGCTAGTTTAGTAAAACAGTGTAGTTGCAATTCGTAAGAAGAAATCACATCACGCAAATGCGGTACAAACACCAAACCTTCACACAACACGTTCAAATAATTCTTCAATCAGAAACACAATTCACAGTTTTGAAGCACATTCGGGGAAGGGTTAGGGCATACTTGTTACCTAGTAGACTGTAACTTACGGGCTCAATTTCCTTTAGCTTGACCGAGATATCCGTATCTGGAGTCGAAAAACACCCGTATTTTAGCCCCCAACTATACAAAACACATCCTCACCCTATCCTTAGCCTAGAATAATTTTTCTACGATTTTTAGGTCACTTTAGGAATTTCTGATCGTAGCTAGTCCTGGTTCCAGTTTCGGTCAGAATCTGGACTCAATTTTCAAAGTCTATATCTCAAGTTTCCCTATATTGAAACTCAATATTCTTGCCCATTCTAGAAAGTCAGTCTGTCCCCTATAATTTCTATGTTCAGTGTTTTCCCAAAATCTATCCAACAGTAGGTCAATTTTCTCAAAGAACCTACGCTGTTACCGCTACCTAGATCTAGGCAGTATTCGGTAAATCGGCCATAACTCATCCAATACAACTCTGATTTCCTTGATTCAAGAACCAAATTACTCTGCACATCCTGAACTATCCACCATAAAAAGTTCATGGTTTTTGGGATACTTTAACATTGTAGGTTGAATTTTTAAAAATGGTTACATTCAGTCTCAAATTAGGGGTGTTCTATCGACTTTGTCCCCGTTCAAACGGGTTCCTCTGGTTTGGGTTTTCCACCATGTTAGGTCACCCAATTACCCACACCCACACTAACAATTTCTAATTCCCTACTAACCTAAATCAAGCCAAAAATTTACCTTGAGTCGGTTTTTGAAAAGAGGTGATGAAGTCCCTTCCTATTCCCAATTCCAAGGCTAAAAATTTTAAACTTTATGTCAGAAAAATCATAATTGATCAAGGGTTTGCAAAGATTAAAAAAAAAAAATGCAAGATGAAATTTCAAGTCTTGATGCATGGGGTGCATGGGTGTAGCACCCATGCATCAACACTCACCATTCAACAAGAGGGATGGTAGTGCTCCGCAAGGCTGGTAGCTAGCAGTTAGGCGGTGAGGGTTGCTGGATACCTAGGCAGTGAGGGGTGAGTGAAAGGGAAAGTAGAGAGAGAGCGAGAGCATGAAGGGGGAGAGAGAGAGAGAGCACGAAGGGAGAGAGAGAGGGAGAGAGAGAGAGTGAACACGAAGAGGGCGAGAGAGTGTGGGTTGAGGGGTGGCTGCCACTAGGGTTTAGGTGCAAGGGGAGACTTGGCTAGGTGGGCTTAGGGTTTCGGTGGGGCCGTATGGGCTAGGGGAAGAGGGAGGGGGTTAGAGTGGGGGAGGGACACTTAGGGTTACAGTTATTTGGGAGGAAAAAGTAATAAATTTCAAAAATAGAAGTTGGAGAGAAAGGTAAATAATTTTAACAAAATAAAACTAGAGAAAATCCAAAGGTAAATAATTTTAACAAAATAAAAGTAAAGAAAATCCCCCTTTTTTTTCACGCTTGGCTGGACTTAGACCATAAATCTTAGGTCAATCCATAACAATAGTAGTTTGACCCACAATTGAATTTTTGGGGTTTTACATACTTCCCCACTTAAGAAAATTTCGTCCCCGAAATTTAAATGAATTGCAACATATTCCATCATCATGAAAATGAATTTTCGGGATTTTATGAATCCCTTTTGAACAAGAATTTCAGAACATCATCACCTCTCAAGGGACCTTAGTTGGCCATTTTCAAGATGCATCTCAACATCTTCTAAATCCAAAGGAGTTGTAGGTGAAGGCCTATACAAACAAAAAGGGTCATATTTGCGGCATTGGAGATAAGATCATCAATATTAGGGACTCCTCCTACTTCAGCCTCTCTCAACGAGCCTATATAATAAATTCAAACACTATTTGTATTTGAGTTATTAATAGAAAAATTATGCACAACGTCATTTTAGGATGAGTTAAGTCATTGTCACTAATATATACTTCGTATACATACTTTTTTACAGGTACAGGTCAGGTGCCATTCTAACAGGAGTTGGATGATTTAAGGGGCATGGTGACAAACTTGTGGGGTGAGCTTACTTCACAAGCTGAAATGTATCAGATGCTTGTGGAATAACGTAGTGATTAGAGGAGTCTAACCAAATGATGAGCTAATAAATGATGAATATAAAATCAGCAAATAATGACTTTTTTTCAAATGCCGTAAGCTTTCGGTTTGAGCTCTTAACCTCCATTCACTAACCCTCCACAACATGATGAAGAGAATGAGGACAAGGATGAGGAGGAAGAGTATGATGATACTAACCTTGATGATTGACTCTTGACTTACTTGCTTCTTCCCTCTCTATTCCTTGCTTATACATATATGTGCTTTCCATCTATATTTTACTTGCTTGACGATGGTGTTGTTAAGTACATTTATATTTTCCAGTATTGTATGAATTTGTGACGGATTGTGATGAGACACTTGAAAGAATTTGGTTTGTATATGATGTTTGGCTTGGTTGTCGATTGAGATGTGTTGAAAATGCTTCAAGTGAAGCATTGGTATTGAGGGGGTTGTCCTCGATGTATTTTCTCATAGGAAATGAAATGTATTTGTAATATGGGATAATTACGAGAACAAAAATTTTATTTAAAATAAGGGCAAAAATTGCAATGAATAGGCAACGGAAAGTCCGCGGTGCAGATTTTTTTTTTAAATAAAGAGTTAGATGGCGACAGAATGGGCATTCTATCGCCATCAGTGACGGAAATTCCGTCGCTGATGGCGATGGAATGAAAATTCTGTTGTCCACTTATGTGCCTTTTGTTCCCGCCATCTCTGCGTATCTGTCGGTAGGTGGCGATGGAATTTCCTAATTCCGTCCCTGAATCAGAGACGATAAAAAATGCGACAGTTCATTTCCGTCGCCAATTCTATTATTGAATTCAAAATTTCATCGTTAAATTGCATTTTTTCGCCACTGATTCAGTCACTGAATAGCTTTTTTTCTATGGAGTGCCGAAGATTGTCTTTCATGAAGGACCCAATTTTAATGATCAAACTTTCACTCTCAATCTCCTAAATCCTCCTCAATATCAAACCCCATAAAAATTAAAAAAGCTTCACAAATAAATCATTTGCCCTTTCAAGTCAAACATGAAACTCTCACCCTTGTTGGTATAAGGGCCACTTGACTCATTCCCCCCTGAAAGTGAGCTTGCAGAAGTCAAGCTTGTGAACGATAAGGAAATGTCTTTTGATATGAATTATGATTATTATATTAAAATTTTCAATAGGCTCATGAATATTGGAAGGATTGTTCATCCCATTGTAGAATGCCCTAAAACCGTCAACAATGCATAAATGTTAAAACTCAAGGTGTACAATAAATTATCAAAATTAGTGTCCTTGGGTTTCAGGCATAAGGATTTGAGGGAAAATCCTTTTGAAGAGGGGGATTTTGATGTGGAGCAATATCCTACTTCATATTTCTAAGTAGGTTCATAATTCACTTATGAGTTCCGGATATGTCAAATAAAGCTTTTAGTAGAAGTTACCCATAATTTTCACCTTCATAGGTTAACTTTGAAATGCTTTTTGGATGAACAAATAATCTCAAAAATTAGTATTTTAGGTATGATTGGATAGCCTCAGATGTCTTAACGCTGTAGATATCCTTAAAATTCTAAGAATTGGGCAAGTCATAGAGCTTAAACCAAGTAAGGGTCAGTGCAGGCCTGGATATGCACGGTTTTGATTGAGAATTTAATTGGGTCATCACATGGATGACCAATAGGTTAATATTTTAGGAGAAGTTAGTAGACACATCCAGAAAATTTCTACTTGATTATCACCCCCAAAGTCCTCCATATGGGATAGTAGATGATGCCACCAATCAAGTACAAATGCAGTAAAATTCCAGTCTTATATTTAGACAACTCATCACTAGCCTAGAAACTTCTAATTTGAGTTTGCTTAATTTGTTGTTAGACTGTTCTTTTTTAGGATGTGTGCTTGAATCTTATTGGTTCAACCAACCCCCTAGGTGCTTCATTTTTGTTGGGTTATGTTTGTATCTTGGGGACGGATGCTTTAATTTTTGTAGCTATAAATTAGCCTCCTTGTATCTAATTAAAGATAGACTTGATTTAAGAATTAATGAACAAAAAATATAATGCTTTTTTCTTCTGTAAAGAAAATCTTACTCTTTATTTCAAATACTTGTATATTTGGATGGTGCTTGAGTCAATCCTTTAGATTAATTTCTAATGATTTATTTTAGAGAATTAATTGGTGGATTGTTAGACTAAGTGGAGGCTTGAGTCTTTATCTTAGTCATATCCATTTTTATTAGTTTTTTCCCTACATTCAAAAATCCACAAAAATTTTATTAATTTTTTTGTTGTTACTCAAGTTTTAGCTTGGTTAATCAACTTGTTACTTGGTGTTCCTTGATAATTGTTGATGGTTGATCATTATTATAGTTGAGAGACCCGCATTACGCTTCAATAAGCAAAATTAGAAGTGACGTTTTGCATGGAATGCTTCCTTTGGATGCTTGTCAAGTTTTGCTTGTTGTATCATAGTTGTTCGATAATTGTGTGAGTTACGATGACCATGGCCATACCCCCACCCTCAAGCATAAAGGTCAAGCATTAATAGAGGCTCGATTACCTCCACTTGTACCTCACACATACAAACTAAGGGTGGCATGTGAGAAAAACCTCTATATGAGTGAAACACAGGTAGAGAGCACAATTGGCAAGAGCAAACCTATCACCGCCTTACTCCTGGTTGAGTCAAATACAAGTGAGGAAGTGAAATCCTACACTCCTTAGTTCAATCACCCTTGAATGAATCTTGGAATGAAGCCTTTCATAGTGTGATGTCACTTAATGATTACAATCTACCTCTTCAATGTGAGCCTCCACTCTTCTTTGATATGACTTGTGATGAGTACATTGAGATTTTCAACAAACTGATGAGTGCTAAATCTTACACTTTCAATTTATTTGAGAAATGGTTCCTTAAGAGTTTCAATGCCTCTTATATGTTCAAGAGAGTAGAGTACTTAACATACTAGGTATTTTCAAACCCAAAGGGAGTATTATGTAATCAATGTAGGTGTTAATGATTTAAACCCCAAGGATTTGAGGAAAAATCCTTATCAAATAGGGGAGATTGATACATATCAAGTCACCTTAACCTTGCACCGAGGTATGAGGATCACTTGTCATCAAATTCCAGCATATTGGCCTACTTTATTATGGTATTTCACTTAGTAGATGAGCTCAAAATTTAATGATCTATCCCTTATTGGAAAGATGATGGAGTGTACTATTGAGATATGTAAATATTTTCAGTAGATGTTTGTGTTTGAATTATCTAAAGTGGTAAAATTCCCATCACAACAATGCAGGTTTTGATCCGGTTAAATTGCTGAATTTGCATTCAGTTTGTTTCATACCTAATGATGTCCAATTGATGCAATTCTAAATTTTACTCATTTCCTAAGATGTTCATTTTAATCGCATGCGCTAAAAGTTGACATTAGATTTCAAGTTTGAGAGAAATGGCCAAAATAGGAGGAGTAATGTGCATAAAAATTCAGTTTTGGAGCAATCTAGATTTTATGCTTGTTTAAGGTGGTTGTAGTAGTATTCCTTGGGATTAATAAACATGGAATGAATTCACACACCCAACGGACGAGGCTCCAATTGGAGGCACCTCATTGATAGAATAGAGCCTCCTAGAAGCTTCCTAGAACGTGGGAGAGCATCCTGGAAAATTGCAGCTCACTATGGATGTTATTGTCTTGGAATTTTGATTTAATTTTCTAGGATAATTTGCAGGACTCCTAT
Source organism: Carnegiea gigantea (assembly GCA_029747015.1). Classification (NCBI taxonomy): domain Eukaryota; kingdom Viridiplantae; phylum Streptophyta; class Magnoliopsida; order Caryophyllales; family Cactaceae; genus Carnegiea; species Carnegiea gigantea. The sequence goes on along the minus strand of JAKOGI010000396.1, from coordinate 51,285 downwards.
TGCTCCACTTGCCAAATTAATGTAATAGCTAAGCCCCCCATTTTGGTTATTTAGAGACCCATTCCTCTCAATGTGAACTTTGATTTTGATAAACTAATGAATTGAAGGGTTAAAGGTCATTGTCTTTCTCAAAGATTTTTGAATCTTCATCTCTATCTTAAAGTGGTGCTTTAGAGTATTTCCTCTACAATTTCTCTTTGGTAGCTAGAGCCTTTAGGAGAGAGATTTGGTGAAAAGTATTTGTCCTGTATAGGGTTGTCATTTTTGGGTTATGATCTCACAATCTTATATATTGTTAAAGATTGAATCTAATGAAGAGCATCCTTTCGTATTGTGATCCATTGGCGTTGTTGATCTTAAGAGTTTTAGGATTCATTACCGTCAAACTATCTCTTGCTCTCATAGAAATTTTACTAAATTTCTTTTCATTACTTTTTTGTTTTTCCATTTGTGAGGGTTGGTTTTTTCTCCTCTTTGGATGGGTGGTCTTATCCCTCCCTTTTGGAGAGTTTCAATAAATGTTATTTTACTAATAAAAAAATTGTTTTTTGAAATAGAAAATGTGACTGTCAGGATGTCCAATGAATTTTTACCAAAAATCGTCTCATCAACTAACAGGAATGCATCTTTCGATGGAATTTCCGATGGACTTGCCTTCTATTGGAAATTTTATAGATTTTAACAAAATTTCCTTTGAAATTCCAGGGGATTTTTTTAGAAAAGTCAGTTTTTGATATAATTTTTGACAAAAATTCAATTTTTTAAAAAATATTTTCTCATAGAATTTCAGACAAAAATATTACTATTGCAAAAGAAGTTATTTTCTAATAGCGCTACTAATGAAATGTTCAGTCGAAAATTTAAAAATTAAATTTTTATAATTTTTTGACGGAATTCTCCTTGCATATTCTAGTGAAGATTCAAACTTTTGAATTCCAACGGAATTTTTCCATTGGAATTTTGCTGGAAATCAAATTACACGTGGTTGTTACAATTTTGGAACCCCATTTCGCAACTGAACTTGAAGGGTGGGAGCTTACGTCCCAAAATACCTCCTCGTCCTCATTATACAACCACCCTAAAAATCTATGTCTTCATTTTTGGGCTTCTATTCCAAACACCTCTACCAATACTCTCACTGTCGCATCAATTGTCATAAGCCACAGTACCTATGACGCCAACCACCAAGCCGCCGACGTAGACTACCGCCGGAGCCACCATATGGCCACTCTTGCTTTTTTTTTTTTTTTTCAGTTTTAATTTCTTTCTCTCATTTTATCTTAAACATTACTAAGCTTTTAGATTTGGATTATAGTTTATCTATTACTTTGTTTTTGATTTGTAAGTAGTGTAAAGTTGTTTGTGAATGTTAGAATTTAATTTTTTCTTCATTAGTTTGTTCTTGATTAATATATTGTAAATGAAGTAAGGGCATGGATAGTGGCTGCAAAAATAAATTAAATTTTTGGTTTTTTAATTGGTTTATGATGCAAAAATAAGGTTATTGTAGATATTCAATTTTCGTCAAGTGGTTTATTGATGATTAGATTTCGCAGATATTAATATCTTTTTAAATTTTGAAAAATATTCAAATTTTCGATAGATTTTCGACCAATTCCATCATAACTTTCGATGGAAGCGTTATAATCCATTGGAATTTTTGTATTACGAAAATTTTTAAAAGTTTGAAATTTTCTGTAAACTATACAATTCAATCGGAATTACCATCAGAATCTTCGATAGAATTCGGTATGATTAAATGTGTTAATCTGTTGAAGTATACACTTTTCTGACAGGCATTATTCCAATGTCCGCAATTTGTCGGAAAACCCCATTTTCGATATTTCACCTTTTTAGTTCAGGAATTCAGTCGGAAAATTCGTATTATTTAGTAATGTTTCAAGTTTGTCAGATTTCTGATCAAATTGTTGATTGATTGTACTACAAACTTTCAATTGATGTCTACTATTCGAAAACAATGTTAATAGGTAAATGCTCGTAGGAAGACAGCTATACCATAAAAGTAAGGGATTTATTATTTTATTTTAGATTTGTATTCATTTGAGTTTGATATCTCTTATAAGTGTACAATAATTTGAATTAAAAATATATGCCACAAGTATATGACTATCGTTGTAGTACTTGAGGGTCGTCTCTACAGGAACGAGGATGAGAATGAGGTCATGTTTAACTAAATTATCCTAAACAAAATTAAATTATTCTAACAATAAAATAGGCTAAATTAACTACTTATTTTAGCTCATTTTCACACTTTTGAAGATGGCAACCAAATAAAGGAGGTATTCAAGTGAAAGAAGAACGGTTCAAAGCTAAGTACTCACATACCCTACTCATTGAAATAATTAAATTGAGACAACCCTTATATCTAACTTCCTCGACCAAATTATTGTTAACAAAATAGCAAAGACTAAAATCAACTAAATTGACAATTAAAAAGTCACTAAAACAGAACCAAAACAGGGGAGAGAAAAATTGAGATGAATGCTTCCTTGCTTTACAGCTCGACCCAGCTTCAAGTTCCATTCATGGTGATTATCCACATTCATCAGATTCAGCAATGCCCACCGAAGCAGCCACAACCCATAAATGAAACAAAACAGAAAAACAACCTGAACAAGCCTCGAAGCTCGAGACAAGGTATCACCAGGTTCAAAATAGATAAGTAAGGGAATGAAATAGCAACTCAATAACCCAGAACTAGCACAAACGAGCCTCAAAGCTCGTTAAAAATGGCGGAAATGACATTAGCGATGCTTCAGCACAGCGAAAACATGGGGGATGGAAAAATCCACAATTTAGCAAAAGTCTAGTTCTAAATTTGTGCAAAGATTAACTAAACCCAGGCGTAAGCAGCAGAAATCGCAAGATATAAAACGAATCTAAACACTCGAAATTAAAAACAAAAAAATCGACATAAACCCTAAAAATCTCTAAACACGAAATTCATCATAAAATACCTAAAAATTGAATTAAAACTATTAGGAACCCTAAATTAAACCTAAAGGCCTAAACTAAAACCTAATTACCTACTAATCACTGCTGCATCCTTTGATTTATATGCCTTTTCTCCTCTGCTTGACTGTCGATGTGGGGTTTGATGTGGATGGTGGAGATGAGTGCCAGCAGTGGTGAGTTGGCAGTGAAACGCATGAACGATGGTGGAAATGAGTGCTCGTGATAGAGATGGTGGTGGATGACCAGATGCTGATGGAGTTTGATGGTGGATGGTGCTGGTGTTTCGAAGAGAGAGACGGAGGGTAAAGAGATAGATCAAGAATTGAAAGGGGGTATCAGAGTTCTATGGGTTGAGTGAGAGCCAAGAGAAGAGAGAGAAAGTGAAACTAGGGGGTTGGCAGGCATGTGAGGTGCGCGTGGGCTAGGGGTTTTTTCGATTTTCCTTCTAATTTTTTTCTTTCTTTTGGGTTATAACAGATAATGGGCTAAGGAATTTTTGTAGGGTTTGAGTAAATTTGGCACAATTTTTTATTTTCATCATTTTTCTTCATCTTTTTTTCACATTTTTCTCGAATTGTTCAATACCTATAAACAAAGTAGAATCAAATAAAAATCTAAAACTTATAATTATTACGAGCATAAATCGGGTATAAAGTATTCTTAGTGCAACTAATAAGTGTTATATGACATTTAACCAATGAATTCGGGTTTTATTTTTAAGAAAAATTGATGATATAAGATTGATGATAGTCAATCAATTTATATAGGTATTAAATTGTTTAGTCACACTATGAAATTGTGGGAAATGGTGATTGAGGGAAGGTTAAAGAAGGATACTTCCATTTTCGAAAACCAATTTGGTTTTATACTAGCTAGATCGACTACTGAAGCAATTCATCTCATAAGAAGACTCATGGAAGTGCATAGGGATAGGAAAAAGGATCTTCACATGGTGTTCATAGATCTAGAGAAAGCATATGATAGAGCACCACATGGGGTTTTGTGGGAGTGTTTAGAGGGGAAAGGAGTGTTGGAGACATATATCCAAGCTATCAAGGATATGTACGAGGGGAGTAAACACAAGTGTAAGAACCTCAGGAGGAGACACAGAGGACTTTCCTATAGATGTTGGGCTTCATCAAGGGTGAGGTCTAAGCTCATTCCTTTTCACTATCATTATAGATGTACTCATAAAAGGGATTCAGGACAAGGTACCATGGTGTATACTATTTGTGGATAATATTGTTCTCATCGATGAGGCTACGGATGGTCTTAACAGCAAGTTAGAGCGATGGAGACATAGCTTAGAACCTAAGGATTTTAGATTGAGCTGATCAAAGACTGAATACTTAATATTGGGTTCAGTGGTGAGGAAGCAGGTGGGGAAGAAGTCACCATGGGTGGTGTGGCAATACCAAGGGTCGAGAAGTTCAAATATTTAGGCTCGATCATTGAGGATAAAGGAGATATCGATGAAGATATTAGCCAACGTATTAAAGTAGGATGGCAAAAATAGAGGAGTGCTTTCGGAGCATAGTGTGATAAGAAAATCTCTGTAGGATTGAATGGGATGGTCTATTGTATGGTAGTCAGGTCAATTTTGTTATATGGTTCAGAGTGTTGGCCAATCAAGAAGTCTTAAGTCTAGAGGTTGATGGTAGTAGAGATGAGAATGATTTGATGGATGTGTGGATACGAGGTTAGATAGAATTAGAAATAAAGTGATTAGAGAGGAAATAGGAGTTACACCCATAGAAGATAAGATGAGGAAGACTAGACTAAGTTAGTTAGCTATGTTAAAAGGAGGATTGAGGATGCACCAGTGAGGAGGTACGAAACAATTAGCCTTTTGGGGTGTAGAAGAGGCAGATAATGATCAAAGAAAAGTTGAAACGAGATGATTAGAAACAATTTGAAGTTTATAGGTCTAATGGAGGACATGACTTAGGATAAGAGTTTCCGGAGAGCTAGGATTTAGGTTACAGATCATAGATAGTGTACTTCTAATCCTTCCGTTAGCTTTTGTTTGAGTAGTGATTGTCGTCATGTTATACTAGCTATCATTATTTCCTGCGTAGGATGCAATCCTGCAGGTTAGTAGATTGATCTTAGCAGGGGTGTTATTATCAGACCTCTTTTTGCTTAAGTCGTAGTCTCTTCACAACTATGGTTCCTCCCTCCACCTTTGATTGTTTGACTGTAGATTGCTATTGGCTAGTTCAGTAGTATGTCATCTCTTGCTGCTCAAGGTACGCAAAACTCTTACCCATCATATATTGTCCATGTTAACTGATGTTATTTTAAGTATTTAGGTCTTGTGTTTGCTAAATTACTTTATTAACGAGTTTTCAACATTTAATTGTATTCTTAAAACGCTTTATGAGGGTCTATTGGAAACAGTCTCTCTATGTGCAATCATGTACGTAGGGGTAAAGCTGCCTAAAGTTGGATCTTCCCAAACCTAGCGAAAGTAGGATTAACACAGGGAGTTGTTGTTGTTGTTGGTGTTGTTGATAGTCAGTCAATTTAATTGATAAAATCTCTAAACATTGCTGTTGTATATGTTGGTATTATTGTTGGCCCATAAAAGGGTGGAAGTTGTCCATGACAAACTTCCTACATTGACAAGGCTCAAATTTAAGATTTTATCAAAAGAGAAAAAATGTTAAATCATCTAAACCAACTTAGATAGGTATTATTATTATACAAGTGAGTTTAGATAATCACTACATACCCCGACCTTTATACAAGGCAAAACAATACGGAGAACGCCAGACATTAGTTTGGATTAAATTAATCAAATTTCATGCAAAACCTTGCTTCCATCTATGGCGAACGGCTATACAAAGTCACCTAACCCTTCTAGAGAGGATCAAAACATTAGACACACGGCAAGAGTTTAATTTAATTAAATTTAGCTTAATATCACAGTAACAAAGGCGAGACACATAGCAAATCATATCCCTCCAAGTGATGATGTGGATAGTCCACTTCGATTTCAATTTCAAGGAAAACCTCTGCTTCTCTACCTACGCCCACTCATACTGGGATTAATTATTGGATTTGTTTCTTTTGGCAATAACCACTCAAAGTTATTTGATCAATTCACTTTTCCAATCATTGCTGTAAGCATGCAATCTTGATAGCACCACGTGTAGACATAGATGGAGACAGTGTTAGATGTGTACTGTTTTTTGATTATTAATAGCCAAAAAAAAAAAACAAATTATAAGTTCCAAACTAACAAAATCAAACCACAACATACACAAACGAAGCCCAAATATAAATTCTTATCAAACAGAAAATTAAAACGCAAAGTCTGAGGTTGAATACACCAGCTAAGGAAAACACTTGTCAACTCACGATATGAATTGATCAGAAGTTCTCAACCATAACTCTTGCAACATAAGCATCATTCTACAAATTAATCTATTAGAAAAGTTTCAACTGCAAAGCAACACTACGAATTAGAAAATGTTAGACATTCTAACAATTAATTATTTCAAGATTAGAACTACTCCAAATTAATATTTACAAGTTGGTCAGAGCAAATTCAGAAGGGATTGAACACAATCAATTTAATGTATACCTAAAATTCATGCTAAACTTGGAAATATGATTACGTAAATAAAGTACGGTTGTGCTTTTTTTGTGACTGATACATCAATCTAAGATGTTGATAATAAGATTTTATTGTTTCGGATATTAAAAAATGACTTTAATGTTATGCTCAATATATACAATTTGTCCTTGTAGAAGAAAATTAACTAAAACTCTATTATCCACGACTAAATTTCACCAAGGATTTTAGTTATATTACATTCTAGTTCTATTAAGCATGACATAAATGTAGGTCAGTTGGGCATGACTCCAAAACAAGGAGACGCGAGTCAAGACAGTGCTGGCGCTGAGGTCCCGTAAGTGGATTGGAATCGGCATGGCACTTAAGTACTTACACGTACTTCATCGTCAACCTTCGGCTTAGTTAGGACTTTGCACTGACATGTGGTCAGCAAATTACTTCGTCTAAAATATCTTCTTGTCATCATGTATTGAGTATTCACGGTCAGTTAATGGTTAGTCTATTTCATCCAAAAGTGCATTTTTACTGTTTGTTTATAAAATCATGGGTTGAATAGCATCCCCTTTTATCCAACTTTGTAAATTTCATATATTTCTTAATTACCATAGCATGGTAGATCTTTTACTAATTTAAAGATGATAATCAAGAAAGAGAATGAAAACATATCAATTTTTTATGGGTTATTATTTTCGCAAAATTGTTTTTTCAACCAATGTATGTATTTAAATAATAACATTTTTGGGTATATTTTGGAGATGTTACTAGCGCATGTCGATATTTATCACATTTACAGATAAGGCAAGTCCGCACTTTTACTTTCATTCTATTCTAGGCCATAGTATTGCCATTTCCAACTAGCGAGTTTCTTAATATTCTAGCCATTGATAACATAGGTGAAGCTATTAAAAGAAGGATTATCTAATGTTAATGTGATATGTTTACAGGTCTTACCTTTTTTTATTTTAAAAAAAAAAAAAAACTGAACACATTGTACCTACTAGGATTCCTTCTACCTAATGCCTAGTACTACTGTAAATCTAGAGCTTTCTTACCAGTATTTCAATGTGGAACAAATGTATAATTAACAACAGGTACAATTCTTCACTTTCTTACATTGAAGCACCAGGTAATAAAATGGTGGAGCTGTCTTGGGTAGGGCCTGGACAGGGCAGGTACGGTTGCGATCGTCAATTTCCCAAACCAGCACATCCCCATCATTACCATCATTAGTGTACGTACCACATTAGCCCACGATGGATCCTCCCACATGTGTACGTAGTTGCCTCGCTAACTAGAAACTACGTAGTTTAGCTAGGGTTCGAAATCTTCCTACCAACTTCACGATTGAGGTCTCAGCAAACTCCAATCACCAAAGCAGAAGGTATTACACTTCCCTTTTCTTCGCTTAAAATATGAAAAACATAATTAGTGCAATATGGTTAAGTTCAATTGACAAAACCTCTACTAGAGAGTTCGGTTCAAATTTATCTATATATTTTATCTTTAATAATTAGTTACTAGTAATAATTAATAAGAAGTAACGTTCTTTCAAAGCAAATTTTTTTCTATTCACAACACTTAAACCCGTAACTTTAGTTTAAGAAAAGTGTGAAAGCACATCAGTAAGCGTGTTTTAGTAGTTCAAATTTACCTATGATGAGTGTTTTTGTTTAATTTTCGTCTGAAAAGGCTATCTTTTTGGGGGTGGTGGTGGGAGTGGGGAGACCTTGAATATGGAAAAATTTTGAATAAATTATTGGATAAATATGAATAACTTTTTATTCAGATTTTAATGTTAGATTTGAAATAAATAATTTAAAATATATATACAATTTTATCTGAACTTATTTTCTAAACTAAAGTTATCTAAACTTATTTCTAGTAAGTCGAACTTTTCAAACTTATCTGACAATTGATATATTTAGAAAACAACATAAGTAGACATATAAAGTTGAACTTCCCTAGACTTAATGTTTCTAAATTAGAGTCATATGAACTTATTTCTGAAACTTATTTTGAAAAAACTAAATAAAAAATAGCCCCTAAATACGTTACTTATGAGGTTCCTTCATTGGGGGATTTTTTTTTTTTTTTTTTTGAAAGAGCTTATGTGGTGTACAACTGTGGAGATAACACCTTGAAGTGACAAGTGATGACTAGCTCAATGAAAAATAGGTATTTAATATGTGGCAGGTTTTACCTGTGTCCATCTCACATAAGGTGTAGTATGAGATGGTGACTTTAATGTTGACTTTTAGTAATAATTAGGGTATGTTCACAACTAAAAGCGATGACCAGCTGAATGAAAAGTAGGTAATTAATATACAGTATGTCTTGTGTGAGACCATCTCATATAAGGCATAGTATGAGATGAAGACTTTTATAGTGACTTCTAATAATAATTGGGATGATGCACACATCTAAAAAGTGTCCCCTTTTTATAAAATATTCAATGATGATAAACTGATCGAATAAGGCTTGGAGACCCCTAATATTGAAAATGAAGAGCCTTAAAATGTAATAACATCCCTTAACCCACACATCCAAATTCAAAGATGCACAACAGAAGTTAAAAGAACCCAAATGAGCTTTCTAATGACATATTATACACCAAAATCGAATAAGAAATGGAAGAGATATAAGTCAAACATTAAGGCTTGTGTCGAAAATGACACATGTTCATTATTTTGTTTATATCTTCTTCCGCACTTATCAAAAAAGAACGAAATTAGTTTCATTAGAAAATACACTCAATAAGCTTTCATACAAAACACTCAAAATAGAGGTTGGATGAGGAAGTTATGGCTAGAACAAGTTGTAGCCCAACATTGGCCCCAAAAACCTAGGTGGGTCTCTGGCCTGAACTAGCCAGGAACTAGGAGGGGTATCCAGTCGCAGAATACTAGCTAGGTTCTTAGTATCCTTCTTCACTCCTAAAATAAGTTACAACTATTACTGTTTTATTTGGATTGCCGCAACCGTTCGAATTAAACCTATTAAGAATTAAATTATGTCTCCTTTATCTGAACCAACTCATCCTTTAAGCACTATAAGGGGGCAACCCCTAGAGGTTGAACTCACATCAGAAAATGGGAGAAGAAACACCAGAAATCCGAAAGAAAAACACTACAAAAATTAGATAGCACAGAAGGGAAACCTTGAAAGAATATTGAGAGGTTCAGAGAACCTAACCAAACCCTTCCTGTATATCCATCCTCAAAACCCTCAATCTAAGGTACAAGTTAAGGCTCAATTTTATCGATCATGAGTTTCTGTAAGTCACTCAATCAGGTAACTTAAGGGCGCCAATTTTTCAAACCATCCCTTCTCCTCTCTCATTTCTTTCTCTTTACTTTATTTAGTCTTGGGTTGAGTAAAGATGTAACCTTTAATTAGTTTAACCACTCATGCTGTAATTGTTTACATTAATCACTCTTTTGGACTAGCATTGTACTCTGAACTCCTATTATTGTATACTAATATGTTGCATGATTGCTTGTTGAAGTAGTTAGTTTTAATTCCCCGTATTGATTAGTAGAGTCTGTCGGTGATAACAGGCAGCGTCGTGATACATTCTATCACGATGTCATACCTCCGCCTCAGACTTCGGATCCTAGGTTCAAGCCTATAGAGATATATAGGCTTCACACTATAAATTATTTAGGGCTTTTTAAAAACCTCTTTGAAATGAGTTTATTGTTCCTTTCAGTATCCCATCCGTTTATTATTCGTATGCACCTATTGTTTCTTTGGTGTCCCTTCGATTATTGCTCATTTTAGACAGTGGATCTGGCATGTCAGTTTTCCTAAATCTCAATGGCAATCACATTAATGAAAGTTCATTGCTTTTCTTACTTCTCATTTATTTTCTTTTACTTTATCTTCCTAGATTGGCAAACTAGTTTGGGATCCTAATAGTAACACTCTTTGAACTAGAATCTGGGCTCAATTTGGGCCAAGAACCCAGCCAGATTCCTAGATTAGGCATGTTGCCCAGAATCTCAGGTTAGGCGGGCATTACTTCTAGGATCTAGCGAAGAGGACTGGACCTGGCTATCCATACCGATTTCTGACCTAAACCGGCTAGGAACTGGGTTGGGTACCTAGTCGTAGGATCCCGGTCAGGTTCTTAGTGGCCTTCTTAGCTGTTGCTGTTTTATGTGGATTGGTGCAACCATCCAGATTAAGCCTATTAAGAATTGAATTATGTCTCCTTTTTCTATATGAACTCATATTATCCCTTTAAGCACTATAAAAGGGGGGCTAGGGGTTGAACACACATTATAAACTTGGAGAGGAAATACCAGAAATCTGAGAGAAAAACACTTCAAAAATTGAAGAGAATACAAGGAAACTTTGAGAGAATATTGAGATGTTTAGAGAACCTAACCAAACCTTTACCAAATCCATTCTCAAAACTTCTAAGGCACACATCAAGATTCGATATTCTCAATCAAGGGTTTCCCTAAGTTACTCAAGTAGGTAACCTGAAGGCGCCAATTTTTCAATCCTTCTTCTCTCTACTTTGTGTCTCTTTATTTTATTCAATCTTTAGTTTCGTAAAGATGTAACCTTCGCTCAGTTTAACCGCTCCCGCTTTAGTTGTTGACATTATTTACTCTTCTAGACTAGCATTACTCTTAATTCCTATTAGTTTATATTAATATGTTGCATGATTTCTTGTTAATGTAGTCAGTTTTAACTCCGCATATAGATTCGCAAAGGCCATCGATGACAACAAGCAGTGTCATGATACATTTCTTTACACCGTCATACCTTCGCCTCCGAATTCGAATCCTCTGTTCGAACTTATGGAGACAAATGGTCTTTACACGAGGGATTATTCTGGGCATTTTGGAAACCTCTTAGAAATAATCTTATCATCCTTTTGGTGTCAGTTCGGTTTATGTTTCGTATGCACCTGTTGTCCCTTTGCTGTCCATTCAATTATTACTTAGTTTATAGAGTGGATTTGGTCTATTAGTTTTCCCAAATTTTACTGGCAACTTTATTAATTAAAGTTCATCATTTTTCTTGCTTCTCCTTTATTTTTTTTACTTTACCTTTATAGATTCGCAAACTACTTCGAGACTCCGATATTAACACTGTTTAGACTAGAATTTGGGTTCAATTCTAGGTTGGGAACCCGATTGGGTTCTTAGATCAGACTTATTGCTCAGATTCTCGGGTTATGCAGGCATTACTACTAGGATCCAGCAAGGAGGGCTAGACCTAGCTACCACTAGGGTTTTCTGGCCTTAACCAGCCAGGATTTTTTGGGGGGGGGGGATACCTATCACAGGATTCCAGTCAGGTTCTTAGTGTCCTTTTTCGCTCCTAAAATGGGTTTCAACTATCATTGTTTTATCTGAATTGGTGCAACCATCCGGATTAAACCTACTAAGAATAAAATTATGTCTTCTTTTCTAAACCAACTCATATTATCTCCTTAAGTACCATAAAAGGATTCCATGTCTAGGAGTTGAACACACATCAAAAAAATAGAGAGAAAACACTAGAAATTTGAGAGAACAACACTCTAAAAATTAGAGAGGACACAAAGAAAACTTTCAGAGAATACTAAGAGATTTAGAGAAGCTAACAAACCCTTCTTAAATCCATCTTAAAAACCCTGTAAGGCACAAGTCAAGTTCAATATTCTCGATCACGGGTTTCTCAAAGTCACTCAAGCAGGTAACTTGAGGGCATCAATTTTTGAAGTCATCCCTTATTCTCTCTTCTTTCATTTTCTTTAGTTTATTTAATCTTGGGTTTGGTGAAGACGTTGTCTTTATTTAGTTTAACCACTCCTGTGTTAATTGTTTAAATTATTCACTCCTCTAGACTAGTATTGTACTCTTAATTCCTATTATTTTAACTAATATGTTGTGTGATTGTTTGTTAGTGTTGTTAGTTTCAATTCCTTGTATCGATTAGTAGAGGCCATAAGTGATGACGGGCAGCATTGTGATGTATTCTATCATGGCATCGTACATTCACCTCCGAATTCAAATCCTTGATTCAAGCATGTGGAGATAGATGGTCCCCACACCAGGGATTATTCATGGGTCCTTTGAAAACCTCTTTGAAAGAAGTATATTGTTTCTTTCAGTGTCCCTTCGACTCATGGTTCTTATGCACCTATTGTCCCTTTCGTATCCCTTCGGTTATTGCTCATTTTAGAGGGTGGGTTTGGTATATTAGTTTTTCTAAAATTTACTGGCGACTCTATTAATTAAAGTTCATCGCTTTTCTTACTTCTTATTTATTTTCTTTTACTTTATCTTTGTAGATTAGCAAACAGGTTCGGGATATCGATAGTAACACTGTGCGAACCAGAATATGGGCTCAGTTATGAGGTAACAACATGGGCATGTTTTTGGATCAAGGCCATTTCCCAGATTCCTAGATTAGGTAGACTTTACTGCCAGGATCCAGCCAGGAGGACTAGACCTGGGTACCCTTAGGGTTTCGGGGCAGAACAGCCTAGGAACTAGGTCGGGTACCTAGTCACAGGAACCCGGCCGGGTTCTTAATATCCTTCTTCGCCCTAAAACGGGTCTCACTATTGTTACTGTATCTGGATTTGTGCAATAGTCTGGATTAAACTTGTTAAGAATTGAATTATGCCTCCTTTCTGTAATCTAACTCATATTATTCGTTTAAGCACAATAACAAGGGGACAACCCCCAAGGGTCGACCATACATCATAAAATTGGAAACGAAACACCTAAAATCTAAGAATAAACACCCCAAAAATTGGAGAGGACACAAGGGAAACATTGAGAGAATACTGAAGGTTCAGAGAACCTAACTAAATCCTTGTCAAGTCCATCCTCAAAACCCTCTAAGGCATAAGTCAAGGTTTAATATTCTCAATCACGGTGTTCTCTACGTCGTTCAAACAGGTAACTTGGGGGCGTTAATTTTCGAAACTATCCCTTATTCTCCGTACTTTCTTTCACTTTTTTTTTAATTTGATCTTGAGTTTAGTAAAAATGTAATCTTTAATTAGTTTAACTGCTCCCGTTGTAATTGTTTACATTATTTACTCTTCTAGACTAGCATTGAACTCTTAATTCTTATTATTTTATACTAATATGTTGCATGATTGTTTGTTAGTGTAATTAATTTTAATTTCATCTGTTGTTGAGTAGAGGCCGTCTGTGATGACGGGCGGTGTTGTGATGCATTCCATCATGACATTTTACCTTCGCCTTTAAGTTTGGATCCTTGGTTTGAGCTTACGGAGTTAGATGGTCCCTGCACTAGGGTTTTATTAAAGGACCTTTCGAAAACGCCTTTAAAACAAGCCTATTGTTCCTTTTTGTGTCCCTCCAGTCCATAGTTCATATGCATCTATTGTCCCTTTAGTGTCCCTTTGATTATTGCTCGTTTTAGAGAGTGAATTGCTTTGTATTTTTTCCTAAAATTTGCTGGCAACTCTATTAATTAAGGTTCATAGCTTTTCTGACTTCTTATTTGTTTTCTTGTACTTTATCTTTTTCACTTGACAAACTGTTTCGGGATCCCAATAGTAACTCTTTCTAGACTAGAATATAGGGCCAGTTCTAGGCTAGGAACCCGACCAGACTCCTAGATTAGGCATGTTGCCTAGATTCTCGGGTCAAGCAAGCTTTACTGCCAGGATCCAATTAAGAGGACTAGATCTGACTATGGCCTAGGCACCCAGCCGGGTTCGTAGATCAGGGCTACAAGCCAGTTCTTTAGGTTAAGCCTATAGTCTTGCTGCAATCTGGCCTACTAAAAAAATCTGATTTAAATTCAGACACCTAGCAAGTAGGTCCAAGAATTTACGTGGATGACACCCGGGGCTCCAAGTTGGGTTCTTACTGTGACGGCTCGACTAGAGATAATTTTTTAAAAAAATGAGGAGGAGATTTGAAATTCAATAGGGAAAATTATTTTTAGTTACACTGGCGTTAGGCATTCTTGCATTAAGGATGCTTCCCTAACAAGATGAACAACACCTCTAGGTTAAACCACGTTGCTACTCCTCGGGAAAATAGTTGCTCAACTTTGTGGGTACGCTATACTTCCAATTTAGCATGCAACTGTTTCACCCACACTTGACACACATTGCTAGTCCACAAGATACATAAATGCAACTAAAATGTTTTGGCCATGGATGACGTACGAAGTATTTAGGTTGTGACAAGACTATTCTAAACCTTACCTAAACCACTTACAACATAGAACTTTGGCTGCGCTGGAACTCATGTGCATGTGTGATTTTGTGAATGTTTAGAACTCTAATTGACAGTGTAAACTAACCCATAGCTAGAGACTCATGTATTGATGTTTTAGGGTTTATAACATCACTAATGCATCTGGGGGCCCAGATTAGGAGAATGTTAGTCTAGGCTTATTTAAAGGCGTGATTTGGTTTTAGACCTCTTAGATTAGGTCAAATCTAAGTATTGTGGCCTTCCATTGGAATAGAACTTGCAAAAATTATTTCTAGGCCTTGCATGCATCATAACTTGTGGGTCGACATCATTAATTTAGGTCATCAATAATCAGTAGTCACAATTAGGCAAAGAAAGGGGGGGATAAGGTCTGACCGGGCTCCCATGTCTAGATCATCTGTACGCCTTAGGGAGTGGGTAAAAGTCAACCCTAGGCCCAATAGAGCCTCAACCGAGACCTTGGTAGGGAGGTCTAATACAATTTGGTTGTTTTGAGTCTGTGTGAGGTCTACATTCATGGCATAAAGTTGCTATGTTAGGCTCTTAGCAATAGGTGTTATTGCATGGGTGAACATAATTCATTTTGAGTCTTAACACATTTATTGTGGGCTGACTGGGCCTAAAAAGTCATACATCATATCATTTCACCATGTATAGTCCATGTGTCCATTTAAGCCTAACGTGCATGATGCGGCCTGTTATACCTTTAGAACCGACGTCCAGTATAGGTTGCATCCAATCATTAACCAAGCATGAGTATAACAAGATTGACCTATGTGGCTAAATCAGCTATTTAAGGCAAACCAAGCCAAAGCCGAGCTAGGGCCTAGTGTATGTCTACGATTCACCATGGATAAACTTAGATCCAATTTATACCTACAAGTTAGCTCTCTAAGCACCACTTATAACCCAATCCAAGAGAAGACTCGATTTTAACATCTTAACCACATTTATTTCCTTTACAGCATAAATCTTTAAGCATTGTCTATCCCACCGTACTGTAAGTCATTAACCATTTCCTTCGTCTTGTGTCCAACATTATTGACCATTCATTTCCATTATTCACTTCCCTAAACCGCTGCCTTATTGATCAAGAGATACAAAACTAAGAAAGAGTACGCGCGAAGCCCATGAATAGGAAGACTCTATCCTGAGAAGAAGTAAGGGAAACCCACCCTACAAGTTCAAAGTCAAAGTCAAAGTTCAATCCTTTAGTCATCGTGATGGTAGGTAGCAACAAAATGGCTCAGCTTATTAAAATAAAGGAAAGAATAAAATCTAGGATAGATGAAAGTGAAAAGAAGATAGAAGTGATAGCTACTATGCTCCAAACCCTCATGAAGGACATGTCAAGGAAAGATGGTGAAGGGCCCTATAATGAAGAGGAGAAAGATGATCGCAAGAAGAAAGAAGAGGAATGGGGGAAAGGATACACCAAAAGCCGATCCAGAATTAGATCATATAGAGCAATTGTTCAAAGAGTTCTTAATGTTTGACAACTATTTCACTAATTCTGCGAGATTGAGTTCAATGCCAAACGGAAAATTACTCCTGAAATTTACCATGCCAAATGTCAAATTCTACAGGGACTAAAAACCCTCACAATCGCGTGAGGAATTTCATTAGTCATATGACTTGAAAGGAATCAATAGGTATATCTTTCACCTTTTTTCCTTGGACCTTTGACAAGACTGTAATGAGGTGGTATAATACTGTAGACTCACAAAAGGTCACAAAGTGGGATGATCTTTATAAAGAATTCTTATGTCAATATTCATATAATGGTAACCTACGAATTACACTTAGGGACTTTGAATTGATCCAGCAAAAGGAAAACGGAGGCTTTTCTAACTTCCTTGCTCGATAGAGGGCAAAAGACCGCCCATGTGATGGACCGACCGTCAAAGGCTGATCGTGTGAGGTTTTTTATCAGAAACCCTCAATCCAAATGTAGGCAGCATTTAAATTTTACACCATTTGAGAACTTCAGAACATTAAGGAATATTGGCATGCTTACAGAAGGGCAGTTGGCTAGAGAAACACCTACAAAATCTACTAATGATTAGTACACCTTGAGTGTAGCTTATAGGATTTGAAGTGGCTATTCACATCACCAAAGATGCATTTTTCTTTTTGGGAAGCCCACTCTTAAGAACTCCATAGTTAAACGTGCTCGCTGCGGAAAAATTTAATAATGGTTGATCTCTTAGAAATTTTCTCGGGCAGCGTGTGAGCAAGGATGAGGTATGCCAGAAAGATTTGTAGTGATTTGTGGGGCTCGTCGATGACTCTTAAAGTTGTTCCTGGTAATTCTTCGCAGCCTAGGAATGGTTGCGACATTATAGGTGGTATCAGAGTCGACCCGTGACTGTGAGCTATGCCACTACCAATCAACAATCCTTGAAGTCGCTCCTGCTAACCATTCGCAGCTCAGGAAGGGTTTATGTTACACAATTGGAAGGGCAATAATAAGAATACGAATAAGAAAAATAATGACTCAAAAAGTAACGAGGTGCATGCTCTAGGCCGTTATGCCGAATACACCCCTATTGGAACCACATACGTATGCTCAAGCATCCAACAATGACAGCAACCCACTTGGTTTGCATGATAGTATTCTAGCCATTTCAGACTACCAAAGAAAAAAGTGGGACATGTCAATTTCCATAAAAAGCGTAGTTGAATCCAAGTTCAAAAAGCCATTACACGAGGGGGTTTGAAATTTGTTGAATTTAGAGGCTATGCTGCTTATCTTAAAGTCACATGCCAAGTCTTAGAGTCATTCACTTTCTTTCCCATCAATCATAGTCTGATGTAGCCTAAATTTATTAATAAAACCATTTTGTCCATTAGTTCTTTTACATATCATTATATTCTCTTTTATGGAATGCTCTTATCTTATAATGAATCTAGGGTTAAAAAAAAGAAAAGAAAAAAGAGGGGCTAGTTTGAAAACCTCACAAGGCAAGCTAAGCAAAAGGAATGGGAGAGAAATTAGGGATTTCAATCTATCATCTTGAAAAGGGAAAGACCAAAAATTTCTTTACAATAAGTCATGTAGGCCTTAAAGGACATGCCTACAAAAGGAGACCTTCTTTGACAACCTACATTATTCCTTTTTCAGTCCAAAAAAGTTACTATTTGGAACCCTTTTGAGCCTTCAAAGAGCCTAGTTCTTTTATAATCATGTCTGACCAAACTTGAAAGTGGAAGTGTGTTATGGGTGGTAAAATCAACAAACAAAAAAGACAATTTAGACTAAAGGGTCCCACCAAAAGTTAAAGAAAAAAGGGAACCAAAAAAAAGGAAAAGAATAAAGAATGAAAAAAAAATTGTTCATTTGCAGTAATCTCATCACCCATGCACACTTGAGGTTGGGGATTTCATAAAGGCTAGTTGAGCCTTCGCTCTGATTCCCTTCCTTTGGCACCCTAACCCTAAAGCTTGCCTTTGAATGCTCTCCAAGAGGCATCCTTTAACTTATATGCTCTAATTCTCAAACTACCACTAGCCTCAAAAGATTCCTAATCACAAATATTCATTTCTGTTGAGTCTTTTAGTCAAAAAAATAAAAAGAAAACAAGAAAAAAAGAGTAGCTAGTCTGAAAATCGGAAAGGCAGGCCATAAAAGGCGAGTGAAAATGACATCCTAGTTTTTAAGGACAAAGAATCATTTCATTGTCTACTCCCATCCAACCAGACTTGGACAAACTATTCATCCACTTTACCACTTCTTTCTAATCATGATAGTCTCTAATCCTATCACCTTTCCAAAATTCAAGACTCCTCGTCTAATTCATGACTATATACTCGCCTAAAGTGGTCACTCACCTATTATATAAGACAAGGGCGTCCCCCTACATTTACCCAGACAATTAGAGCTTCCATCATAGTAGACATTTTCTAACAAGAAGATAACCGTATTCTTTATATTAAACTAGACGCTGCTCTAGCCAGCACCAGCAAAATCATCTTCGTCTATCATATCACTACACATCTAGGGCTTCTATTACAGTAAATAGAAATTGGACGCTTATTTAGAACATGAGCACTTTAATGAAAAATTGAAGGTTACTCCTCCATTAAATATTACCTATCTTGGGTAACCTATACTTTATGACCTGAGTTAACCCAACAATCACTCCATGTCTTATCCCTTATGCTAGAATATGTTGCTGATTAAACCACAGAGCATCACTGCACGTAACCCATAAATCACTTATTTTTTAATTGAGTCTAATCTAATGGACCCAAAATTTAGTATGAGACCTTGACCACATATATACAAGGTTAGGTCATCACAAGTTAGCCTAGTCAGTACTATTAAGTAAGCATAGTCTATATGCATGCATAGTCTCACTTAGGCTAGTAATTGCACATGCGTTAATGCATTGGTCCTTAGTCTATTTAATAGCTCGCCCTCCATCTTGATCACTTGAGAACCCTAGATCGAAGAGATGCACATTTATACAAGATAGAAACCCTACAGGAAGGGCACACAATCCTGGTCAGCCATGAATCCAAATCAAGACTGGATAAACAACTATTATAGAAGACATCTATACTTTGACCTTCATCTTAATTAGGCTTAGTCAAAGTGGCGGTTCTATCCCCAAAGCAGGTTTTACATGAGCATCATCGCCCCATGAGCAATTGAGCCACATTCTTCCAGAAAGGACATCAACCCAACTTTAGGTTGTCAAGTTACTAAGCTTAGAGAATCTTGCCAAAGAGGACACCTTATCCTCTTTATCGCAAGACATCTTAATGTCTTGGACATCTCAACATTCAGCAGGTTCTCATCAAAATTATAGTACATTAGCACTCAAGTAGTAAAAAGTCAAACTTCAATATTTGGCATCTTAATATCTCATGCCACCAAGTTTAATGGGATCTGACAACATATTTTTAGCCTCTCATACCACTAAGGGGGTGTTTGATGAGGAAAAATGGAATGGAACTTGAACCCTCAGGTATCAAGTTCCACTCCTTGATGTTTGGTGAACATCTTAAGGGGATGGAACTTCATACCTGAAGGTATTAAGTTCCCCCCTAACTTTAGGGACTTGATCCTCCCAAAATTAAGGAGTTTCAAACCCTGAACCCACAAGGATCAGATCTATAATCGAAAAATTAAAAGAAAAACATTAACTAAGTTTTTAGTTTGCCTAATTTGTTTGCTAAGTTCTTCATTTGCCCTTGTTGTCAATCGTTTTTGAAACCCTAAAATATAGAGGTAGAAGGAGAGAAAGAGTCGGCGCTGCTAGTTGCAAGACACTCACTGGCGATCAGCCACTGACGAGGAACGAAAATACCTCCATCGTGACCTGCCCCACCCTTGTTGACCACAACGTGCGGAGAGAGAAGACAAAAAAATTCGGTACACCACTGACTATTGATGAGGATAATAACCCAGAAGAATTGGTGACAGATTTGGGTGAGGAAGGGAGTAAGAGGAGGAATGACTTGCAGAGACTTAAGTGTGGATTTGGTGGAGACTGGAGAGATGGAGGAGAAGAGGAATGGCCAGGTTGGAAAGATGGGGAAGAGGAGTTGCTGATTCTTTTTTTTTTAAAAGAAAAATTAGTGATGAAGCAATCCTTTCGTATGGATTTATGGAATTATGGGTTTATAACATTATGAGTTCAAATCTCAATCTTGAGATCTATTTTTTAATTTAATATGAGTATATATATTTTTAGTATTCAAAAATTAAAATATGAAAATAATAATTTACATCAGAATTGAAAATTTAAAATACAAAAGTTACAAAAATAATTAACCATAAAAATTTAGAAAAGATAGCTTACAATAGCAAAAAAAAATATTTTCAAAATCAAACACATTTGATTCTATTCCATAACTTATAGCTAAACAATAAGGACTGAAATCTGATTTCTTTTGTATTCTCTCCAAACATATAGGTTTATGATTCAAGTTCTATTGCCAACTCTCCAGGGTTCAAGTCCTGATTCCATTCTATTCTTATTTTTCTCACCAAACAGGACCTAAGTTCTATGGCATATGACCATAGGTCTTCAGCCAACCACAATCCTAAGGTTTAGTGTTGGTTCTCGGTACAATTGGATATTTTGATACAGTTGGCTCTGCCATAATGGGACATCCAAAGAGCATATTAGCTCCTAGCACAATGAGACATTCATGGCTCTTGATGCAATATGACCCCACTGGCTCTCAACACAATGGGACATTCCAACAACGTCACTAGCTCACGGCACAATGGGACATTGCCGACCCCGGTATAATGGGACATCATTGGCTCTCGGCATAATGGAACACTGCTAGCTCCCAGTATCATGGAATATTCCAACAACACCGTTGGCTCCTAGCATAATCTCCGAGCATAATGGAACATCTCTAGCTCACAGCGTAATGGAGCACCGCTGGTTCTCGCCAAAATGGGATATTCCAACATCGCTGGCTCCTGACACAATGGGACATCACTGGCTTTCGATACAATGGGACATTCCACCAACACCACTGGCTCCCGTACCATGGGACGTTCTAATAACATTTCAGGCTCTCGGCACAATGAGACATTTGACCATTAAGGTTTGCTAAACCAGTGAAAGGTTGAATTCAAAATCTTCTACACAGGTGTAAGGTTAGCCAGACCAGCGAAAGCTTAATAATTCTAGATTAACTAGACTCATAAAAGGTCCACTTGACCGGCGAAGGGCTGACTAGACTGACAAAAGGTCAACAATTCAGAATCGCTAGACTAACGAAGTTTTCCTCTACCAGTGAAAGGCTTCGCTAGGCCAGTGAAAGGTCAACAATTCAAAACCACTAGACTAGAGAAAGATCAACCATTCAGAACCACTACACCGATGAAAGATCCTTTAGACTGGTGAAGGGTCAGCTAGATTAACGAAAGGTCAAAATTCAAAAACGCTAAACTAGCGAATGGTCTGCTAGACCAACGAAAGGTCAACAGTTCAAAATTGAGGAATACTTTCACTTTCCATATATAAAAATAGAAAGAGATAGGCCAGAAATGACATTTGACACCAAAGGGATATAAAATGAATGGAATTAGGAGATGGAGGGAATATAATGAAATAAAGCTACTTTGAGGTTCCCTATGAAATGAGGCATGGAAGGGAGCCAATAAGAAGAAGCTTTGGGAGTTACGAAGGAAGCTTTGAGCTCAAATTGGTCATGGGTTGAGAATAGGAATTGAACTCTATGAGGTTGAGTCTCTCGTTGTTCCTCAGTAGCTCAGTGGTAGAACGGTTGACTATTAATGGATTGGTCGTGGCTTCCAATCCAACTTGGGGAGATTTGATTCATTCTTTAATTAAGAATGAAGAGGCTCATTTTGACCGTTAAGAGTAGGTAAGTGGGTAACCCCTTCCCTGTCTTTTTTCTATCTCGTCGTATGAAATTCTCATTTCGTTCTGCGATATTTTAGAATCTTCGTCAATTCGTCGGTATAGATCTGAGATAATCTTTGGTTCTATAGTCCTGGGGCCATTTACAACTAGTTAATTAAGAATTTTTGGATGTACTAGCAGTGCATCAAAGATACAGCCATCGATTCTCCCGAGAGGCTATAATTACTGTGAGCAAACATAAAGCATATTAAGGACATGACAAGGAGTGCATTTTTGCGATAGGTGGATAGTTTAGAATCGCTAGAATGGTGAAAGGTCTGCTAGGCTAGTGAGAGTTGAATAATTCAGAATCGTTAGCCTGAAGAAATGCCTGGTAGACCCGCGAATTGTCCACTAGATCGACGAAAGGAAAAATTTTAGAAACACTAGATAATACATCCTTCCACATTTGTGCCTCTACACTTAATGAAGTGTGGAGCAAAAAAATAAATTTAATATTTTGTCGATTCCACATTTAATAAGTGTGGGGAAATCATAAACATTTTCCTATACTTATCAATTGTGGGGAATTAAATTCTTTTTTTTTTAATATAAACTTATAGCTTAACTTGGTGAATATATTACTTACAGAGAATTTTTTAAAAAGATTAAAAATATTTGAAAATTGATTATATATATAAAAATATTAATTCAGGTAAAAGAATAAAAGAATAGACTAAAAATTAAAACACTGATTTCTCATTTCGGCCAACTTGAGCGCCACAGTTTTGGGTTAAAATTAAAAACATTTTAATTTCACGGCTCCCCCAGAAAAAAGAAAACACAAGCAAGTACAGTACTGAATTCTTCAACATCTCGCTTGAATTCATACACAGTACTAAATTGAGAACCCTAGCTCGCTCAATTCTTCAATTTCCATTGAGTTCGATTTGTAAATTCCATTCCCTTCTCATCTATCTGCTTCTTGATCTGCAGACAGTGACGTGCTAATCAAAGGTAAGGGGTTGTGGCTTTGTTCATTGAGGTAATCTCCCTGTCTATCACTTTTTTAAATTTAGGGTTTTAAATTCCAAATTTAAGGAAAGAAATGGTTCCGTTGGTTTTGTTTCATGCTGAAATTATTGAATTTGTTTGCTACAATTTGTATATTGAGTGTGATATTTTTGTGTTGTGATAGAGGGAAATTCAAATCATACTTTTTTGGGGTGTGTGTGGGATAAGGAGGTCTGGGAAGAGCTTGGTATTTCAAAAATTGTGTTCAGGATTTGATGCTAAGGATTGGCTTTAGAATGTGTTTGAGTTTATGAGCCCTGAGTTTTGTGAGTTTGGATTTATGGTGATGGTTGACTCCAATAGGGGGGCTATATTATTGAAAGTGATGGCTAAGCTAGCAGTAGTTTAAGCCCTGAATGATGAAGGATCCAGGTAGGTTTGTTACACCTTTTTGCTTCCTGCTATTATTTTATACTCTGCTTTATTGTCTATGGCTAGAAATACAAACCTTTGGGCATACTCATATGTCACGCCACTTGGAGGATTAAAACTAGGCTAGCCCAATCAACCCACTATATGTGGAACATCCATCTACATAGACAGTCAACTAGTATCAATATAACTACAGGCCTTTATCTTTAAATCTATGTGCAACTAGGAAATTAGATAGGGCTTAAGCCTTAATTATTGCTTTATGTCTCTATTTTATGTCAAACGTATATAAAAACTTGCTTGAAGAAGCATCCTCCCTAAACAATCATATTCTTCTTCTTTAGTAGCTGATATGTCAATACATTAATGAGTGTAGCTTAAAGTAAGGCCTCAACTTTCTAGTTGTTGTTACTAAGGCTTGGACCAACTTCTCATTGTTTAGATAGTGTAGGTCTGGCCATATGAAGATGTGACTAACCAAATTGACTAGAATGTATAAGTAGGCCTTTACTAGATAGTGTAGGTCTGGCTATATAGAACTTGATGTATGAGGAGGCCTTTACTAGAGGTTTACTTAACCAATTGATCAATCTTTTAGAAATGGGAAATAATCATTAGGAAATACCGAATTAAGTTATGTATTCCTACACACATCTTCTAGTAGCCATTGGGATTCTTTACCGTTACCTCATTTTCCAACAATTTAGGATGATAGTGTTCCTTGGTGATCCCTGCATCTGGTAACTCTTACACTTCTTTTGGCACTGCCTTGTTCCTGTCAGGAGGAAAGCGCCTCTTTTTTCTACTTCACAGGCTTCACCTAAGCAATTATACCCAAATTATGAACCTTGATATTTGGATATGTTACTGGCATCTCTTGTATTATACAAGTCATCACATCTATATATTGCTTGATCAATTATATCAGTGCTTCTTAAAATACTAGTTTCCTATTTGTCCTGGTTTGTATACTCCTAAACTGGTCCTTTGCCAAATATACTTCTTATAACTCATCCTTTGGTTCTGACATAGGATTCTTATATTCTATGTTTATAAGCTTTGATATTAACACTGCTGCTTGTTCTTTATTTATATATAAGGACTCCCCTACATTATATTATGTGTGCAGGATAGCTGACTTCAAGGTGGCTATGTAACACTCCCTAATAGTAATCTAATCTCCCACAATCTTGCGCATTAAGTTATTATCTACCAAGTACTACATCTATAGGTAGTAGGTGGAATGTTTTTCTTTCAGAGAGCTTAACAACAGTCTCCTCGCTATTATGTTATAAGAAGAAGGCATACCCACGACTATGTAATCTTCTATTACTTGTTGAGTCTTGCCCATTATGAAGTGCATTTATCTATCTATGTTATATACATTATAAGCCAAGACCACTTTTGTTATAACTTTTACTTTGTCCATATCATCCATAATGTTACATCTTCCCACACCAACAAACACATATACAACAACCAATGATATAAGTGCTTCTTAAAAGGCAGGTTTCCTATTTGCTCTAGTCTATGTACTCCTAAACTAGTCCTTTGCCAAATATACTTCTTATAATTGATCCTTTGGTTCTGACATAGGATTCTTATAATTTATGTTTATAAGCTTTGATATTAACACTGCTGCTTGTTCTTTATTTATATATAAGGACTCCCCTACATTATATTATGTGTGCAGGATAGTTGACTTCAAGGTGGCTATGTAACACTCCCTAATAGTAATCTAATCTCCCACAATCTTGCGCATTAAGTTATTATCTACCAAGTACTACATCTATAGGTAGTAGGTGGAATGTTTTTCTTTCAGAGAGTTTAAAAGTAGTCTCCTCACTATTATGTTATAAGAAGAAGGCATATCCATGACTATATAATCCTTCATTACTTATTGAGTCTTACCCATTATGAAATGTGTTTATCTATCTATGTTATATATACTGTAAGCCAAGACCACTTTTGTTATAACTTTTACTTTGTCTATGTCATCCATAATCTTACATCTTCCTGCTCTAACAAACACATATATAACAACCAATGATATCAGTGCTTCTTAAAAGGCTGGTTTCCTATTTGCTCTAGTTTGTATACTCCTAAACTGGTCCTTTGCCAAATATACTTCTTGTAACTCATCCTTTGGTTCTGATATAGGATTCTTATAATCTATGTTTATAAGCTCTGATATTAACACTGCTGCTTGTTCCTTATTTATATATAAGGCCTCCCCTATATTATATTATGTGTGCAAGATAGTTGCCTTCAAGGTGGTTATGTAACAATCCCTAACCCTAATCTAATCTCCCACAATCTTGCCCATTAAGTTATTATCTACCAAGTATAGCATCTGTAGGTAGTAGGTGGAATGTTTTGCTTTTAAAGAGCTTAACAGCAGTCTCCTCACTATTATGTTATAAGAAGAAGGCACATACATGACTATGTAATCTTCCCTTACTTATTAAGTCTTTCCCATTATGAACTGCATTTATCTATCTATGTTATATATATTATAGGCTAAGACCACTTTTGTTATAACTTTTACTTTGTCTATATCATCCATAATCTTACATCTTCCCACTCTAACAAACATATATATAACAACCACCAATATAATAAGGAATAGAATTGCTAAATTCGAATGAAATATATGAACAATTTGACAACGGTACATCCTTCTTCTCCGAGTTATACCTCCCTCTTCTGATTCCGCATTTTCCTTTTTTTCAATTTACTGAGTGATTTTTATGCCTTGAACAATGTCTAAATGGTTGCATATTATTAAGTTGAAGAACTATTTTCATCTTTGCCTTGTTAATATTATTGAATTTATAACTAGTGGTTTAAATTTACTTTGTTCTTATGGCATACTATGCTCTAAGCACATGATTTTGATGTGTTGGTGTGACATTTGTGATTTTTTCCCCCTCTTCCTTTAATAATTGCCAATGCTTAGTTATAATGCTTATATTAACTTATGTGATGACCTTGTAGGTGGGTTGCTAGAAATTATAATGGACAAAAGTTGGATTCATATGCATAAAACTTCTCTTGAATATAGGAATAGGGTTAAGTCATTTTTGAAATTTGCTTTTTGCAATGCTGGGGGTAGTAAATTGATCGTATGCCCTTGTAATAAATACAAAGTTGGATACAATTGTTGCTTCACAAAAGAAGAAGTGACACACCATCTCATGTTTAATGGTTTTCGGCTATACTGTAAAGAGTGGGTGCATCATGGGGAGGAAATTTCTGAACCTTCTTCATTTTTTTGTGACAACAGCCATAATACTACTTATACCCAATCAGAAAGTGGTTCTGGTGATATTGATACTATGAGAATACTTAATGATATTTTTGGAGTACGTAAAAATCATGAAAATGACATGTTTCATCAAGAGGGCGATATGGATGAAGAAGACAATGGTGAGCTAGGAAATGAGGGGAATGAGGGTGATAGTTCCATGGTAGACAAAGATCATGGATATGAAAGGCTACTATAACAAGTTAAACAGGAACTATATCAAGGTTCAAAATTTTCAAAACTCTCTTTTTTGTTGCACTTACTCCACTTGAAATGCATGGATGGTTGGTCTATTAAATCATTTAATATGCTGCTCCAGCTTTTGAGTTCTATTTTTGCCCATATAAAACCCATCCTATCATCATGGAGTAACTACAAGCAATTATTTAAGGACTTAGGCCTTAAATATAACAAAATACATGCTTGTCCTAATAATTGCATATTTTATTGGGGTGAAAAGGAACGGCAAGAATCATGTGACAAGTGTCGTACTTCATAATGGAAGAATAGTGAAAAGAAATTGCCAGCTAAGATATTATGCTATTTCCCTCTCCTAGACTGCTTAGGTTTTACAAATCATCGAAGATAGCTGAAGATATGATTTGGTATGATAAGTATCGTACAAAGGATGGGATTTTGAGGCATCCTGCAGATGCAAAAGCGAGGAAGGAATTTGATGAACAATATCCTGATTTTGCATCTGTTGAACGGTAAATTTACCCATTTTACGTGCCTCTTTCACTCACTTTTTGCTCGTATCGTAACTTAATCTTTAGGATTTTTACCTTGTTTTATTTATGTTTTGTAAAAAATAACTCCAAATCAAGCAAACGTCGCGGAAAGGGACGAAGATGGGACAAAACAATGGAAATCAACGAAAATGGGTGAAAAACAGCTGTGCACGGCCACCCTGCAGGAAAGCAGGACCGTGCACCGGTGGCCGAAGCCACGCACGGACGGCACGCCCTGGTGCACGGCCGTGCGTCTAGCCGTGCGTGGTGGCGCACGGGCAGCCGTGCGTGGTGGCACGGCCGTGCGTCGGGCCTGCGTTCGCGATATAACCCCTTTCTGCCAGTTTGTTGGGGGAGGTCGTTCGAGGTTTTGCTCTGGCGATTCCTTGAGTAGTTTAGGTTAGGTTTTTAGCCAATAAAAACCTCAATAGGAGGATTAGATTGGGATTGTAGTTTGTATTTTGGGATTCAAGCTTGTGGATTTCAAGTTCTTCAATCAATTCAAGCATAAGTTTCCCTCTTCCTTTCTCTATTTATTTCATTGTTGTTCTTGTTTATGTTTTGCTAGTTTAATTCTTGTATTTGCTTTGTTTAGTTTATATGTTTAATTTCGTTGTTAATTTATGTTATTTACTCGTTTAAATTCGTTTTATTTCATTTCCATTGCTTTGTTCTTCATGTTCTTGTTCTTGTTTGTTAGTTTAGGTTTTGTTGTGTTTTTGATGTTTTGTTGGTAGATTGTGTTGGCTTGGATTGTGATTAGCCTCTTGATGGCTAACTAGTCTTGTATTTGGCCTAACCATACCCAATCTATGCCTAGAACTTATAGTTTTCCTTCACGCCCGCCAGGTGTTCGATGAAATGCTTGAGAGAGCTTTCATCCATATTTTTGGGCGATTGACTTGTGCTGAGAGGTGAGGTCAATTAGCTGGTGTGGGAGAGGGAATAGCCGAGTTCGGAACATGAGAATAGTATCCGAATCGAGCTAGGTCCGGGGTTGCTAGTTTTGTGGTCTAGTTGGGCTAACCCCATAAAAATAGGCGGTTAGGCTAACTAGACTAGCTCATGACCCTTGAGAGAGGGCTTGGGTGGTCTTTGATGGTGCAACCGATCATCTCTAGTTCGTGATGTAGTTTGGGTGGGTTAGGACTCGTCTTGGCTAGTTGGTTCATTCATTGGTCAAATCACAACTCCAAGTCGCCTTTTTCTGTGTTTGTAGCGTAGTTTAGTTTTCCCTTCTCACCCTTCGATCCTGCCTAACTTGAGACGCTTTAGCTAGCCCTGGTAGTTGGAAACACAATTCCCTGCGGACGACACCCCAAGTACGCAATGATATACCTTGCACTTGGGGTTTATAAATATTAAAACTTTTTCTCCCAACAAGTTTTTGGCGTCGTTGCCGGGGAATTGCTGCTTTCCAATATTAGAGCTTACTTAGGCACTTGCGACTAGGCTTTTATTTCGAAAGAAAAATTCAAAAAAAAATTCAAAAAAAAATTTCAATGGCAATTTTCCATTTCCCCCAATGTGAGCAAGAATTATTTTACCGTTATTGGGATCGTTTACATGCCTATCTTGCTCAATGTACTTCTTGTGGATGTTTATATGGGAAATGGGAAACATTGCATGTTGTAGATGCGGGTGTGAATTATGAGACCTGTACGCTTTTTGAATATTGTGATTTTTATGCTAGAAATGTCGAAGAAGCATGGGATTTTCTTGATTGGTTGGTTCAGGATACTTATGAATTTGAAGCTAGTTGTTCTGATTCTTGTACCCCACCCCCTTACATCCCTGATTATGCCCCTCCTGTGTGCGAAATGTGCCATTGTTTTGACCACACCAGTAATTCTTGTCCCTATTCTATTTCTGATGACAGCTTTGCTAGACTTAGCAATATGATAGAGATAATGAATAAGCAACAAGTTGAGTTTGCTGAGTTTGTTAATGAACTACGGGAGTATGACCTATCACCTGAGACTGACCTTAGTTCTAGCGCCCCTAGACTTGATGTCAATCTGTGTGATGATGGTGCGTCTTTTCCTCCTCTAGAGTCTGGACTAGAGGACGTACTCAACCCTCTCTTGACCACTTCACTCATCGTTGCTCCATCCTTTCCTAATACCCTTTGGGACAATACTGCGCTTATCATGACCTTTCCTGATACACCTTCCCCTTTAGCTCAATCGATGGAGTTTGAGGTAGGTGAGACCTTTGGCGTTAGCTCTAGTGTTGAGGAGGATGTACTTGTCTGAGTCCGACAATGTTTCTATTGAGGTGCATGCTTTTTATGGGACTCCCACAGGGACTTTATGCATGGATGTTGTGGTTACAGGACCAACTAGTCATGATTTTATTGATGATATATCCCCCAACCCTCTTGATACATCCCATGCTTCCTATTCATGTTCACCACGCTCCCATTCCCCCAAGTGTTGTGATTTGTCACTTATCGATTCTCTTGTGATACTTGAGGGGAATGAGGCTGACTGCTGTAAGTCTCTAGGTACTTTTAGAGGGTATGACCCCCTCCTTGCTCATTATCGTCTGTACCTAGAGGGCATGCCTGGAGAAATTGCATTGACTATTGCATTTGATTATTCTGCTGATTTCTCCTAGGTGTTTAGTGAGTTTAAGAGGGCACTAACTCTGTTTGCTCCATCTTTACCAGTGTTCTTTTACTCACATCATTCTGAGCTGCATGCAGCAATGCATGATAAGCTCTTACGAGCTTTGACTGCATCCGAGCTGACGACTCGCATCTTGAGCGGCAAGGAGTGGCTGATGCTCCTTAAGTCGTCATGGAATAGTTCGGGTACATTCAGTACCCGACCTGGTATAATCGTTCTCACTCTCCCCGCTTCTTTTTTATTTTTCTTTTCTTTCTTTTTGTTTTTGTTTAGTTGTGAATATTAGGATTGTGTTTTTGTTGGTGATCATCTTGTAGTGAAATTTGGATGTTGTTGAGCCGTTGTTGGCTGTGATCACCATTTTTGTGTTTTTGTGGATTTTTATTGTGTTATGATTGGTGGTGTTGTTGGATTGGTCTATATTTGTTTTTGGTGGTGTTAGTTCGTATTTAGGTGTGATCGTGTTGTTGTTTTGGGTGAGATTGTGTTTTTGGAAGAGTGTGTTAGCTTGTGTATATTTTTGTCGATTTTTGTTTTTTTTGTGTTTGATTTTGTTTTCTTTATTTTTGTGTGTTGGTGATGACTCACAGCTCCCAATGAGGACATTGTGAGATTTGGGTGTGGGGGTGGGGTCATCTCCCCTTTTTGTTCTTATTTTTGTGAAAATTTTTCATTTTTGTATTATTTTTTTTCATTTTTTCTCCTTTTTGTATAAATTTTTCTTTTCTTTTTGCATTTAGGGGAGTTTTGTACTATTTTGATCAGCCTTGATCTCCGGTACCTTGACTATTAGCTCGTATATAAGTATAATGTGCATGATAGATGTTTATCCCCAGTCTGTCGTTTTAAGTCTCAGTTCTAACCCCAACAGTCCACTGTAATTTTGCAATCCAGTCCTGATTTATGTATTATCATCATCCTACATTCCTAGTCTTCCATGATTGACTCCCCCACTTGTCTACTGCACAGCTCCCTTTATATGTGCTGGCACCCCCATTTTCGAAAACAAAAGCAAAAATAAACAAATTCAAGCGCTACTGGGTGTATCCCTTTGAGGGGTGGCGTGAGTTTGTATTGAAAAAATAATGGAAAGAAAAAAAGTGGGAAAGAAAAGAGTTGGAAATGACAAGTACCCCTTTGAGGCATGCGCTACTGGGTGTTACCCTTTGAGGCAATACTGTTACTGGGGAAGCTTGCTTTCCATGCTAGCTATTCGAAAAGGTAGCTTGTGTCAGTTGCGTGGGATTAAGTCTATTTTTAGTAGGCCAAAACTTTAGGGTGATGATACACTTGCACACTATGCACCAGGATGGATTCAATGTTCTCATGCATCGTGGGGTGAAAAACTGATGTCTGAATGCCATTCTTTGGGATGATGTGTCCTGAAATGCATATAATGCTTATGTATAGACTGATACTTGAGCTACTAAGGGGTTTTGGTTGATCCGAACGTGTACAGCTCACCCTGTTGCATATATTTTGTTTTGTCATTTTCATTTTTCGATTTTTGTTTCTCTTTTCTTTGTTTTCCCTTTTTGAGATTTTGTGGGTTTATCATCTGCAAACCCTCACGAGACTTTACTCGTCCACTTGGGGTGACCCAGGGTTTAAAGGGCTTGTTGCATATGCTAAATGCAACCGTGATTCCTTCGACAGTGAGTTAGATATTTGCTTTAGTTTTTCTTTTATTTTGCTCGAGGACGAGCAAAAGATAGGTGTGGGGGTGTGTTGAACGGCAAATTTATCCATTTTACGTGCCTCTTTCACCCACTTTTTGCTCGTATAATAACTTAATCTTTAGGATTTTTACCTTGTTTTATTTATATTTTGTAGAAAATAACTCCAAATCAAGCAAACGTCGCGGAAAGGGATGTTGTGTTAAAAATGTACCGCAAGTGCACGGTGCCAGTTGTAGCTAGCAAAGGCAAGTACGGGTCGTGTCCACAGAGAACTTAGTTTCAACCACCGAATCGATTTCTAACACTTAATCTAGGCGAATGTCGAGTGAAGTTGGTTTAGCTGATTCTAACTCTATTTGGTCTAAGTCAATTATGAGAAGGGAATCCTGGATTGGGGTTCACCGCACTGTGACGTTCATTGGAAAATAAACTAGGTCGTGTGAATCTGCCTGCAAGATAATTGAAATGGAATTATTACCGGTTTAAAGCATCTACGCCTACTTTCGAAGGTCATTAGACTGATCAAGCTAACCTAGTTGTCTACTTTCGTGAAACTAGAATAACAAAACCACAAGATCATGTAATTTCAATTCCCAACTGCACCCCCAACTACTTTCGTGTCAAGTAATTCAATTGCTCACAAAGCTACTCTAAGTAAAGGACCTAACTTTCGTTAGTCTCCTAAACCCTAATTAAGAACATGAATAAAACCCTCTCAGGCAATTCATCGAACACCTGGCATGCTAAGTGAGAATTCAATTATACTCTGGCGTAATTCACAAAAACCTAGAATTAACAATCCAATTTACATCACAGGGGCCACACCCAATCCAAGATTTAGGAATTTAGCCGCTAAACATGATTCTAAACAACATCTCAATCAAGAACATACACATACCAAGAATACGAATACTTGAATTAAGACGTAGAAGAAAAAGAAGAAGAATATACTCTGTATATAATCTGCAGCAGTAATCTACCAAAAGCGTAACCAAATTCAATCCAAAGCTTCGAATTAAAATTGCAATAAAACTAGACCTAGGAACCCTCAAATCGCCCCTTTTCGAGAGAGAGGAAAAAGGTAGAATCAAAAACTCCCCAATTACAATGCCAAAACAGCGATAAAACAGCGACAACTAAAGTGGCACGGTCGTGCCACTCGGCACGGGGGCCCCGTGCCACTTCTCTGTCTTTAGCTTCTTCCCTTCTTTGAGTGGCACGCTCGTGCCACCTCGCCTGGAGTGACCGTGCCTCTTATTTTAACTCAATATTGATCCTTTTTGCTTCAATTTGGCGCGGCATTAGCTTGTTTTCCTCATTTATTCAAGTCAGGCTCCTGTAAACACAAAAACACGACTTTTAGGCAGATTTGATATAAACAATGAATAATCGACCTCTAAACTCACAAAATTATACCAGAAACTGCCGAGTTAATAGGTAAAAATCATGCCTAAAAGTGTGTAAAAAATAGGTTTATCAACTCCCCCATGCCTATCTCTTGCTTGTCCCCAAGCAAGACTAGAACCAAAAGAGGGAGTCAAGAATCTCAAGCTACTCGCCTCTTCAGGCGAGGCTAACAGTGGATCAGTCGAATCGAACACAGTTGCGCACAGCCAATGGGATAATTTGAGGCATAAATACAATTTGCAAGATTCAGTTCAAATCATTGGAGGACCACAAGTTCAAGTCGACACACCGTCGAACCATATTACCCCCTCCCCAATCATGACGCATCCAAGCAAGTAGTGGGCTAGTTGGCTTGGTAGTGACTCTCATAAGGGGGGCAATGTAAATGCTCTCCCTCACATGTGTTTAAGATGTAAAGAGGTTCACTCGATTCGCTTCCACTAAAACAATCTACCATAGGCTTGGGAGAATTCTCAACTCTCCACCGCTAAAGTGCAAAATACACGACAACAATCAAGAGGACTTCGCAGGGTTGAAATGGGGCTAAGGGTATAGGTAAGAGAGGGACAAACAGTTTGGGAAATGTGGAGCTAAAAGCCATAGCTAGTGAGCAACCAACAATTAAACAGATCACATCGCACTCTCAATGAAATCAAACATACCTAAACCCAATGGACCATCGGGAACGCACTATGCTTAACACGCCAAACACTTTTATTACTTTTTTTTTTCCTTTTTTTTTTTTGGTTGGCGAGGGATAAGATAAATAAGTGCTTGGCATGCGCAATAACAGTAAGAAACTTTCCCGAATAATCATCATGATGTATCCCCATTAAATGCCAAAATAACCACAACGATACCCAAAAGTTACCCACAAACGTGAAGCGTTGCTCTACTGGCTTTGGCTTGAAGGTAGGAAATATGTTAAGGCCAAATGCTAGCAGTGAGAGGTTCACAACAAAACAGATAAGGCTCAAGGGGGTAAGCAAAGGGTAAACATTACATCACAGGTGGCAATTTGGCTATGTAGCTCAAAAAGAAATGAATGCCTCTATCATTTTGATTGCTGTATACGTGCTAAAAGTGATTTCAAAGAGAATCCAACCAAGTTCTAGAGATGCTATCATGGAAGAGACACACATGGAAAAGAAATGAGACTAAATTGATGAATTAGTCTATAGGCTCAAAGTCTCACGGGTCACACTACCAAATAACACAACCAACCCCAAAGATCCTACTGGATAGGAGTAATCATTCACGAAAAGGGGGTTTCAAGGGCGATCAGGAATGCGAACTAAACAGTGTGGTCACAACAATTTCAATATCATCAAGCAAACACATTTTTGCCACAAGGGACCCACAGGTATACACAACCAAGTCAGCCAACTGATCCACAAGGCCTTGGTAATCGTCATAGGAGGGGTTTTCAAAAACTTTTTTTTCTCTTTTTTTTTGGGGGGGGAAATGAAAACAATAAAGCACCTTAAGCAAGAGTGGATAGATGAAGAGAAGAGTTGAAAGAATTACCTCGCAGTCTTGTAATGCTCCACTCAACAGACGTCCACTTGAAGCCAAGGGTTAGAAAATAAAATAAAATATATACAATGCACTACCTATCTATATGCTCTATCCTACATGCAAAAAGAAATAGAAGAAATAAAATAAAAATAAAAATAAAAACTAATGAAAACTAATGTACAACACCACGAACTACAAGCAGTCACCTAGCAGTTGGTGAGCTAACCCCCTATGCCGAAGCTCTTCATTGTCCCCAATGAAAAAGATAGGAAGAGATACAGAACAAGTGGGGAAGGGGGGGACAGAAAGCAGTCATTGGGCCCCATCGGGCCCAGGGGGAGGCCAAAAGGACGGGGGAAGGGGATAGAAATGGGTGGAGCTACCCTGGTCAAAGGGTAGAGTGGATGAAGAACCTGCCGGGGCGCCAGGGAAAGAGCGAAAACGCTCCTCCATCCGCCGCATCGTCTCGGACTGACGCCAAAGCAGTTCGTTCATCCGACGCCTTTCCGCAGACTCACGGGCCTCGCGAATGGCCCGCTCCTCCTCACGCTGAAGCTGCCGCAACTCCCTCTGCTCCTGGCGGTCAATATAACCGCGAAAATGGCTCACCCCCTCCTCTATGGAATCCATGCGCCCAGAAATGCGTTGGATGTCACGGCTCATGCCACTAAAACCCTCTCTAAGACTCGATACCTCCAGTTGGAGGTTTGAGAAAGACTGAAGGAACGTGGGCTCAAGCGGCATAGAAGATGCGGAGGAGGAGGACCCACCCATGGAATGAGGGAATGGTGGGTGAAGGGGTGGTGGTGGTGGAATAGGCTCATGGGAGGTAGGAGCTCCACTATCCTCGGCTGTAGCCTCGGGAGCCTTAGCGCCCTCGTCACTCTCCTCCGCACTCTCCTCGCCTTCCTCTCCCTCATCTAAATCCAGATCAGCGGCCAACTGCTCCTCGCTGGGAAGAACAGTGGCCCTAATGATGCGCCCGTCGCAATTCCAGTTTCTTTTGTTTGCTACTGCGGTGCGCTGAGGATTGGGAAGGTTGAAAAGGATGGTCTTATGGTGGGGGTACCGAATAGTGTCACCTCTGGTATCTATGATATGCATATGATGCAGGGTACCAAGGTCGAGGTGACCACCTAAAAAGTGAGACTCGAGAGAAGAGAGTCTCGAGCTGTAGCCTAAAGCAATAGCAATGGCGGTAACGGTACCGCTAACGCTAAGGACGTTTCGGTTGCTAGGTTTGGCCACTTCCGCCAGGTGGCGGATAATGAAGGCCCCCGTATCAATAGGGGTACTGGACAGGGCGCACCAAATAATAAATAATTCAGCCTTACGACACCCATTCTGGGTATCGTTGCGGCTGAAAATAATGTTAGCGGTAAGGCGCTGAAGGTACCGTAAGTTGACATTACAAATGTCGGTAGCCTTCGCCTGTCGAGGGTCATAGACCCTGGGTCTCCCCCACCTATCGTGGTAGTCCTTCCGTTTGGAGCATGTAATGCTCAACCAAACGGGGTCAGGGCGCCATAAAGAGGGCACATCGCGATATGCCCCATCGGCCACCGGGAGTCGTAGAAGGTCGTTAAACATGCGCAGACTCATCCGGTGGTCAATGCTGAACATCCTAAAATAGATGGCAACCTCCTGACCATTGTACCGACCATCCCAATCAACAGCCAATGAACTCAAAAACTCAATCATCAATCGGTCGTACGAGGCATATTGCATGTTAATATATTCAGACCAACCCAAACGACCAAACAGAGTTAACATGTCATCTAGCATTCCTAAAGTCCGTAATGAGTCAGCATGAAAGAATTTCTGCTCACTAGCATGCCTAGTGGCTAAAAGCTCATAACGTGACTTTTGCTCATCAGAAATAAAGTGCAAGCCCCTAGTACTAGCAGGTAATACAAGAGGGAAAGCATCTTTGGTACCTTGTGCCGCAGCAGGCGCAGTTGAGGACGATGTTGCTCTTGACGATTTCGTGGGGAGGGATGGACCCTTGGAAGGCTCCCCGATTTGCTTTCTTCCCATTGTTGAAATAATTGCAGATCAGGACTCAGAAGGAGATGAAAACAGCAAGAGTAGGGTCAATTTCGGTCCCTACAACCTTGAACCTCAACAATGGAGGTTTTGGATTTTAGAGAGAGAAAGGGAGATGAGGTTTGAAGGACCATGAGAGGAAAAGGGGAAGAATTGGTGGGGTAGAGTGAATGGGGGTCGAAAGATTGAAGAATTTGGTGAGAAATTGAGAGAGATTGAGAGGTGAGAGTGGAAGATGGAGTGGGGAGAGAGAGAGGGGGGACGCGCAGTAGAGAGAGAAAACGGGTGGGGGTCGAATGGAAGGAGGAGGAGGGAGGAGGAGGAGGAAGAAGAAGGAGTCGGGAATCCGGCAGGTTTTTAATGCGGCACGGTCGTGCCTAATGGCACGGTCACACCGTGCCAAATTGCTGTCGGCCCGTTCGTTTTTTCCTCTTTTTTTTTTTTGGGTGGAAGAAAGGGGACACGGGATGTCCCGAGGCACGCTGCCCCTGTGCTGCCCTTTTCCTTTTTTTTTTAGGTTTTTTTGGGGGGTTGAAAGAGAATCATGGCACGGTCGTGCCGTGGAGCACGGTCACACCGTGCCGTATCCCTGCTTCTGCGTTCCTGCCCCTTTTTTTCCTTTTTTTTTTTTTGAAAAGCAGTAAAGCTTGGGTTGCCTCCCAAGAAGCGCTTGTTTTAGGTCGTTAGCTTGACCCTTACCTCCAAATGGTAAGTAGGGGTGATGCGGGAGGTGTAGATACGGGGGTGTAGAATGATGGAGCAAGCTCGA
Organism: Carnegiea gigantea; assembly: GCA_029747015.1. Classification (NCBI taxonomy): domain Eukaryota; kingdom Viridiplantae; phylum Streptophyta; class Magnoliopsida; order Caryophyllales; family Cactaceae; genus Carnegiea; species Carnegiea gigantea. The sequence goes on along the minus strand of JAKOGI010000396.1, from coordinate 13,646 downwards.
CTAACGCCCCAACATCAGCGGAGGTGGCCTCCGAAGTGGGTGAGATCAACAGCGGATCCCTACATGCTACGGGCCATATGTGGGGCCATCCATCCCCATCAAAAACCTCGACCTTCAAGGCAGTAACAGAAGGAGGGGTTGGAGTGGGCGCGACAAGAGAGGCAGAGGTGATGGGTGCTGTGGGGAAACAGAAGTCCAACGTCTTCCCACATATCTCAAACGATATCGAGCCAGCCCTTACGTCTATCTTTGCCCCAGCGGTAGCCAGAAATGGCCGTCCCAAGATAATGGGAACGACAGAGTTGTCACCCATGTCTAATACCATGAAGTCACAGGGGATGACAAACTTACCAACCTGGACTGGAATGTCCTCTAACACGCCCACAGGTCGTCTGACAGTACTGTCAGCGAGCTGTATGGTCATGGGCGTGGGGAGTAGATCTATCAGTTGAAGCTTCTTGCAGAGGGAGAGAGGCATTAAGCTTACGCTGGCGCTCAAATCACAAAGGGCTCTTTCAATTCGCAAATCCCCTATGCAGCAGGGGATGGAGAAGCTACCAGGGTCATTCCGCTTCGATGGTGAGTCATTTTGCAAGATCGCGCTGTAGGCCTCTCCTATGGAGGGTACTGAAACTTCCTTGAGCTCTCTTTTCTTGGAGAGGAGCTCTCTCAAGAAGCTCAAGTAAATGGGCGCTTCCTTAAGAGCCTCCAAAAACGGAATACTGACGTGGATCCGTTTTAGCATGTCCAAGAATCTTGCGAACCGGGGCTCGAGCGGCAGTAGCTGGGAACACGTCAACCTCTGGGGATAAGGTGCAGGCACTCGATGAGGCCGGATCGGAAGTGAAGGACTAGGCGTGCCAGTGGAGCTCAAACTCTCATCCCCCTTCCTTTCTTCACCCTCCCTTGCAGAATTAGGATCGGAAACGACCTCCTGAAGAACCATCACTGGGCTCTCCTTAAACCCCTCACCTACCGAAGTGATGGCATTAACATGGCTCTTGGGGTTTGTCTCGGGCTGGCTAGGTAGGTGCCCGTGTGGCCTAGACAGGTGGCTCACCTGCTGAGCTATCTGGGCGATCTGATTATCCATCGCCTTTTGATGTGCGGCCATAGCGTCGAACTTAGTGTTTAGTTGGTTGATCGACTCACTAAGAATTTCATTGGTCTTAGTTTGTGTCGCAATGAAACGCTCCATGATGCTTTCTAAGTTCGACTTGGATTGAGAAGGTGGAGGGGGTGGATTGTACGGGGCTCTATAGGGAGGATTGGGTGGTTGAGGCTGAGAGGCATTAGCCAGCGGGGGGTTATTGTTGCGTTAGGAGAGGTTTGGATGGTTTCTCCAACCGGGGTTGTATGTGTTTGAGTACGGGTTATTTTGTGGCCGTGGGCTGTAATTTTGGAAAGCATTAACTTGCTCCACTCCCTGAAGATGGGCTTGACAATCAGTAGCTTCATGCCCTTGAATACCGCATACTTCACAAAAGACCCCAACCGCATACATGGCACTAGATGGGTTTCCTGGGTGAGGAGTACCCATCCTATCGAATCTCTGGGCAAGGGCGTCAACCTTGCTTGCCAACATATCCACTGCATCGATCCCATAAACCCCGCTTGCCTTCTTCGGGGCTGCTCTCTCATTAGACCAGTGGTAGTTATTAGCAGCCATGTCTTCAAGCAGGGCTTTAGCAACCTCAATGGACTTTCCCATAAGTGCCCCACCAGCAGCAGCATCAATGGACATCTTCAGAGACTGATCGAGTCCATTGTAGAAAGTTTGAATGAGGAGCCAATCTGGGACTCCATGGTGAGGGCACTGGCGTTGCAAATCTTTGAATCGTTCCCACGCCTCACATAGAGATTCGCCATGCAGCTGGGCGAATGAAGTGATGTCAGCCCTTAGTTTGGCCGTCTTCCCTGGGGGGAAATATTTGCTCAAAAATGCCTTGGAGAGGGCATCCCAAGTGGCAAAAGCATTGGGCTCCTCATTTTGGAGCCAGTCTCTGGCTCTATCCCGCAGAGAGAAAGGGAAGAGCCTCAATCGAATGGCGTCGGTGGGGACCCCATTGAGCTTAATAGTATCACACTTCGCAAGGAAATTGCGAAGGTGCATGTTAGGATTCTCAGAAGGGTGCCCACCGAACTGGTCTCGCTCCACTAGCGAGATAAGGGCCGGGCGCAGCTCGAAATTATTCACCTCAACTGCGGGGTTCACTATAGAAGAAGTGATACCCGACGACTGAGGCATTGCATAGTCCCTTAGGACGCGGTTGTCTTGCGCCGCCATGGTAGATTCTGCTTGTTGCTTCTTTCGTGCGCCGCTTCGCTTGCGAGCAGTAGCTTCGATTTCAGGATTCAGGGGAAGTAAGTGGTGACTCCCCTGACTGCGCCTGTGCATACAAAGCCAAAACTATACCAAGCGTAAGCAGGCTCAAGCAAGAGTAAAAACAAGCTAGAAGGAGGAAAAGGGGAAAGGGAAAGAGGAAAAGAAAAAGGAAAAAGCCTAATCTCAAGCGTTTAAAATCGCTTTCGATGTTGAAAACAAACAAGTTCCCCGGCAACGGCGCCAAAAACTTGTTGTGTTAAAAATGTACCGCAAGTGCACGGTGCCAGTTGTAGCTAGCAAAGGCAAGTACGGGTCGTGTCCACAGAGAACTTAGTTTCAACCACCGAATCGATTTCTAACACTTAATCTAGGCGAATGTCGAGTGAAGTTGGTTTAGCTGATTCTAACTCTATTTGGTCTAAGTCAATTATGAGAAGGGAATCCTGGATTGGGGTTCACCGCACTGTGACGTTCATTGGAAAATAAACTAGGTCGTGTGAATCTGCCTGCAAGATAATTGAAATGGAATTATTACCGGTTTAAAGCATCTACGCCTACTTTCGAAGGTCATTAGACTGATCAAGCTAACCTAGTTGTCTACTTTCGTGAAACTAGAATAACAAAACCACAAGATCATGTAATTTCAATTCCCAATTGCACCCCCAACTACTTTCGTGTCAAGTAATTCAATTGCTCACAAAGCTACTCTAAGTAAAGGACCTAACTTTCGTTAGTCTCCTAAACCCTAATTAAGAACAGGAATAAAACCCTCTCAGGCAATTCATCGAACACCTGGCATGCTAAGTGAGAATTCAATTATACTCTGGCGTAATTCACAAAAACCTAGAATTAACAATCCAATTTACATCACAGGGGCTACACCCAATCCAAGATTAAGGAATTTAGCCGCTAAACATGATTCTAAACAACATCTCAATCAAGAACATACACATACCAAGAATACGAATACTTGAATTAAGACGTAGAAGAAAAAGAAGAAGAATATACTCTGTATATAATCTGCAGCAGTAATCTACCAAAAGCGTAACCAAATTCAATCCAAAGCTTCGAATTAAAATTGCAATAAAACTAGACCTAGGAACCCTCAAATCGCCCCTTTTCGAGAGAGAGGAAAAAGGTAGAATCAAAAACTCCCAATTACAATGCCAAAACAGCGATAAAACAGCGACAACTAAAGTGGCACGGTCGTGCCACTCGGCACGGGGGCCCCGTGCCACTTCTCTGTCTTTAGCTTCTTCCCTTCTTTGGGTGGCACGCTCGTGCCACCTCGCCTGGAGTGACCGTGCCTCTTATTTTAACTCAATATTGATCCTTTTTGCTTCAATTTGGCGCGGCATTAGCTTGTTTTCCTCATTTATTCAAGTCAGGCTCCTGTAAACACAAAAACACGACTTTTAGGCAGATTTGAGATAAACAATGAATAATCGACCTCTAAACTCACAAAATTATACCAGAAACTGCCGAGTTAATAGGTAAAAATCATGCCTAAAAGTATGTAAAAAATAGGTTTATCAAGGGACGAAGATGGGACAAAACGATAGAAATCAACGAAAATGGGCGAAAAACAGCATTGCACGGCCACCCTACAGGAAAGCACGGCCGTGCACCGGTGGCCGAAGCCACGCACGGACGGCACCCCCCGGCGCACGACCGTGCGTCTGGCCGTGCGTGGTGGCGCACGGGCAGCTGTGCGTGGTGGCACGGTCGTGCGTCGGGCCTGCGTTCGCGATATAACCCCTTTCTGCCAGTTTGTTCGGGGAGGTCGTTCGGGGTTTTGCTCTGACGATTCCTAGAGTAGTTTAGGTTAGGTTTTCAGCCAATAAAAACCTCAATAGGAGGATTAGATTAGGATTGTAGTTTGTATTTTGGGATTCAAGCTTGTGGATTTCAAGTTCTTCAATCAATTCTGGCATATGTTTCCCTCTTCCTTTCTCTATTTATTTCATTGTTGTTCTTGTTTATGTTTTGCTAGTTTAATTCTTGTATTTGCTTTGTTTAGTTTATATGTTTAATTTCGTTGTTAAGTTATGTTATTTACTCGTTTAAATTCGTTTTATTTCATTTCCTTTGCTTTGTTCTTCATGTTCTTGTTCTTGTTTGTTAGTTTAGGTTTTCTTGTGTTTGTGATGTTTTGTTGGTAGATTGTGTTGGCTTGGGTTGTGATTAGCCTCTTGATGGCTAATTAATCTTGTATTTGGCCTAACCATACCCAATCTATGCTAGAACTTAGAGTTTTCCTTCACGCCCGCCAAGTGTTCGATGAAATGCCTGAGAGGGTTTTCATCCATATTTTTGGGCGATTGGCTTATGCTGAGAGGTGAGGTCAATTTGCTAGTGTGGGAGAGGGAATGGCTGAGTTCGGGACATGAGAATAGTATCCGAATCGAGCTAGGTTCGGGGTTGCTAGTTTTGTGGTCTAGTTGGGCTAACCCCATGAAAATAGGCGGTTAGGCTAACTAGACTAGCTCATGACCCTTGAGAGAGGGCTTGGGTGGTCTTTGATGGTGCAACCGATCATCTCTAGTTCGTGATGTAGTTTGGGTGGGTTAGGACTCGTCTTGGCTAGTTGGTTCATTCATTAGTCAAATCACAACTCCAAGTCGCCTTTTTCTGTATTTGTAGCGTAGTTTAGTTTTCCCTTCTCACCCTTCGATCCTGCCTAATTCGAGATGCTTTAGCTAGCCCTGGTAGTTGGAAACACAATTCCCTGCGGACGACATCCCAAGTACTCAATGATACACCTTGCACTTAGGGTTTATAAATATTAAAACTTTTTCTCCCAACAGCATCTAGTCCTCGAAATATAAGGCTTGGGCTAGCTAACAATGGGTTTAATCCCTTTCGTGTTATGAGTAACACGCATTGTACTTGGCCAGTCTTATTAATTCCATATAATTTGCCTCCCTGGCTTTACATGAAACAATCCTCAATTATACTATTGATGATTATTCCAGGTGAAAAGGCCCCAGGTATGGACATTGATGTATATCTTTAACCATTGATTAAATAGTTAGTGCAGTTATGGCACGATGTAGATGCATATGATAAATACACAAACACAAGATTTACATTACGAGGTTCTCTTCACTCTATTATAAATGACTTTCTTGAATATGCTAATCTATCTGGGTGGAGTACGAAGGGTCGTTTCACATGGCCCTCTTATGGGAAAGCAACTCAATCACTTTGACTGGAAAATGGTCATAAGTTCTGCCTTATGGTTCATCCGATATGGTTAGCAGAATACCATCCTTTTCGATATAATAAGGATGGATTTGATGGAAATATGAAGTTTGGTAACACTCCAACTCCATTAACAGGTAGTCAGGTACTTGTTGAATTAGAGGGAACTATGTTTAGATATGGAAAATGCCAAACCAATATAGACGTTGATGAGAGGGATGAAGTACAAATATAGAAGAAACGAAGCATTTTCTTAGATCTTGAATACTAGCAATTTAACTGTTTTCATCATAATTTGGATGTAATCCATACCGAAAAGAATGTTTGCGATAATTCATTATTAACTTTATTGAATTTGGAAGGGAAGAACAAGGATAACATGAAGGCCCACCAAGATCCTTAACAAATGTAGATAAGGCCTGAGTTCCACCCAGTTTTGTTAGTAAATGGCAAATATCATTTACCCATAGCTCCTTATAATTTGTCTGTTGATGAGAAAACCTCCTTGCTGAAAATCTTGAAGCACATCAAGGTGCCAGATGGATATGCAAGCAATATCTCTCGCTGTGTCAATTTGGAGCACAAGTTATTTAATTTGAAGAGCCATGATTTCCATATTCTAATGCGAGATTTACTTCCAATTGCATTGTGAGTGGTTAAGGTTGATAATCTTGTACATTTGGTGTGTGAGTTGTCTGATTTTTTTTAAGGGATTATGTGCGAAAGAGCTGAATGCTGACAAATTGGATGAGTTGCAAAGTAATGTGGTTATCACGTTATGTCATATGGAGAAAATGTTCCCACCTAGTTTCTTCACGATTATGGTGCATCTGCTTGTTCACTTGACAGAGGAAGCAAAGCTTGGACGGCCTGTATTTTATAGATGGATGTACCCTATTGAGCGATAAGGCCTTAAATTTTATGGGTTTTTATTTATTGTTTTTCCCTTAGAAATCATATATTAGTGGCAAATTGTAGGTACTTGGCACGATTAAAAGGATATGTCCGTAATCGAGCACAACCAAAGGGATCAATGGCAGAAGGATACATTGCACAAGAGTGCACAATGTTTTGCTCAAGATACTTTGAAGGGGTAGAAACTGTATTCAATTGTCCACAAAGGAACAATGACTCTATTCCTAATGAAGAAATATATTTATTTGATACTGGTGGACAACCTAAAGGTCATGTCATAATGGTGGAAATGGATGAGTTGAGCCTTAAGCAAGCCCATCGATATGTGCTCCTATATGTTCACAAGATGTACTTTTATCGCAGGTTAGTAAAATTAGTTTTACCGCCTTTTGTGGTAAATGTGTCAAGTTTACCAATATTTATGTAATTTGATAAAATTCATGACTTGTAGATCTTTCCTGAGGGAATGCCTTGCATCTTGTTTACAAGAGCCTAGTGATAAGCTTAAGCAAAAATGGTTACTTGAGGACTTTCGAAGTTGGTTGCAACAAAAGGTAAATTCAAAACTTTATGATGAATGCTTTAGAAGTAGAACTATATCAATTACTAACATTAGTGCTAAATTGTTTATGTTACTGATAGTGATGATAATAACCCAGAGTCAATAGTGTTAAGAGCTGTGGCTCAAGGTTCGAACTCTATAGTCAAAAGAATGAAGCCTTTTAATATCAATGGGTATAGATTCCACACTCAAGCTCAAGATGAGACAAAGAAGACTCAAAACTATAGGGTTGTGGTAGAAGCGGATAGAAAACCTTCCTATGGGAAGATCACCAACATCATTGAGTTGGACTACTTTTCTGAATGTAAGGTAGTGCTATTTCTATGTGATTGGGTGGATGTAAACTCAAGTCGGGTAAGAAAAGTGGACAAAAGGAGATTTACTCTCTTGAATTTCTCACATAAGATACATAAAGGGAATGCCTTAAAGGATGATCTATATATTCTTTCATCGTAAGTCAATCAGGTATTTTATGTTGAAGATGAGAAAGACAAAGACTGGGCTCATGTTGTGAGAGTGAAGCCAAGAGATAGTTACCAATTAGGAGCAACCATGGTAGATGAGGATGAATTGTATCCTCAATGCATGCCTCCTAATATATCAAAAGAGGATGTATTAAGAGATCCATTAAATTAGGATACTATTGATTGTGAGGAATATGAGCAATTTTAGTTTTTTTCATTATCATGTGTTGGCATTTACAGATCTTTGTATTTTTTTTCTTATTTCAAAAGTAACTATCATATTACTTCTAATTGGCATAGTAGTTCAAGCTTGTAAGGTTTCACACCCGTTAGTTATACGAATCTCATAGGCCAAGCCTGTGCACAAATGTTTGTACCTCAAATTATTTTGTTTTGATTTAAATTTATGCTATTTTCAAGCTTTGATTAATTACCTCATAGGCCAAATAAGTAAAAGAAAGAATATCAGTACACAGGTGTACGTGATTATTTTGCTTACGTAATTTCCCTTAGTAGATACCGTTTGATTTTTCTAATATAGCTTGTATTTTATTTTTAACCATTTTTTACTTGAATTGCGTCATAAACTAACACAAGTTTTCCTTGTAAGTTTTGAAGCATCATAATCATGTTTTGATCCAGGAATACCTAAGAAGAATATCTGAAGTCTGTTTAACATGAAGATGCAGCAGGTGAAGATATGTCTTTGGACGATATTGACATGATTCCCAATTTGGAAGGAGCAGAAGTCAAACATGTTGGAGAGAATATTTTTGAATCAAGAGTTTCGATTAATATGAATCTCTCTCTTATCAGTATACCTGATGATTTTAAAGATGACAAAGAGGTGTTAATCATTGGTAAATAAATCTTTAATACCTATGTAGTCATTTTACTTGCACAATGATTTAAGTAGCTGTAGTTTATTTACTAATATGATGATCATATTCTTTTTTATATAGATGAACATAGCAATGTTAGAAAGTTCGGAGGGAGAATAAATGTGAACATGGCATATAAATTGGTTCCTTCGGAGAGGATTATGGTACCTTTAAACAACTTGTTGCAACCAATAAAGAAAGCAGGGAGTTTATTTAATAGATTCCTTGCTGATGTCGCTAAGAGACCTAGCCTATGCCCTCTTAACTATAAGGATTGGCGCTTAGTGACAAAGTACTTTAGAGGTCGGATCATAATGTTTATTAGGGTAAGCATTTATTTATGTCCAAGTTGGTTGATGCGTGTTATCTAAATGTAACTACTTCAAATGCTTACTTGAACTTTTGTTTTGGTAGGGGAAGTTTTTGTTGCCAGATGGGGTACAAGTCAATTAGAAAATTCTAAAGTGAGTTAGGGAGAGGGTTCGAGGTTTCAAGTATTCCTTAAGATGTAAGTATGTTAAAGAAGATACTACAAAAGAGGCGTTATATCATTTGGAAAAGAGTAAGCGCCCGTCTGCTGTAGGTGACCAGATGCAGGTTGGTTTGGTCGATTAATTCTCTTTGGAGAAGTTTCAGGTAAGTTACTAAAATGTCGCTTTCATCTTGTCTGGGTGTCGTATGATAATTGTCTTGCTAATTGTTTGGCTTCTCCACCATTATAACAATATCTCTTATAACAATATAATACCTTCTATTATGTAAAAATGGTCTACTAATGGAAAAAGAGCAAGAGGGACGCAACTACATGCACATACAAGTGGCTCACAAAGTTTTGCAATCAAAAGGGATAATTTTGTAAGTCATGTATGCTTACTTTATTTATATTAAATACGGTGTAGCTGTTATAAGGTATAAAGTTTATGGAAAGTGTAGACTCTGCATGACCATGTGCGCTAACCTTTTGAATAGTTTGGACTCTGCATGACCATATGGGCTAACGTCTCATGACTGTCACATTTTAGTTAATTTAGAAGGTCATCTAAGAAACATAGCAAACATTGTTTGAACCTAAGCCGCAGATAGAGGCGCTTTATACCCATAGTAAAGAGACATAGATAGAGACACTCTTACTCTAAACCTCTCTAAGCAGCAACTCCTACGTCCGTCCTTATTTGAACCTAATTCCAATTTCTTCTCAATTCGGGGCACTTTAAAAAATGACCACCCCTGTAACACACATTTTAGTGTTTTGGCCTTTTCATGATATAGGCAGCTTCGTTTGACATGAAGCTCCGTATCAAGACCAGGAACTCCATGTCATCTTGTGTGTGATTTCCTGGGTGCATGTATAAGTTCCTGTTGATCATGAATTATTGTGATAAATTGCTAAATGGTGATCCATTGTCAATGTTGTGATTTCTACAGTCTGTGTTATACTATACTTCTACTTCATTTTCACCTACATCCCCCCTGTGATGCTCTCATCTATTGGCCTTGCTGGTGTATTTGGCTCATATGCTGTGGTTAGAGTAATTGCTTGGATTTTCATCTTCTTAAAAGTTTCTGAAACCATGGGCATGCCCCTTAAGGTGATCATTGAGTTCTTCGCTCTAGGGGCGAGGCAAGCTGATGTGGCCAAGAGCAATATGACATCCTAAAGTTGCCCTATTAATCTTCTAGGAAGTTTAGGGATTTTGATCACTTAAGTCAGTGTATACAACTCCTATTGCGGCTCCTCTGGCTTTATGTTTCTTGAGTTGGCTATATGTCCCCTGAGTTTCATTACCATTAGATGGGTGATTTTTTTTATGGTTGAATTAGGTGTGAAGAACTTTCTTTTTCTATGAAGAAAGCGAAGGATGTTTGCAGCTTTGAAGAGTCTCTTCGGCACTATTATTTGAACTTTTGCGTGTATATGTGTCATTCCATGTAAGAGACACGGGGTGTAATTGTGGAGAGCTTGTTTGTGTTCGATCTCATTTTGTAGAGAGCTTGTTTGTGCTCGATCTCGTTTTGCAAGGATTTAAGCCTATTTACTTTACAATCGCACTATAAGATAGTTTGTTATAGAATCAGTTTGCTTTATATTGTTGGTGCTTCGGCCGTGTGGGATATGGAGTTGTGATCACTAGTGTGTAGCCGCCGAGCCTAGTGGACATATTCATTATGTTTCTATTGTTATAGGTACTTATTGTAAGGCTCTAAGCCTAAGTTATGGTCAGTTTTTAGGGGAAACTCTCTTTATTTATTTGTAAAATTTAGAAGTCACTAACATCATTAGCCCTAGTATTAGGGTGCTACACTATTTGAGCTTGTAATTATTTATGCTTTCAAAGCCTAGATCTTGAGCTATGCTAAGCTGTCTTGATTACTCTATGCTTTTGGTTGCTTTGATGAGGGTGTTCACTAGATTCTGGTTTCTTTGGATTTATGCCTTGGCAGACTTAGAACTCTGATTGGATGCTTTCTTAGGCATGCTAATTTGTATTTTAACGTACTTTTCCTGGATTTACTTTTTATCACGTTCATGAATAGTGTTTCAGTGGCTGAGGAAAGAGGAAGCTGGTTTCTAAGATAGATAATTTATACCTACCTAACTTAAAGAGTATTTCCCCTGCTCATGCCTCACATTTACCTGGATTATTTCATGTAATTTAGAATCAAAATGTGATTCCATTTCATGGACAACTAGGAACACAAAATTGGATTACAGAAGGTGTAGCTGTCCTTGTAACAATGTGCGCTAACCTTTTGAACATAGCAAACATTATTTGAACCTAAGCAGCAGATAGAGATGTTTCATGTCCACAGTAAAGAGACATAGACAGAGACGCTTTTACTCTAAACCTCTCTAAGCAGCAGCTCCTACGTTCCTCCTTTTCTAAACCCAATTCCAATTTCTTCTCAATTCGAGCACTTTAAAAGAAGATCACCCCCCCAAACATATTTCAGTGTTTTGGCCTTTTCATGATTAAGATGCTAAGGCTGCTTCTTTTGACATGAAGCTGCTTATCAAGACCAGCAGCTCTGTGTCATCTTGTGTGCGATTTCTTGGGTGCATGTATAAGTTTCCCGTTGATCATGAGTTGTTGTGACAAATTGCTAAATGGTGATCCATTGTCAATGCCATGATTTCTACAGGCTATATTGTACTATACTTCTGCTTCTTTATGATGGGATTTGGCCCGATTCCCAACATCCTTTGCTCTGAGATCTTCCCAACATGGGTTCGAGGAATCTGCTTGGATTCTCATCTTCTTAAAAGTTCCTGAAACCAAGGGCATGGCCCTTGAGGTAATCATTGAGTTCTTCGCTCTAGGGGCGAGGCAAGCTGATGTGGACAAGAGCAATATGACATCCTCAAGTTGCCCTATTGATCCTCTAGGATGTTAGGGATTTTGGTCACTTAAATCAGTGTATATAACTCCTATTGCGGCTCCTCTAGTTGTATCTTTCCTGAGTTGGCTGTATGTCCTCTGACTTTCATTACCATTAGATGGGTGTTTTTTGGCCAAATTAGGTGTGACATTTGAGCATAACTTGCTTTTTCTGTGAAGAAAGCTAGGGAAATTTGCTGCTTCGAAGAGTCTCTTGGGCATTATTATTTGCACCTTTGCATGTATATGTGTCGTTCCATGTAACAGACATAGGGTGTAATTGTAGAGAGCTTGTTTGTGCTCGATCTCATTTTGTAGAGAGCTTGTTTGTGCTCGATCTCATTTTTCAAGGATTTAAGTGTATTTACTCTATAATAGCTCTATAAGACAGTTTGTTATAGAACTAGTTTGCGTTATATTATTGGTACTCCAGCCATGTGGGTTATGGAGTTGTGATCTCCGGTGTGTAGCCATCGAGCCTGATGGACATATTCATTATATTTCTATTGTTACATGTACTTATTGTAAGGCTCTAAGCCTAAGTTATGGTCAGTTTCTAGGGGAAACTCTGTTCGTTTATTTCCAAAATTCTTGAAATCAATCATTAGCCCTGGTATTACGGTGTTACACTATATATGCTTTGCAATGTATAGAATTCTTTGTTTATGGCTATGCAACGATTTATAGGAGGAGGACCATCAAAGAGAACCTGGTCCCTTGAAATGGTGTATGGAGACTCATCGGGATAAAGAAGGATCTTACCATGAACTGACGACTAAGAAATTTGTGGTATGCGCATTTGTACACTTATTGTAATTTGCATAGAGTATGTCATTAATTAATACATACGTAAACAATATAATGATAAATATTGGTATCTATGGCCAATAATTTATATAGAATATTGCTGTTGATGTTGTCAAACGAAAGATGGGTGCTTTAGAAGTGGTATTCTCTGAAGCCACGATACTGGCTGAGACTTTTGCTTGTCATAAGTTGATGGGACCTGGAAGTAGCGCGAGGGTCAGAGGAGTTAGGTTTGGAGTAACCTCTAATCAAGTTAATGGCAAACGTAATTGTCAAAGTGGAACTGAACCTTCGGATTCTAGCATAGTGAGTCTATTGCTAACGGACGTTCAATCCTTGCGCCAAGAGGTCACTTACTTGAAGTCTCAATGAACTGATGATGTGCATGTTGATTCTCAGGTCATTTTCAAACCATGGTTTGATTACTTCTTATTAAGTTGTCATAATTAAAAATAGATAATGAATACATATACACTTTGGACAAGGTTGATGTTAATTTCTTTACTTGGTTTGTGATTAGGGTGATGACGTTGAAGAGAATCAAAGGAGTAACACACCCTCAGCTGGCAAACCCAAAAGAGATACTTTGACAACTATGCCTATATTAGCTAAGAATAATGAGGCGTACATTAAGGGTGCAAGTCAAATTGACAATACCACTGTATTGAGGGATAAAGGTGGTGCTGCTCATACATCTACGTTGTCTCATGCTCTAAACCAAGTGAGTTCACATTCTGTATGCATATAAATATGGTCTTCTCGCATAAAATCTTGTGTTCGGCTATTTTTTTTTAAGCACTATCATACCTAATTTTGGCTGTTTGCAGGGGAGTCAGCAAAGACGAAGTGCTGGAGGCAAAGAGAACATATAGGTGCAAATAAAACAAAACAACCACTCCTTTTTTTATTTTCTTGCATTTAGCTTCATGTTGTGCGACTTGGGTAAAGATGACATTTACAATCATGACAGTTACAATTATATTCTTATTAGCTATTTTGTCTTACACACTCATATCATTTTCTTACTACTCGTTTTATTTAGCCAAATTCCCTTCAAGGAGTTAACAAGTCCTGTACAACTCAAATCTGCAAGAAACATATTAGTGTGAC